>JAYKKM010000439.1:7000000-7322500 GCA_035772405.1 Chrysogorgia sp. JL179-B06
ACGCTGGGTATACTTTATTTGCAATTCTTTCTACGTTTGCCATTGAGCGCTCGTCGCCAGCTAGTACTCGGAAAGTAATAGATCGAGTACGAGTTGTGACGTCATCCAATCAACAGGGAGACTTCTAGATACGGTTTTACATATTGTAGATATTATCACTGTCACTTGATGACATTTATAAATCTTGTACAAAGGTCAGGGCAGCGAAGCAAATTCAGCTGGCATACAATATGTAACAAGAACAAGGTCGATTGAATGACGTCACGAAAGCAGACCGCTGGTTAGAATTTGCGGGCCGATCAAGTGACAACTCAATATGGACATTTTTATCTCTTGTCTCATGAAAATTTCTCCACATTACTTCATTCAATTTCCAAAATGTTTTCGAATTTAGAACATTTAAATAGTATAGGTTTATTTCAAGTGGCAAATTTAATTCATTTTCATCGCAGTAGCATTTTAAATGTTTTTGTTTTTGTTGCGAAGAAATTAAGTACTTTGTTTTGCTTTTTTCTTTGAAATAATGAATTGCATATTTAATTTTACATAATATATAGTAAACCTGAAAAATGTCGTATAGAATGAGTCTTACTATAGTAGATCGACACATACATTTCATAGTAAAGTGATTTAGTTTGTTATGTTTACTGTTCGACTGACAAAGTTGAAGCTCCATTATTGCTGTAATTTGAATATCGCCGGGTTTTTTAACTCGTCAATTTTAGTTTCCTGTCTAGTCTCCTAATTTCCATAGTAGGAAATGATACCATACATGCAGCAAAAATAATTAAGTAAAGGATTTAGCGCCAAGATATGACCATGGGTTGCCTTTCAGTGCCCGCACCAGTCATTATCCTCAATCCAAAAAAAAATAGATAGCTAAGGTTGACGTAACGCAGTAAAGTATTATAATGTTGGCAGTAAAGTATTTTCAGAAAATATATTGAACTCTGTTAAGTATATTTGAAATATTTGTCAACAATAACTACGTGACTATTAAATAATTATTACTGCAGGTCACCAGATCGACAATCAAAGAATATCCATAACATTTTTTGAGTTATTCAATTTTTAAAAACATATACTTGTCTCCAAAATCCTTTACTCATTTTCACATCTTGTTCCACTCCATGGCCTAGTACACAGTTTACAGTAACATTTACCAGACTTTTTTCTGAATTTTGTCAAACCATAAAGACAGGGCCTTTGAAAGTGCGTGTTGTCTGAAACAAAGCGATGAGAAAATAGTGATTTAAGGCGGTTTATATTCTTCTCTAAATTAATTTTACTAAATAATCGAACGCGTTTCAATTATTTTAGAAAAATCATTTTACACCACTACCGCGAACAAGCAATATCAAGTAAGTTATGTGAAAATTAAGGCGCACTTATTGATACAAAAATATTTGCCGCTTTCCAAGCTAAGCATATACAGTAAATTGAATCATATACAGGCCATGCACATTGATAAATACTGCGACGATTTTCTTATTTCTTTAAAAATATAATGTCTTAAACTGTACATAAAACCAACAAAAATTTAGATTAAGGTGGCTTCCTTAAAAGCAATTAATATTTTGGGGCGAATGAAACTAATATCATGTGTTGAAGATATTCAGGGTATCAAACGCTGTTAAATTAATGTTGCTATGGAAACAGTGACGTCAAATCAAATTTATTTCGAAAACAACCTTTTTCATTAAAACATTTCTCCAGCATCAAGTAATCAATAGGAAGGTTTAAAAAATTATGTATGACCTTTTTTGGCCAAGGAAAAATCATCATATGGTCATATATTATACAGTACGTTCGCTCGTTTTAGAAATAAATTGGATTAAATGTTAATTTTTAGTCATTTCGAAACGTGACTGTTGCCATAGCAACTACTGAAACACTTGCAAAATGAAAGTCAGTGCGTAAGTTGTCAATGACGTATTTGATAATTACCTTTCCAAGCACATAAATCGATTCTTGGAATTCTTGCACAACTTATTCATGGTTTGCGATCTGTGGGAGCCGTAAACGCATCTTCCTGAATAGACACTATGTCTTTTAAGTTGTTTCAATAGATGCTAGAGAGATAGAGGCCTTCGCGATTTTTTCTAATTGATCGATGCGAAAAACGCCATCCTTTTTGTAGAAGAACCGATCGCCATCTCTTGTTCTAAGAAACTGTTCTCCAATGATACATTTAAATGTTGGTCCAACGCTTCCACCATCCACCGGAGTCTCAGCCAAACCAGCGACCCATAATTCAACAAGATTTGGATTATCATCGTAAAGCCGTCTAAGGATATTTCTATTTTCAGCATCCTTTATTTCATTTCTTGTATCTTCAAATGTCGTTTCGTCTGACAGCCCACATAATTTCCGGTATTCGTTGTATCCAGGCAGACCATGGTCTCTGGATCGCTAAATATTCAACCCAGCAAGATTTTGTCCAGGAGAGTTCGCGCGCTGAAACAGATCTCGTACAATGCCAAGGGACAAAGTTCGATCAACATTCTCAAATGATCAAAAAATTTCCCACAAGTCCAAGAAGGAGGGCTCTTATACCTCTTTGTTGGATAATTGTATTGTTGAAGAACATAAAGCGAAGATTATTTGAAGAAAATGAATCCAAATTCGTGTCCAACAGTTCAAATTCTGGGCGAATTGTGCTGTGCCAAAACCTGTAAGCAGCTGTGGAAAATACGTTTGAAATACTGAGGAAAAATACTGAGGAAAATTACTGAGGAAACCTTGTTACGTATCGCAACGAATCTTTTCTTTTTTTTAATTGATAGTTTTTTGTTCATAGTGGTATAATATATGTAGTAGGCTTTCTCTTATAATTAAACTGTAATTAGTTTTATAAATAACCTTAGAAATATATTGTTGTAAGAGCATTGAGACTATTGAATAATGCTCCTATAATACGTCTTTATTATTATTTTTATTATTATAAAATTAAAATACCAGGTCCAAGAACCAAGGGTACATAGTCTTCGTAAGTTATCTTCTGAAACACGGCACCAATTATTCTTCTCGTTTCCTGGTAAACCATTTCACCATCCCAGTGATTATTTATAGTCTTTAACCTACTTGCGCTATGCGATTGTGTTCACGGAGGAATAACGATTGGAAGGCGGCCAGTGATTGCTGTTCATTAGCTCTGGTATCTCCGGCAATGAAACAGCCACCAAAATCGTCTAACAGCTGATCTGGGATATTTTGGGATGTGTCCAATGGAAGCAGTTCACCATGAATCCCACTTGGTGAAGGCAACAGTCCTTGGTCATCTGAAAATGTGTTAAAAGTGGTTAAAACAAAACTTTGCCTTCCTTTATTTACATTTTATTTACCACTGATCAAATGAAAAATTATTGGGGGTAAGAATATGTTCTGCTATGCGAATTAATCTAGCGGTAGATTCTAAAAGGTTGCGTTTAGGGTTAGAAAAGAAAAAAAAAGAAAAACTGTAAAACATCTTGCGTATCAATGTCCTTCGCCGGATTTTTAAGTGGCATAACAAAACAAATATATTGGATTCGGTTCTTGCATGAAATGGTTTTTTGCGTGAAGTTTTATGTTATTTTAAGTTTTATCTAGTTTTATGTTATCCGCCTCAGCCATCGACCTCGGCAGATAACTTCATCCAACAATTATTATTTATTATACATTCAAACTTCATTCTCGTTTCTTATTGGTCAACATACTCCAGTGAATTCTCAATGTTCGGCAGGCGCGATGTCATTTCCGTCGAATACTCACAGGGAGTTCTAACGTGGTCTAATTAATACATGTTAAGGTCTCTTCCCAACACAGCCTATACATGTTTATCAGTATAAATAACTAGCAACGGAACATCTACAAATGATCGTATTATAAAAGGCTGTGTAACCACGGCTTACATTACTCGGCCCAGATCCCACGCGGGTCGACTCGGCGGAAGAAAGAAGAAATATTAAAGGAAGTAAAATTACAGACGACAAGAAACCGGTGGCTATGACAAAAACTAGAAATACGTATACGCAACAACTCCTCGCCAAATTGCTGTTTGAAACTTACAGTACAGTACTTCTTTTAGTTCTAAATTACTTGAATTAGATAATAGCCATTTCATTTGCCAAACAAAATAAATTTTCAGTGGACAATATCTCTCAGAGCTTTGTATTGTCTGAATTTAATTGTTTCATAGGACATCAAACTAAATACATGCAGCCCAAACTTTTTAATTTTTGAGTGCAGCAACATAATAGTGGGGGGCCTACTGCTGTTTCTACCATCAATCACTAAGAAAGAAATTATTTTTATCACAATATTGATGACTCACGAAATAATCAATGCATTTAGTATATATAGACACCAAAGGCTGTTGAAGGAAGAAAGTGCATCTCTATCATACAACGAGTGTCCTTTAAAAAATCAAATTCATTCAATGTCTACGGATGCATATAGTTCAAATGTATAGGGGTCCATTCAAATTAGATTTACTAAGACGTATTAGGGATTCTACTCCAATTGTTAGTGTGGATAGATTACATCAGTAAGTTGATAATTCTTATACCCACATATTGGACTACTGTGATGTGGAGCTGGCAGGAATATGGATAACTAAATATTGATGGTCATAATCAGAGGTCTCTATGCATGTCAGGGAAACTGATCTTTCTTAAGTCGGGACTTGAAACTGATTGGTTAATAGAAATCCTAAGTTTTGTACCTCTTGTGATTAGAAGCAAGTTACATTATTGTGTAATGCTAGTTAGGAAATTCCATGGCATTTTAACATCATATCTACCGGTAAAGAGCTATTTACCAATTTGCTAAATAACAATTTGTTTATCTTGCTCAGTGCATCACAAAAATGATGGCTTCTCTGCATAATGAGTTAGGCACTGAAATATTTTAAAAACGTTTTGGCAACTAGAATATACAGATTTTCTTTCATGTTACTAAAATAATTAAACTTGAAATGAAAAAATCCTGTTTTAACTACGGATATATAACGCACACCACTGCTTTTAAATATCGTGGTCTTAAAATGTCCCACTATAGGCGCCTATAGCTGTTGAGCCGTTCGCATCAAATTATCAGTATATAGCAGATAAATAATCATGTTCAGGGCAGGTAGATCGCCAGTTATTTGACTATACGGACCAAAACGCTTTACGTTTTCCCGCCATTTCAGTACTGTATGGTATCACAATTCCTATGTCAAAGCGACATAACGTTTTAGTTCATTCATTCCGAACCCAAGATGGTGTACAGATTACTGGTGGACTACAAAAATCCGTTCTCTTTGTTAATTTGTATGAAGATTTTTTCATTTGAAGGACGCCGTCCCCAGCTAGTTTGCATCGTGTTTGATAAACCTTCCTATAGAGAATGTAATCATTCGCACATGCGTGACGTTGACGCAGTTTAAATTACAATACTGATGGTGACAAGGAGCGTGATCCCTCGAGCAGGTTTCAAGAGTCTTTTGTGCATATGAAAGAAGTTAAAGCCCGGTTTCCATATGATCGCAATGATCGCAGAAATAAAGAGTTCTGCGATCATTGCGATCCTTGCGATCATATGGAAACCATAAACCTGGCGATCGCTGCGATCGTTGCGATCATTTCTATCTCTGCGATCGTTGCGATCGAGACGTTTTAAGCCGGGTTTCTATATGAATGCAACGATCGCATAAGGATCGCAACGACATCGCTGCGATCGTTGCGATAATATGGAAACCGGGCTTTAGCAATCTCGTCTCATGGTCCATTGAATAACAAAAACATATTTAATATCTGTCGATTATATATTTTGCATGATCGTTATGTCTGGATCGGTTCAATACCAAATAATTTCCTTTTAAAGTTTGTTCAAGCTGAGACAAATCTCAATTATTTTAAAACACATAAACATTTTCATGAAATTCAGACAGTGAAAGGTGTATTTTAGTTAGTTCAAAATGTACATCGCTCCATTATCACTGCACGCAAGTACAAATACACAGCACGGAGTAAGAGACATATTTTAAAACAGTTGTGATGTATTAACAAATGTATATCCTTCACAAAGGTATTGGCTATTGCTTGATAACTTTAGTTCGAATTATAAAGTGTAAGCATTATTTTATTAAGGTATCTTGTACTGTGTTTACAAAATACATATATTTAGTGTGTTTATTTAAGCCGAAGCAACACTGCATTATTCTGCCATTAACGCAATCCACAAAATAACCACTATATACAGTTTATTTTCAGATTGCGTATATACTGGGGTGGTATTGTAAAGAGCTGAAGGCTCTGACCAAGAGTCTATAGAGAAACGCACTATGCGCATAATCTTTCTGTTCAAATAAATTATTGTCATCTGAGTTTGAATATTATAGTTTCTTCCTACCACGACCATAACATGTATATATTAATTACTAAAAGAATATAAATTACGAACAGAATTCGTCTCATATGGTAATAACAAAACGATTTATATATTTAATGATAATAATAGATTTTAATACACCATCTTTTTAAAAATATACAATGGGTTTACATGCAATTGTGTGTATATATAAAATAAGTTATAAATTAAGAATATTATATCTATAGAAATACTATAGAAATAGGTGGTTACCTTGGTTACCTAATTGCTTATAGAAAGAAGGATTCACTATAAGTTTTGTTCGGAAGTCTTAAACTTTTTTAACGGAGATGATTGATTTTCTTTCAAGCACAAAAATAATAATACTCGGGTTCTGTGGTGCAGGCCGAGTCTAGGTTAACCCTCCGATATTTTTTTCAATGTCGGGACACATGATCGAGATATTGCATTGCAATTACATCATCACGATAGGCTTTGGCATTTTGCGACTGAGCGTGCTAAATTTGCTAATTTTCATTCGCCATTACTGAGGTTTCCACAGTGCAGTGCATTTTATCCAATATTTTACCAAAAGAACGAGAATTTATCTTTGTTTCTTCTTTTGTTCTGGCATCTGCTCTTGGCTTTATGATCTGTATTTCTTTGTTTGGCCTTTTGTTTTATCCTAATTATGCTTTTGCGTACATGTAAATCACGGCGACGCATTGACTGGCTCACACAAGTGACGCCGCTAAAGTCAAGTGTTTTGTTGACATCTTAAAAACTTAATACAAAATTAGGCACTGCTTTGATAAAGATTCTGGGTTTGAAATTTTGTAAAAATTTTGAATTTGTCGTCAAAGGGATGTTTGCAAAAGTTTTCGAGACAATATCCTTTGGCTCGCATATTTTCACTAATGAGGATATCGATGATGTCGTGTCGCAAATTGAATATTTTGTTTTGTTTCTATAGACTATATATAGATGCAGAAGGCAATTCAATTTCACGACCACTTACAGAAATATCAAGGTAAACATGCAACATACAAAATCTCAACAGTGTTTTTTAAAAAAAAGATCTAACAGCAATAATACACTACCTCAGCTCTATTAATTTATAATCTGAAATATTTTAGTAGTTACTGTCCGTAAAATACTATGACCACTATGATAAAAATATAAAAGATTTATTACAGTTTTCGATGCGCTTAGCGCCAGCGCCGGCCATAACTGGCTCCGAGTTAACACCTATAGTGTAGGGCGTCTTGTTAAACTTGAAAATCCGTATTCAACTCTGGACATACGCGAGACGTGGTCGTTCTTCTGCATCGCAATGTTCCTACTTTTAGAACATCCATCGTTGTTTAACCTTTCACAACAAGTGTATCAGCAACATATATCTCATTGAGGTGCATACAGTAGAACGCCCTATCTTATTCCTACGATTAGCTTCAAACTATTTGTTTGTCGACTGTCTGAGCGAACATCAATTTTAAACGGTCTCATCAATTATTTTTATCGTCATGTCTGGAGTTGAATACCAAATAATTTCCTTTTAAAGTTTGTTAAACAATTATTATAAAACATACATGTGTATAAAACAAGATACCGGAGTGATCACTAAATTCAGATGCTTATGCTTTCATGCTTCCGGCCCTCAATTAGCACTATAAATGGAGTAAATTCTATTTCATGCGTGCAAGTACAATTTGTAGATATCATGACTGGTTTAAGTGATCAGAATTTTCCAAGATCGCAGATGCACATAATATATCCGTTTAATGAAAATATTGTCATCTGTATTTAAGTATTATTTTTTCCTATTCAAATGTATATTCTAAAAGCATATTATGTCAATATGAAGGACGAATAGGTATCTCATCTCATGGTCTACTAAATAATTAACAAAACCATTTCTATTTATTACCTTTCTCAATGCATCACAAAAATAACGATTTTCTTCACTATGAGTTTTGCACTGAAATGTTTTAGAAATGATTTGGCCAACTATACAGATTTTCAGTTTCATGTTGCTAAACTAATTATACAGACTTGAAATGGAAAATCCTGTTTCAAATACTACGGATATAGCAGGAAGTGTAGAACGCGCACCACTGCAGATATCATGGTCTTAGAATGTCCCTGTAAATATCGTTTTACAATAACCATATAGCTGTTGAGCCGTTCTTACCAAATTATAAATATATAACAAATAAATAATCATGTATGTTCAGGTCCATCGAACACCCTAACTTAAATCTTACGATTAGCTTGTGTTAGTGATGATAATTAGTTCAAGCGCTGCTCACCCCATTAGAACTATATTTATAATACTCCATTTTCAAAATTTATTATCGAGTTTCAGATTATGGGCACACAGGTTTGGTACAGATTTTTTATTGTCCTTACAGGTGGCTTTCAGTTTCAGTTGTAATTTACAGTTGGCTTTCTATTTACAATTGGCTTTCAGTTATGTACTTTGTGTTTGGTTTGAGTTTATTTGAGAGATTGACTCCAGTTTGGTGTGAGTTCACAAGCTTTGTGACAATTTTTGGAGTAATGTGTTGACGCCAAGATTAAACCATCTGCTGGTGGTTTACTCACGCAGCAGATAACCCTAAAAAGGAAATCATTTTAAAAATTGTATTGTAAAAAATACACTAGAAAACAGCCTTTAATGCTATAGTCCACAGCATACATGGCTTAAGCCCGGTTTCCATATGATCGCAAGGATCGCAACGATCGCAGAAATACTAAAGAGTTCTGCGTACATTGCGATTCTTGCGATCATATGGAAACGATAAACCTGGCGATCATTGCGATCATTGCGATCGCGATCGCAGAGATAGAACAATTTCTAGCTCTGCGATCGTTGTGATCGAAGCCCGATTTCTATATGAATGCAACGATCGCAAGGATCGCAATGAGTCGACGATCGTTGCGATCGTTGCAATCGCTGCGATCGTTGCGATCATATGGAAACCGGGCTTTAAAGACAACATTAGCGACGATGATTTACAACATATCGCGTGTACAGGGTCAGGGCATATATCGATGACATGCTCAATTATTGTGATGGCTATATCAGTCTCATTGGTACATTACGGGGGAAACATTTAGTTTCGATTAGTAAGCATTCCATGCCTAGCGGGGAATTAGAACGCTTTAGTAAATTACTTTTGTTTATAAATGCCCCACATTCTGTTTGTCAACTTGTAACACGAGGAATGCTTAGTTTGCCCAAAAATCTCTTCTAACACAGGGAAAACGTGAAGAAAAGCTGCGATAATTATGCCAACGAACAGCTCAAGTATTTTCGACGTATGATTTGGCCAGCCAATCAAGGGGACGAATCGCCGGCGGTGTGATTTCGCCGGTCCAAAAGTCTGAAAAAAATGAACATAATTTGATAATTAATTTTAATAAGTTAAAACAATTAAAGATAGGAGGCAGTAAATTATTTCAAAATGTCTTCAAAAGGCTTTTCCATTTGTTGGAGTAATATGGGAATCATCATTCATGTTATGTATTCTTAGAGTAGCATAGAATTTGTCACAGGAGTTGAGTATAGAAGTTGTTACGGCAGTAAAAAGCTATAGTCACAGCAGTATAGGACTAGTCATAGCAGTGTCAAACTTGTTTAGTATAGGAGTAGTTAATCACAGCTGTGTCGATCTTGTAACAGCAGTATAAAGCTAGTCACAACAGTATAGGAGCAGTCACAGCTGTGTCAATCTTGTACTAACAGCATTATAAAGCTAGTCACAATATATATATAGGACCAGTCACAGCAGTATATCGCGGACCTTGTTACAGCAGTATATACATGTAGCTATAGTCACAGCAGTATAGGACAAGTCACAGCAATGTATATCTTGTTATAGCTAATCACAACAGTATATAGGACAAGTCACAGCAGTATCGACCTTGTTACAGCAGTATATACATGTATAGCTATAGTCACAGCAGTATAGGACAAGTCACAGCAATGTATATCTTGTTACAGCAGTATATATAGCTAGTCACAACAGTATAGGACAAGTCACAGCAGTATGATCGACCTTGTTACAGCAGTATATACATGTAGCTATATATATTCACAGCAGTATAGGACAAGTCACAGCAATGTATATCTTGTTACAGCAGTATATAGCTAGTCACAACAGTATAGGACCAGTCACAGCAGTATATCGACCTTGTTACAGCAGTATATACATGATGTAGCTATAGTCACAGCAGTATAGGACAAGTTACAGCAATGTATATCTTAATTGTTACAGCAATATATAGCTAGTCACAACAGTATAGCGGGACAAGTCACAGCAGTATCGACCTTGTTGCAGCACGGGATATGAAATACCGCAGTCAATTAACAGTGCATTCTTTAAGATGCTAAAAATTATTCACTGAACATGATTATTTATCTGCTATATACTAGTGATAATTTTGTACGAACGGCTCAACAGCTAGGCGTCTAGGGTTATTGTAAAACGATATTTACATAGACATTTTGAGACTGAACAATATTTAAAAGTAGTGGTGTGCGTTATATATCCATATAGTTAAAACAGGATTTTTAATTTCAGGTTTAATAGTTAGCAACATGAAAGAAAATCTGTATTCTAGTTGCCAAAACATTTTTAAAACATTTCAGTGCATGACCTTATTCCATCTTCATATGCTATTAGAATTTTGAATAGTTGTCGTTTTGTGACTGCCTAATATGCCTTTTGTAAACACAGTACAACAGTGACCGAAAGATTAAATTTACGGACAACAAGATATTTTACAATTTTACCGAGGCGATTGGCCAAAGATCAGAAATATGTAAAATCTCCAAACTCCGCATATAGGCACTTTTATATGTCATTTGTAAAGATCGTACAACATACCTTGATAAAACATGCTCAGGGGCTGTTTACAAGAATCCGGATTCAGTTTCATTCCAGATTGGATGTCAATTCAAACAGCGAGTTTACATAGAAATTCTATCCCAGGATCGAAAATCGCGCAATTTCAAGAGGGCGATCAATAACATTATAGCGGGTGTATTTCTTTCAGCGATTTCTGCGCTTGTACACTTCAACATGTGCCCTAAATCAGTGATA
Source organism: Chrysogorgia sp. JL179-B06 (assembly GCA_035772405.1). Taxonomy (NCBI): domain Eukaryota; kingdom Metazoa; phylum Cnidaria; class Anthozoa; order Scleralcyonacea; family Chrysogorgiidae; genus Chrysogorgia; species Chrysogorgia sp. JL179-B06. The sequence goes on from JAYKKM010000439.1 coordinate 7,011,442, forward strand.
ATTTTGCGAAGAATAAACATAAAGAAAAGGGGGAAAGCATTACTAGCAACAATAATCGATGCGGTCGCAAGTAAACAAGCATTTAATTCAACTTTCATTTACAACGTCGTCGACAAAGAGCTATTTATATTGAACAATATGACGTCGTCGCAATTCCTGTTACAAATTCTCGTCTATAAATGTTAAAAGCACGCTAGTGTTGTTTGTTTCAGTCTTCTAGGTCGTATTTTCATCCCGGAACGAAATCTCGCACCGCCTTTACATGACACCGGAATAAAATTTCAATGAAACTCAATCCGGATTGAGCTACATCTCATTCTGGATTTATGTAAACACCTAAATAAATTTTAACCGAGAACCGGTATGAGTTTACCCTTAATACCCTGGGTGCCAGAGGTTCATCCACGCTCGTAGGTATAACGGGGACGATTAGGTGGGCGAGGCGGGCGTGTGGAAATACATTTTATTTACGTAGGAAATACATTTTCTTAATACATACTGTAATGTATATTGCAAAACCACCTCGATCTTGCTACTGTAGTCGTGATGTCTTTGTATATCGATAATTTATTGTGCTAATATATGGCAAAACAGCTCTTGAACTAATTAACATCACTAACACAAGCTAATCGTGAGCGTGTTCGATGGGCCTGAACCAGGACATGCATGATTATTTAGTTATAATATTTATAATTTGGTACGAACGGCTCAACAACTATATGGTTATTGTAAAACGATATTTCCAGTGCGTTCCACACTTCCAGCTATATCCGTATAGTTGAAACAGGATTTTCCCTTTCAAGCTAAAATTATTTTTAGCAACATGAAACTGAAAATCTGTATACTAGTTTCCAAAACATTTCTAAAACTTTCAGTGCAAAACTCATAATGAAGAGAATCGTTATTTTTGTGATGCACTGAGAAAGGGAAACAAATAGAAATGGTTTTGTTATTTAGTAGACCATGACATGAGATTCCTATTCGTCCTTCGTATTGACATATAGTTTAGTAGATTTATCGCTCTTTTAGGTGAACGGAATACCCCAACAGGCTAGAAGACCAATTGATAGGATTCCGAGGGCCTATGATTTAAGGTCGTTATCCGAGAAGACCCGAAAGTCTTGCTGGTATTATTGCAAAGGCAGCAGTTTCTCCTGAATTATTTTTAATGGACCACCCTGAGTTGTGATCGGACACAGGATTTGAACCTGTCTCCCAGCTCATTTGACCACTAAACCACAACAGCTGGTTATTATGCTTTTAGATTTTTTGGTTATTATGCTGGTTATGCTTTTAGAATATACATTTGAATAGGAAAAAATATTCAAAATCAGTTGACAATATTTTCATTAAATCGTGGGAATAAAACGTTCCTTCCCCTTCCCCCACATCAATGCTGTATTATTCCACGATTAACAAAAAAGATCAGCTTTTTGCGCGTGTAGATTCACCAACATTACCTATGGGGAGGGAAGACCGTATTTTGTTGGTTCCTCCTTCGATATTTTTTCAATGTCGAGACAAGTGATCGAGATACCACAATAGGCGCTGGCAATTTGCGAATCTGAGCGTGCTAAACTAAATTTGCTAATTTTCATTCGCCATTTCTGAGGTTCAAACAGCGCAGTGTATTTTATCTAATGTTTTACCAAAAGAACCGAGAATTTTTCTTCGCTTTATGATCTTATGACTATATCGATCATTATGTCGCACTCTTGACTCAAGGCATTTCTTTGTTTGGACTTTTAATTATGCATTTGCGTACATGTAAAACACCTCACACAATGCCTCACACAAGTGACGCCACTTAAAGTCAAGTGTTTTGTTGATGCTCACGGTATCAACAACCTTACGATTTCCTTGAGGAAGATTCTGAGTTTGAATTTAATTTGTAAAAATTTTGAATTTGTTGTCAAAGGGATGTTTGCAAAACTGTTCGAGACTATGCCCTTTGGCTGGCACGTGTTGAATGAGCTGCTTCCACTACAATTGGGCTATCAAAATAAAGTATAGGTAATTAACGTTGGATGTCTTGCGTTGTCCACATAATTTTGTCCAGGATTGTAGACTCGTCAGTGCACAAGTATCCCGAGTAATTACCCGAATAATTTGTACATGAAAGAAAATCTGTCATCTCCGTTAAAAACGTTATGAGATGAATTCTGTTCGTCCTTTATATGCTTTTAATAATATAAACATGTGGATAGGAAAAAAAATATTCAATCTCAGACGACAATAATTTCATTGAACGCAAATATTATGCGCATAGTGCGTTTCTGTATAGACTCTTGGTCAGAGTTAATCTGTTTACAAATAAAGCATTGTGCATCAGGACATCAGGAAATGTGCGTATATATACGCAATCTGTAAATAGATAGTAGCATTCCAGAATAGTCTGTATATACACTGTAGTAGTTATTTTGTGATTGCGTAAATGGCAGAATAATGCCGTGTTGCTTCGGCTTAAATAAACATACTAAATATATGTCTTTTGTAAACACAGTACAAGATACCTTAATAAAATAATGCTTACACTTTATAATTCGCTCTAAAGTTATCAAGCAATACCTTTGTGAACGATATTCATTTGTTAAAACAAAATATCTCTCTTAGGCCCCGGTCAAACGTCGAACTTAATGCACGTATTGCCCTGCGTCCAGGGCAATACGTGCATTATAAGGTTGTGTATTTAATCAAATATATTTTGTGAAATATGTTTATTGTTATATCCGTAGTTGCATGCTAATTTTTCCGTTTGTGAAGGACATTGTTTAGTGAAACTTGGAGCTGTCTTAAAAATAATTATTCATGCTATTGAATTATTTATTATTACGTGAGTGGAGTATATTATAAGAAGGTGATGCGCTACACTTGAATCCACAGTATCTTCAGAACTGCATGGTTTGCGGATACTAGTTTGGACATTAAACATCTCTCCTAAAAATGATCAAGATTTTCCTTTTGGTGGTACTTTCTGCAAATTTTATTACGCATTTGTAAGTTTTTGTTTCAGCACTTGTTCTCCTAAACATTGAGTAGTTTCATTATTTATACTCACTGAAACAGTCAAAATATACTTTGACTTATTTCAGTTTCTTATTATTATTATTTTAGTTCAAAAGCAGCTACTACAGCATGGTTTAAAGGAATACATGTATGTAAGTACAAAACCAACATTGATGAGACTCTGCAGAGAGATGAGTGTGCTGGTGACACAAGGTACATATCGATCTTAATCATATTATTGGCTTACTAATTGATAACTTAAGTTCGATCGATTAATGCCGTGTAAACATTATTTTATCAATTCTATTATCATTAACAAATTTAAAATATAATTTTAACATATATATTAAAACGAGGCACACTACGTTCCCTGTGATTATGAGGTGCGATAAAATGATCACTACCAACTGTTTGTCTTTACCGCGTGATTGTGAGAGTTGTGCGCGAATACTTTTCTTTGATTATTGTCGGCTAGTAATGCAGTCAATCTGCATGCTATTTTCAAAGTTTAGTCGATTCCCCATTCACGGTACGTAATATTGTCTTTTTTCTCCTTTCTATGCCAAGTATACTGTAAGTGGCATACACAATGTACTAAGGGGGCTTTCCATTTACACGGTCAGACTGGTTATAGTCCGGCCAGAATGGACCTCCTCTTGATTAGGCCCAAATGTTCCGGGCAGACCAGCCGCACTCCTCAAACGTATCAAAATATTGCCGGACAGACCGCTCTGACGCCACCTACAGGTACCTATACTATCAAGTTTTGTGATTGGTTGATTAAAACAATAAAACAATAGAATCAACCACAAAGAAACCAATGTCCTAACCCTAACCACTTTGTTCCATATAGCCAATCACAAAACCTGTTCATTTTAGGTAAGTATTTACTGCCGTAAGTTGCTATGCCTATCATTAGACTGCTTTGCATGCATCTTTAAATATGACAAAATCGGGTGGAACTCCCTGCGATCTCCTTAATTATGTTAGATCATCGTGTTGATCGTAGCGAGAAGGTTATGCATGTTTTAATTTATGCTGCATATAGTAAGCCCTTGTGTCATAGGCGGCGGAACAGGGCACTATCAACCTCTCGAAACAGACAGAAATCATGCATATTAAACAGGCTTATATCAATACCTACTGACCAGCTTCTGTTGTAAATGTTCTAAATCCAAAGGCAGCTATTACTAATAATGTTTGAAGAGCGATCAGTAGATATCATGATTTAATAATAATTTGAAGCTGATCTACATAAAAAAATTCATACAGGATTTTCGGCTGCAGACTGTCAGCCTTCCTCAATGACTAAGTGAATAAGTTCATGCATAACATTTGTTTATTATTACCTTGTCTCTTCGCGAAGCGACCGAGCGAAGCGAGGGTTCAGATCGTCAAACTTGTCACACCGTTTCTCCTGATTATTTTTCTGTTCTTTCTTCCTATCGTACGTTCGTCTTCCACTTTGAATTCTTCTTTCGAAAGAGTTTACTCATATCTAAATATAAACCTTCTCTCAACGAGAACTCCATACCGCGCGTTCTCTTTTCTAATTATTTTCTCTTCCGTAAATTCTGCCAACTTTTGTCTTGTCACCTTGTTCTTATTCGTTAGCCGTTTAATTTATTAATATTCACGTATGTAAATGTATCAAATATATTCCGTCAAGCTATGTGTCGTGAGCAAGTTGACGGTTTCTGAAAGCTCGTGGCTAGATGGAAAACTCGCAGTTTAGGTGACCGTGAGGTACTAGGTCTGTGTCGTCTACTGGACGATCTTTTTTAGTATCCGCGATAGCTGGTTGGACGAAATGAGAGATTCTACTGCTATCATACGATCGGATATGCCTGTAGGATGAAATACATCATGGAACTGCTAAGCCCAAAAACAACTTAGATCCTAACCCTCCGCCTAATAGGTTTTCTAACCCCCGTCTAATGGTTTTCTAATCCAACCTTAATACTAAAAAACATGATCGTCCAGAAGACGACTCAGACCTAGTACCTGACACGACCTTTCTGAAACGATATTTTCGTGCATTATTTGTGAGAAAACAAAAGTTCCTCTCTTTGTAATAATAATAATAATAATAATAATAATAAAAACTTTATTTATATTAGTTTATAGTATATTTATCACTCTTAGGTGAACGGAATACCCCAACAGTCTACGATTTAAGGTCGTTATCCGAGAAGACCCGAAAGTCTTACCATTTGCTGGTATTATTGCAAAGGCAGCACTTTCTTCTCAATTATTTTTACGACACTGAGTGGTGGTCCGACCCAAGATTTGAACCTGCGTCTCCCAGCTCATAGACAGTATACGTGGTAACCACTAGACCACAACAGCCGGTTAAACCACAATAATCATGCAATAAGAACATGCAATACTCACACAAGAATCATGCAATACTCTAAAGCGCTGAACAATATACAATATGGAGAATATAAACAATGTAGAATATACATTTTATACAAAAGATAAAAAACTATGGATTAAAAAATACTAAATTTATACATTATAAGATAAACTAAATAGATAGGTTTTTAATTGTTTCTTAATTAAAAGTACGATTATCTGGTTAGGAGAGGCGATGCTAAAACTTCGACGAAAGTCATTTTCTTTACTCTATGTTTCTCAAGAAAGTTCATGTCATCCGCTCGAGTTCCCTTGTGTTGACGCTTTCGGGTAAAATCAACCAAATAATGAGGAGCAATATAGCAAAAAGACACTTGAGAGTTAACACCAAGATTTTATACTCAACTCTTTTTCTGATCAGTGGCGAAGCTGGCCATGTCAACTAGCCGGTCATGCTATGCTAATTTATAAACGGCATCTGCATATTATGAAAACAATATCTTAAGATCTGAATATGTAAATCGTTTCAACATTTGCATGGCATGACCAGTTGCTATGGCCAACTTCGCTATTGTTTCTGATAGACAAGCAGTGTAGTTGTTTGAAAACAGGGATGGTATGGTCATCAGGTTAAGTTGTTAATAGCGGAAAAGAGATTAGATTAATGAAAGTGGTATAGAGCTGATATTAGCATTAAGACTGGGTTTGGAAATAATAAGACTTTCTCTAAGCAGTAATTCAAATTTAGATGTTGCAGAGGTGAGGATTTTAGAATCAGAGATTTTTAAATTTATAAAATTATAAATTTATAAAATAACAAATTAAAAACGCACGCGCTGATTGGCTAAAAGCCGTGTTTCTATAACTCGATGGAAAACATGGATTTTTCCCGCCATTTTTATAAAATGGACTGTAAGACGAACCTTTGCTCACAAACAGCTAAAATGTCGATAAATATGTTCTGTGACAGCCAACAAGAAGAAAAACGAGAAGATTGGATGCTTTTCTTCACAGTTAAGAGCGTTTATGTTCATTTGAGCACCCGACGACGCTGTCTAGCGTGAGTAAGGAGAATGTATAATTTCATCATTTTAATGAAAGAGTCTTATTACTTATTTCCTCAGTGTTATTTTATAAAAGAAATAGAAAACATCTTTCCGTGTTCCCATACGTTATAGAATCACTAAAGTCAAGGGAATGACACCTGAAAGTTTGGGAGAACTCGAAATAGCGTGGAAACACTCGCCCTATACGGGCTCGTGTTCCCAGCTGCCATTTCTCGTTCTCCCAAACTTCCACTGGTGTTTCTATAACTCTATTGAAACAATTAAGGAAAATGTTTTCTATTTCTTAAATACTCATAGAAAATGAGGGCAAGTTGTCAAAAAACAGAGTTCGTAATTTCGACTGTCATGCACGAGATCTCTGTCGGGATAAAACTTAGTTCAATAATAACATGAAGCTGAGACCGCGCAGTGTTGAAGATTCTTTTCGCAATTTCGAAGACTTTTTGATGTTTAGTCTTTCAGTTAGGACAACTTTTGTCCATTGAATGTTCTTGATGACAATTCAAATTGTTAATAGCGCTCCGTCGAGATGACGTCAGCATCGATGTTTGTCCGCTTTTACCCATAATTCTTGCGGCCATAACAAAAGAAAATAGCTCATTTGCAATCATTTGTGAAGTCAAATTTGGTTTTTTTGTTCGCTTTTTGAGCTATTAATAGCAGCCAGACTCTACACTATTGATGCTTACGTCCACAAATCAAGCTTGAATTGTAATGTTGTAAGAAATATTTTAAAAATATATATCGTAGTGATCACAGCCTTCATTTCTGGACGACTTTTAATAGCTGTGTCTAATCGTAACGTTATTTTGATGTACAACTGTATATTAAGAGATTATTTACCGAGAACGAGGTCTGTAAGGGAAAATTGATCAGACTGAAGTCTTGACAGTACGGACCGAGCCGCAGGAGAGGTTCGTACAAAAAGACCGAAGTCTGATATTTCCCCGTACACACCAAGTAAACGATGTTAATAAATTGACGGTACCGAAAAAGATGGCGACTGGTACATTTAACAATAATTCCTTGCGCGCAGTAAACATTGAATCTCGTAGAAATAGCAGAGGATAGAGTTTCAAAAAGATTAAGTTTGGTATAAAAAGGAAGCTTTTACGTATTTAGTTCATGTTTACAAGGTAAACAATGTTTAGCTGTTATTACAGGTGATTTTAATTTGGTAGCAAAGCATTCTGGTAAAATGTAAAGCCTCCATCTTTTTCGGTTCCCTTCAATTGTTTATTATATGGCTATTCAAGTTTTTCGATACTTATCTTGTATAAACATTATTGAGAAAACATTAGAAATTAACACCAGAAAAATCAACATCCGATACGAAAAAAGACGGCCCGTGGTCCCGATACGCATTTTTACGGACCGTGCGTTGACCAATGAGAACTCAGGATATTACAAACCCATATAATAAATATATGTTACTTACCGGCTGGGAGGTCCGTATTGAGAAATATATCCCGATGTCACTGCGGCAGACTGGGGGACGTTTTTGAGACCAATGGAAATATTTCTCAATATACGGACCGACCAAAACGATAAATAATTTATTTTTTCCTTGAAATCCTGGCTTGTTTTTTTGGTCTTCATCAGTATTTTTAGTCAGAGGAAAAAAAAGGAAAGTCTGTTCTTTTACCTCCGCCAAAAGAAATTGAGAGTTAAAAGTCTCTTTTTGGATAAAAAAGAAATTCACATATATGTCTTTCAATATGTTCAATCTCGTTTGAGTCCATTTTCAAATGTTTTTAGAATATTTTACGGCTTGTAAAACGCATTTAAAACTGAAATTATGCGAGCCGTCCGTGTGGGCTCATACGGACCGCTCGTTAGCCAATCAGAGAGCAGGATTTGGTAGGATACGGAGCGAAAAAAATAATTGTAAATATTTTATAACGAATGAAGGAACGGGATTTAAGATCACTTGAGATATAGTCCATTAGAAACTTCAAGAGATGTATCAATTCATCCCTAATTCCCTTGAATTCCTAATGAAGTATTTATAATAGATAATTCCCGCAAAAGAAAAAAGGAACCGACATAATCATTAACTACATGTAAGTTGGTTATGAGTAGATCGCTTCTCAGCCTTTTTGCTAAGAGAAGTGGTCAACGGACTTTAAAAGTTGTCCATCGATCCATTGCATATTAAACGAATCTGCCCGCGGCCAATATCTCCAAAACTATTAGATGTATCTCAATGAAATTTTCACAGGTTGATGGTATGGTAACGCTGAATATACATTACATTTTTGTTGTCATGGCAACAAATTAGACGTCATGACGTGTCGGTCAAAAATTCGGATTTGAAGCAGTTCAAAAAAGTGTTTATTTCAGGATTATTTCCTACTGTTATGTTAACGTACATAAGTTAATATATCAATAAATAGATTTATCTAAATCGATATGTTCTTATTTTTATTGTTTCTATTATAATGAAAATGTTTTGTCGAAATTCATTGTTAGTAGTGTTCCGGAACTACTCTGTAACTTTTGTTACCCAATATGTTTTCACCATTTTTTCTGCCCATGGCCATACTTACAATATATTTCTAGGAAAAGTTGGGAAATGTTAGTCATAGCTGCAACCATTATTGAGATATCTGCATTTAAAATTAGCGCGGGCATATCACCCCCCAGTGTAGATAGGGTTAAACGTTCGCCTTCTCTGATAAGGGAGTAAAACTGTAGTTCCATGGCCGCTTCGGCGGATGCACCGATCGTCTTCTCGGATAAGGACATTAAATCGTAGGCCCCACCCCTCCAATTCGGGCTTGGCAGCCTAGTGAGGGACATGGCACACACTGCGGCCGGTTCGTCCATTGCACGCAGTTTGCTGCGGGTAAACCGAGATCACACAAAACAAGATTGGTTGAGTACGCGTTTCCGAGATTACGAACTTACTTATTTTTAATACTTTTCTACTAAAGTTTCTTAACTATGAACTCAATTCTAAATGCATTTCTCGATCACCAACAACAAATGTCGACAAGACATTTTCATTACACTTCTGGACTTTAGTGACTTCTGGACTATATATATATATATCTTACTCTGATGAAGGGCTCCGCTCGAAACGTCAGTATCTCGTCACTAAATTCTTGGCAGTTTACCACCTTTTCACTTTGCTATATATATATATATATATATATATATATATATATAATTATATATATATATATATATATATATATATATATATATATATAATTATTATTTAGTACTTTATTAAAACAATCATATAGACAGCTACGGTATGTAAAAAAAAAGGTTAAAATATATAAATTATACATAAAAACTATATAAAATTATGACTAGAAACGGGACATTATATACATTCATTAAAAAATATATTGTTTATATTCTTACAGGTGTGTAGCAGAATATCGAAGATTTCTTTTTGGCTCGGGGGATAATTACAAGTATGACTGTTGTCCTGGGTGGACAAACAAACGCCCTTTGGGATGTTTTAAGAGTAAGTTTATAATAATAATAATAATAATAATAATAATAATAATAATAATAATAATAAAACTTATCTGGGATTTTGAGTTTAAAGTTCGTAAAGAGACTAGCCATAGACGCCCGGATTTAATACTCGAAGACATAGAAGCTAAAACCATCTGGATAGTTGATATGACCTGTCCCATGGAACGGAACCTGCTAGCCGCCTTTAGGGAGAAGATGGTTAAGTATTCCCAGTTGGCATTTGAAATACGCGAGCAACGCCCAGGGTTTTGTACCTACATCCTTCCACTGGTTATTGGTAGTTTGGGTGGTGGAACGAAGATTCTTATTGAGGAAGTTCAGAAATTATTCAGTGACATAAAAGAAGTTCATTTTATCACCAGAGAGATGACTAAAATCGTCCTAATGGAAAGCGAGTCCATAGTTAGAAAGATTTTGAGTGGGTTAATTCAAAGACGTTAGTGACAGCTGTTCACTTTTGATTGTATGTTTATCAAGCTTTGTTTATGTATATATATATATATTAAGACGGCAATATTTGACGTTTTATGAACTGGCTGGGAACCAAAATATGAGGTCCGGCTATCCTGTACAATAATAATAATAATAATAATAACAGTAGTATTAATAATAATAATAATAATAAAGACTTTTTGGAGCATTATATAATAGTCGCAATGCTCTTACAATAATAAATTCTTAAAGTATTGTCAACCGTGATGCTTTGCGCGCTTGTGTTATTGTTTTTCGCCATTTTCTTGGCCGCGAAATTCATATCGTAAAGTAATCCAAAAATATCTATTCAATCCTAATCGTATATTTATTATTTTTACATTGTTTTGACAAGAAGACATACCAGAGTAAGTAAAGTTCCGTTTATTTTTGAAAAATCTTATTTTCGTCTCGAGTATTTTTGCAATAGAGTGACAACACCTACAAGTGCTTCCTATAGCCAAAGCTTAAAACGCCAGAATATGATGTTTAGAAGAAACAAATTGGTTTGGGTTGGATGTCAACAATGGGTGGCTACAGGAGACATTGTCACAGCTGGATTTTTAAAAACATGCAAGCGAATAACGAGCCAGCGCAGATTGTATTATACAACACCATATTGCGCGAATTTAATACGGCGAATTATATGTGTCATGTATTTTTTCCGTTTTCTTTGATATTCCGTATTTTTTTGAAGACTTGCCTTTCAAGTGGTTATTGTTATTTATAGTACGCGGAAATCTCGACATTTTGTTGAGTTTCAAGTCATATATTTTAAATTTTTACATGTAAACTGTGAGTCGGTGAATGTCGCAGTTTGCCAGTTTGGCAAAACTAACACCAGAATACCGGAATAGCTAACCAAATTCAAAATGTGGCTTTATATTTTCAATAACGCATTTTAACAGTATTATAAAAAGAATAAATTTATTATTATAATGTATTATAAGAATAATATATTTAAGCTGTGGTTCTGGGTTTTTTTCCAAGGATTCGCGCGAGTATACAGTCAACTCTCGCCTTGCGGACACCCCGCTATTACGAACAGGCCGAAACTACTATGAAATGTATTGAAATAACTCTCGTTATTACGGACTCTCGCTATTACGGAATTGCGGATACTTCACGTGGTCCCCAATTTTATTGTTCTACTATCGTTACAACGGACACCTTGGACGTATTTTCTCTCGTAAGAATGAAAGTGAGTTACATATTTACATCTTGCAATTTGTCAGCGCAAGTACTTTGAAGATTCCGTTCGTCGTCACTTCTGTCGACAAAAATAAAAAACAGAAAATATAAAGTAAGCGAGAATGCCGTGAGCGAAAGATCACACCAAAGCACGCTAGAGAGGTACTTCATCACAGAATAAAACTTAAGTACTGTAAGTTTACTGAGTTTTGTTACTGTACCTTTACAGTGAAGGAAAGAAAAGACATTTGACTGGCTGTGTATGTAACATAAGAAAACAAAGAAAAATACCTAAAAATCATGTTACCGTTGGCGTTGTATTTTTGGTTTTGGAATAAAAAAATATTTGAATACAAATTTTTGACTTCAACTAGAAATTGAAATAAACTGAACATTTAAAAAAAAACAGTAATACATTGTAGTGACATTTTAAAACCTGAAATCGGGATATTTTCATCGCATCCCGCTATTGCGGACTCAGGGTGAGTGGACGACGGGGAAACGGGTCGGAAGGTGAACTCGTTGTCGGGGGTCATGGAAGTTCAGGACGTCTACGTGGTAGGGCCAACTTCGGAAGTGCACGACCCATTTTCGGAAGACGTCGGAACGATTTCGGACGTGGTCGGAGCAACTTCGGAAGTGGCCGGGATCGTCGGAAGTCGTCGGTATCCATCGACGATCGGTCGGAGGTGGTTTGTGGGGGTACGTGGTTTCGCTGCTGGGGGTGGAATATCAATGGTGGGTAGTCAGCGGCGGCTTCCTCTTTGGCGAACATCCTCTATATTCAAGAAGTATTAATTGTTACTCAATTACTCAAAATTGTGTGTTCGTACAAATTGTATTTAGGAATGGTGGATCCCACGAAGTAATATATTCTTTTTGATTTATGTATTATTGCAGTCAAAGCTATTTAATTTAGTCTAAATTTTCTCATATTGCCTTGGCTAAAATCAGCACATATAGTTTTTAGATGCATCAACAACATCATGATATATTGTTCTGTGAGCTATTGTAATGTTGACAGATAAAATACACTTAGATAAAATAACATGGGTGTGACTATTCAGCGGAACTGCGGAACCTATAAGAAATGTATTTCTTATAGTTCATACACATTTTTATCTTGAATAATTTAACTAGTTAAGCTGTCACAGTATCACTTTCGGTCAGATTCAATTTTCTGTCATTTCCGTTTGGAATTCGGATCCAGTTTACTTCCGCCGCGTAGTACAATTGTAATTTAGGTATGAAGTTAACACTCGTAAGCGTAGCATATAAATAGGCGATTAAACAGTTAACTTACCTTGTGTTTGGCAAGAATTCGGCTATTTTGAAAGCACAATTGTACTGCGCGGCGGAAGTAAACTGGATCCGACCGGAAATGACAGACAACTGAATCCGACTATTCCGACCCTCGCGCCGAGCGTGTGAAAAGCCTGGGTACGAGGTTGATGAACTTACCGTACGTATTCCATATATAGAAGGAAATACATTGCCCTGACGAGCATACTGAACACGTTACTGAGGGCATGCGTCTAACAGTCAATTTTTAAACCCACATGCTTAGTCAAGTGGGGGTTCGAGTTGGGTCGTGGCTCGTAAAGCTCGCTAGGCGGGGGTTAGGGTGAGAAAACTCGTTAGGCGGGGGGTTAGGATCTTTGTTGTTTTGGGGTCGGTTACAATCCAATAATTTACAGCTTCTAAACTAGGGGGCTGATACGAGGGCAATGTATTTGTTCATCATATGGAACCTCCCACCTTCCATATATGGAATACGTACGGTTAGTCCCTATCATGAGTAAGGTCGCAGATTGGTTAGAAGCTTTCTGTGATTGGTTAGGATCTCCTGTGAGATGGGGGAAATGAGTCGTAATTTTAACCAATGACAATCGACGTTCTAGAGCACTGCGACCTGACCCCCTATCATCCGACCGAAAGTGACACTGTGACGGCTCGACTAATTAAATTATTCAAGAAAAAATGTTTATGAACTATAAGAAATACATTTCTTATAGGTTCCGCAGGTTCCGCAGTTCCGCTGAATAATCACACCCAAATAACATCAACATTGTTACAATGTACCAGAACTGCAGAATTATTATTTTTGTTTTAATAAAGTTATTAACAAAGTTATAATATTATAATATAATAATAGTTTTTATTACCCATCTTTAGTATAAAAATACAATGGATTTACATAATTAGAGTCTCATAAATAAATAGCTAGTACTTAATTAGCTTACAATATAGAATATTATATAAAATATTAAAACAATTTTGTTCTCGTCTATTTAAAATTATGTTATAAAAATGGTAAGCATTAGCGAGAGTTTCTATATTTCAGAGAAATTGCTCTTGGAATGAAAGAAAGTTCATGTCTTTTGGTGCGCGAAAAGATAGGAGGCCGGCCACTATCAGTCCTTAGGTCGTATAAGTGTGTTCTTGGTAAAGGTAATAATTTATTGCATGGATGGCTTGTATCACTTTGGATTCGTTGGAGTTCACGGATAGTGAGATCGTCCCGTCTATGCTTTAGGCTTTGTAAGTGGTCACGGGGTAGACCTAGAATTCTCAGGCTCCTAGTTTGGATGTTTTCTACTTCATCTTCTAGGTATTGCGGGATTCCACTCCATATAGGTGCTGCGTACTCTAGTATAGGTCTAATTTTAGTTTGGTAGCACGTAATGCCGACATCTGTTGGTAAGTTTGCTCTGCGACATTCTCTCAAGCAGAAGAGTAGTTTGTTGGCTTTCTTGGTCATCTTTTCAATATGGCAATTCCATTTCAGATTCTTTTGGTGCCATATGCCCAACAATTTAAACGAACTCACTCTTTCTATTTCTTCATCGCCAATAAAAAGGGAAGGTGGTTCTGGGATTGAATTTCTGAAGCAGATCCACATGTCTTTTGTTTTTTTTGGGTTTAACATCATTTTGTTTCTAGCAGCCCAACTGTGCATTGCTTCGAGAACCTCTTGCATGTGGCTTGGTGATCCCATATGAACAACTTCATCCTGGGTGCAATCGTCCGCATACTTGCATGTATTGATTTGAAGATGGTTAGGGACCGAACTTTCGAGGTCATTTATGTGTACGTTGAATAGCGTGGGCGAGATAACGGAGCCTTGGGGGACGCCAGTAGGAGATGGCTTAACTGATGATAAAGTACCCCCCAGGTTTACCTGTTGGGTCCTGCCTTCCAAAAAGCTCCGCGTCCACATCCAAAAGCCTTTTGTCACATTTAGTTCAGCAAGCTTAGTTAAAAGGATCCCATGATCCACAAGATCAAAAGCCTTTCGAAAGTCGATAAACAATGCATGAATGCCATTCTTGCCATCACGCGAATTGTCTGTATTGTTGAACCAGTTCTGGGAGATAGTTGCCAGCGCAGACACCGTTGACCGTTTACTGGTGAAGGCATGTTGGTTGTTATCAATCTTTTCAAAAACAGAGCTGTTTAGGTTTAGCTGCAACTTTTCGAGAACTTTAGCTAATTGAGGAAGTACGGAAATCTGACGAAAGTCGTTTTCAACATCGTTAGGAGGATAGACCTTAGGTACTGGAGTAATCAATGCATGTTTGTATGGTGTTGGGTATTTGAATTGCGTAATACTGCTACATATAATATGGTGGACCACAGGTGCTAGTTCTTCGCAAAATCTCTTTAATAACCAGGCAGGGATCTTGTCGCACCCGGTAGCTTTCCTAGGATTTAGTTGTCTGAGAGAAGTCTTGACTTGACCGATTGTAGGTGTAAGGGGAGTTTCCTCCTTCAGAAGATGTGCTATCTCAGAGAGACTTGGAATTTCGGTTGGGGGGAGATTCTGCCATGGCCTGGTAAAGATTTCCTGTAGTAACTCCGCAGTGTTAGCTGCTGCATCTTGTGATGGGCTCGTAGTGTTACCGTCTTCTGCTCCGGTTAGTTGATATATCGCCTTGTACCATTTCGCTGGATTATGTTTACGGAAACCTTCAGCCTTCGATCGATAGTATTGGGCTTTCGCCTTATTTACTAGTACGGATACTTTATTACACAGGTGGTTATATTTTATTGAGTCTCCTTTAGTAAAAGCTCTCTGCCTGGATTTGATTTCTTGTTTAATGTGTAATGTCATCCATGGCTTGTCCGAGGCATGAACACGTATAGTACGTTCGGGAATTGTATCATCAAGCATACGTACTATGATTTCGGTAAACGCACTAACTTTGTCGTCAACATCGTGAGCATAGAAAACAGACATCCATGCCTCGAGGTTTAACTTTAGGCCGAGCGATATTAGATTACCAGGCTTCAACAGGCGTACTCTACGTGAAGATGGTTTAACTTTCTGTCTCACTTTAGGAAGTAGTAGTAAACACTGATGGTCAGATCTGCCAACAGGGGGTAGGTGCAGGACATCAGTGTACAACTCAGACATGTTCGTAAGTATTTGATCTAGGGTATTACTACCCCTCGTGGGCGCTCTCACGGATTTCTTTAGATTGAAACGCCTGCACAGCTGATTAAGGTTCATTTGGTTGAAATCTCCAGTGATTATTATACCAGCCGACGGATGATCATGCAGTATGGAGTCGAGTCCTCTAGTGATATATTCAGTCATTTCTCCTTCAGCTTCTACAGTCTGTCCTGGTGGATAATAGATGCCAACAACCGCAATCACACTAAATGGTCTAGGGGTCCTGGACGGTTTAAGTAGTAGCCATAATGCTTCTTTACCATCTTCTTCCAAATAGTTTAGACGGGTACTTGGTGTCTGAGTGCTGACATATGCCACAACCCCCCTCCGAGTGTGGGTCGATCACGGCGATATAAGTTAAAGTTATTACCAAGCGATATAGCAGAATCTGGTATGTTCGTATTAAGCCAGGACTCTGTAATCATAATCAAGGTGGGTTTGTTTATGGTAACAATGCCATGTAGTTCAACCATCTTATTTATGATATGACAAATATTGGTAAGGAAGATTGATGGGAGGGGGCAAGAAATAGGCATATCGCAAGTTTTAATTGTTATGCAGTTGTTAGGATTGTGTTTTCTTGACCGATTTTTAGGGATTCTTCGTGGGGAATTTTTAGGGACCGATTTTTAGGGATTCTTCATACCAATTCTGGCTCTGTATTGCTCAATTGTAATTACCATGCATATTTAAATTTAACTGCAAGACAATGAACTGTCTAGATTTATAATTGCGGGAATTGTCCATTACCTTGGTAAAAACTTAAAGACAAATTACCTTGGCACCACATGAACCGATCGAGTGAAAGTAGCGCCTGACCAAATAATGTTAGACTGTCGGTGAAGTCGGTAATTTGCAACGAGATTTGCAAATGGTTCCGATAAACAACAAGGTTCAATACTAGATTTCGATATACGACAATTACTTGGTTAAATCTTAAAGATAAATTTACCTGGCAGTAGCTGATTAAACCACATGAGCCGATCGAGTGAATGTAGCGCCTGAACAAACGGTGTTCGGTTGTGACGTAGGGCCACAATCTCACATCAAACATCATACAAGATTCGATAACTTAGGCCAGGTTTACACTAGTACGGTACGGTAAGTAATCCGGAGTAGGTTGGCGTACCGTTGTGAAATTTACGTCTGTTTACACTACAAAGGACAAAGCGAGGTTTTTCGTTGACATCAGCAGTTTTTTTACTACGCACATGCGTATTGCCCGACATATTTTACAAAATGGCGAAGCGAAAAGCTGACGTCAAGCATGTTTACAAGCCGTTTTCTTTTTTGCAAGAAGCTCTCCGCACTCGCGATTGCAGAGACGTTTAATGCCTGCATATAACCATATAAACCAGCTAAAATTATTTAAATCGCTGCCGATAAACAACCAAAATAACCTGGCGACATTTTCTCCGGCTAACATTTTAAACGCGTATGCATATGTTTACACTACTATACGCTACGTTAAATTTGCCGTAGCGTAGTGATTTACATCCGGAGTGCTTGGCGTACGTAGTGACTACGCTACGGCAAAACACTCCGGATTAGGCAGGTACAGTGTAAACACAACAAAGAAACGTATTGATTTTTTAATGGATTACTTACCGTACCGTACTAGTGTAAACCTAGCCTTAGTGTATGATGACCACGTCATCAGACACAAAAACGTGTCGCGTGTGATTATCGACTTATAATGGCACGAGAGATGCGTGTAAAACACGAGGCGATAGCCGAGTGTTTTGCTAGCTTCTCGAGTGCCATCATAACTCGATAATCACACAACGACAAAGTTTTTTATTTCTTTTATAAAATAACACCATTAAATTAACAATAGCCATGAAAAATTCAGATTTACCTGTTATAAGAGACATTGATAGGAAGCCTTTGTTGAAAACGTTGGCGATTTTACGACGAAAATGCACTCAACGTTGCAGTTAAAACATTCTGTTGTGTTAGTACCTTGATTAGCCTTGTATCCAGGTATTCTTTGACTTCCTTTTGTGATTTAAACTACTTAAAATCCGTCAAAAACAACAAAATCTACGCGAGGAATCACGTCAGCTTAATATGCTTTATTGAGTTATAATGACAAGGTTTTTGAGCTCAGTATAACCAATCAGTGTTGTCGCTCATTTAATTCCGGTTCTTTTATAAACATACATACAGTATCATAATACGGCTTACTTACATATCTACATAATATATATATATATCATTTTTTACATATCATTATAAAATCAGAACTACTACATATAACTAATAAAGCTATGATAACTACAAAACTATTACTGATTCGAAAAAGGAAAGTCTTAAGTGCTGACTTAAAACTATTTAAACAGTCTGTTCTATAATATGTTAATAGTATGTTCTATTTCAGTCTGATTGATATACTTTTGAATTACAAATTACTTCATGGAATATTTCCAAACGAGAAGGTTACATTCAATATACTTACTATCAAATTTCAAATAATACTATGCCCCAAATCTCGTAAAAAAGCTAAAGAAAATTACCACGACCTGCTCACCTTAAATTAAGGAATATCTAACTTGATCACCACGCTTTTTGCAAACAAAAATATAATTTATGTCACTATAATTCACAAGAGTTATTAATTGTTAATGTAAGATTATAACCAAAATATAAGTAATGGATTTGCTATACGATCAAACTTTTACCGATCGATATTTTTACGTATTTATAAAGCAGAGCTGCTAAATATTACTCGGTCGAAACCATTTTGCGATTCGACGATGGCAAGTATTATTTTTCTGACTCCGAATCTGAAGTTGTTATGATCGCCATTAATCGATCATTGCTCCGGTTGTCTGAAAGGCTGGATATTTCATCTACTTCTCGCATGTAGAAAACAAGTAACCTCGACTGAAATTCAGGCGTAGCATTGAGAGTCTGACGTCACAAACAATATTACCTTTTTAAATTACGGGCTCACTTGGAACACGTTCTTAGTAATGGTGGCCTAATTAGTAGTGATCTCAAAGTTCAAAATTCTTACTTCAAATACCATTTTTTAGAGTTTTTTTACATCGATGATTACTTTCGACCCTGAAATACTATTCTATGCTAAAGAAAATCTAAAAAACGTGGGTGAATTTTCATCGTAGTGCCACTTTAAGTTATTTGATTAAACAATGCAATATATGATTATTCTATTTTCTATTTAGAGACATGTATCACTTTGCCACAAGACACGCTTTCAAGTTGTAAATATCTGCGGAAAATAATGCTTAAAAGTCAACAGAAGATTTACCATCTCACTTCGCCACCAAAACATCTGAAAATATATCCTACAGATACAAATGATATCTTCGAAGCTGTAGCTTTCCCTTTGCTAAACAAGACGTCTAGTCAAGTAGTCGGGATGAGCTTACTGAGTCCCTTTCTACACGAATCAGACTGGGTTCTCCATTATCTTGGCATGTCTTTAAGAAACAAACTTATTACGTTGAAGTCCCTTGCCCCTGGTTACCTTACAGCTTTTAGAACCTATTCCAATTATGGGACACTTCTGGATATTTACCGTGAAAAACAACAGGTAAAGTTTATCACATTATCGAAATCACACCACCGCGAAACTATACCAATATAAGTATAACAACCAAATTATTACATTGCCAAATAATATAGCTTGCGCCAGAGGCGTAGGAACGGATTTAAAGTTTGGAGGGGGGGGGGGGGGGGGATTGAAGTCGAAAAGCAGGTAATCAGTGACGGAATTTTAAGGGGTCCTTTCCCAGAAATTTGGAAATCTTGAAGTTCGAAAGACAATTTGCAGCAACTTCTAACGTCAATCACCTAGAAAAAATCACTTGTTCCACACTATTGATGATTCCACATGAAATAATCAACTCAGTAGTTAGTATATAAACAGACACCAAAGCTGTTGAGTGTTGAAGGAAGAAAGTGCATCTTTATCATACTGGGTCCCTTTTAAAAAAAATCAAATGCGTTCAAATGTCTGGGGGTCTATTCAAAATGGGTTTACTAAGAGGTATTAGGGATTCTACCCCAATTGTTGGTGTGGATGATTATATAAAGTAAGTTGATAATTCTACCCACATTAGACTGCTACGATGTGGAGCTGGCAGGGATGTGGATAACTTATATAATATTGATGCTCTTGGGAGGTCTCAACGCAGGGCAGGGAAACTGATCTTTTCTAAGTCAGAACTTGCAACTGATCGGTTAATGCGCAGGATTTATACAACTTTTGAGTTAAGATTAGTTTTTGTAACATTATAATAACTGTTTATCTTTGTAATAACTGTAATTTGTTAGGAAACAAGACGCCCATTTATACCAGTGTTAGCATTGAAGGGGCTACCATAAATATTATTGTATTATTAATAATAATAATAATAATAATAAATGCCTAGTGTCTCCCCCAAATTGGGTTTTTGTTCCCAGTGCTCTGGTTCCCAGTTCTCTGTAATGTGCTACTGTCATCGACGATGTTTAGCTTTTAGAAAAATATTTGTTTACCGATAAAGAATGGCCCAGTATGTTTTACAAAGCTGTTGGCAAAGCGTGGCGATACAAATGGTATTTCTTAGCTTTTCGCTAAATCGTCAACCGGAGGATTGACGAGAGTGTTTTAATATATGTCCGCGTCGCCAGTGATCGGCTCAGCCGCTCAGGTAGGCTCAGGTTACACAGAACACATTAAAATATAAGGAATTGTACTTTCTGTCAAGAACTTTGGCTAAACTACATCGACCTTGTAGTCTCTAATATAATTTTAAAGTTCTGAGGCGAAACTGCGAAGAATTACGAAACGAGTCAGACGATGGATGTTTGTTTGGCGACGAAGCGAGAATAATATTAATAATAGTTTTTAACTTATTTCATGTGTTCAATTGTATTTTGGGTCTGTCGTGTATAATTATGTGTTGCAGGTGTATCGAATAAATCTTTACCAGCCATAGTTCTGAAAAGAACTGTTTATTTTAAACCGCGATTCGAAAATGCAAAACTTCACGAGCAATAGCTCCTAAAGAAACTGGTGCGAGAGCTCAGTATCAACCAATCAAATGACGAATCTCATCGGAGTTCTTCAGGTTCCTCAGAGCCTCTGTTTTTTTGGCGCAGGCCTAAAGGAACGCAGGCTCTGGGTACGAGATTGGCATGCCTGCTGCCTCTTACCAGGTGACGCCATTTGTTTCGTCTGGTTCTGACAGAAGGGTCTGGGAACCAATACGAGTGTTAACTCGTGTGGCAAGGGTTTAGGGTTCGCGGCTAACACTTCAGACTACACCCGTTTGTAAAATCTCGTGTAGATGAAGCCCGTAGCTAGATTACCTTAAGTAACTTTTCTCCTAGCCTCTATAGTCGTACTAATACAATTGGACAAATACATTAAGTTAGCAACACTTGTCGTGATTTTTTGGGGCTCATCCCCCCACACCACCCCCACAGCCACCCCAGGTTTCTACGTCTCTGGCTTACGCTAGTTTATCAATAGCGATACTTTATAATTTAGTTATTCATAAGTTATCCAAATCTTCAAATTATCCAAAGCCTCATTACAAATATATTCATTACAAATATATTAACCTTAGTAGGGTGCCGGCCTCATTAGTATTTCCTCCCATGTCTCATCTATCCCTTCCGAAATAACTTCATGATCCCCGATGTTCTCTTACCCTCTTAAAAAAAATATTGTTATGTTATATGAAGTATCCTATTACATTGTGAGCCCACGAACATGAACATATATAAGGCACTACCATATTACGTATTTGTCAATGTTTGTCGGAGTCTATAATTAAATTCACGTCCTAAACAATAGGAAATGGTTCATTTGGTAGTCAGATTTGGTTTGTTTGTCTGAGTTTTGGTCTATAAATAGTAACTGTGCGCTTCGCTATTGGTCTTACATAGTCTTCTAGTGTGGTCGAACTTACATAACACAACATGGTGGCAGCGGTGGAATGTATTCTTCCAGATCACTTGACATTCTTGGCCAAAAACAGGATACTCTTGCTCTTCTTAAACAACCGTCAACCCTAGATGTGCTGAGTGAATTCTTATCATCATCTGAGTAATTAGGTTTATTTTTAGAAAGCAATGACAAACCAAAGATTACCAGTATTTATAGGCACAATTCGTTGTCAGGATTGCATGGCATAGTGTAGAATCTCGTGCAATGTTATCATACACCTTCATATAGATAAAGCATTTTATGAGCAAGTAATGCATCTTGTGAACGAATAAGAACTATAAATACGTTTTCTTCAGTGCTATACTGTATACTGATTACGAGTGATAGGTATCTTTAAATAGGAAATTTTCTAACAATAAAATTTTAATTCTGTTATGTTAATCCAAGGACCCACTGCTTAGTTTTGTCGAAATGGAGAAATACCTTCGGTATCCATCACAAGAACTACCTTTTAGAGATATAATTAAGGCAGATGTTTGGCAGGAAGATGACGTATTTGTCCAACAACGACTGGCTGGTTTGAATCCGATGTCTTTGAGGAAGATGAGTTCAGATGGTAAATATATAAATGTGAAAATACTAAATTCCCGCCTATGTTCAGTTCCCGGCGTATGTACCCCTCAGTTCCCGCGTATGTACCCCTTCAGTTCCTGCGTATGTATTCGTTTAAATTTATGAGGAGACTGCTTAGAGAAACGTATTTTCTGTGATAAATCGACTGAAAAAGACACATTATACTATATTGCCATTTCAGACTTCGTTAACAGCTATATTAATAAAGACTTTGACTGGGATGGTGCAACGAAGAATGCTACGGGAAAAGAAACCACTTTTGATAAGGTACGGATCGCAATATACGATCCCAATATCCTATAATATATATATATATATATATATATATATATATATATATATATATATATATATATATGTATATATATATATATATATATATATATGTATATGTATATATATATATATGTATATATATATATATATATATATATATATATATATATATATATATATATATATATATATATATATATTTATAATATAGCCATCCACCGTATATGAGCTGTTCTGCAATCTGATTGGTTCTTATACTAGTAAGCTATCAGCTCATATATCACTAGTAATGAAAAAACAAAATGGCGGCGTGATTTTCTCAACCTACTGAAGATGAAACTGGTTGTTTCTTTAACGCACAAGAGCGAAAAACCTGAACTGAGAGGAGTAAGGCTAATGTTCAACAGAAAATACATTAACCAAGTGCAAAATTTACGAAGTTATGATGCAAAATCCACTTTAAAAATCGTCTTAAGGTTTGAAAAACCCGACTGAATTGTGAATTGTTTTGTCAGACAAAATAAAAAGGATAAAAGTTAGCTAGCAACAACATATTTATTACAAATATTATGATTATTATTCAGTAAAGATAATTTTTGAAGTAATAAAACATTATGAATGAAAACTTTTGTTATTTTTAGGTGATACACATCGAAAAACAACAAAGCGAGATTTTCGCTAATGTTTTTTAGCTTTCACGTCCTCTTATTAATATTCACAACCGTGATACAATAACTAAAAATTGACCCACCTTTTGGCTTTTCAAAGGATATATTTTTCTTTATTGAACCATCTCAACGAATTTTTGGCTCTCAGACAAAATTCTGAAGCTGTTTTCAACTCAGCGAGAAACCTTTCATATGTGACAACATTATACGCATGACGGAAGTAGATGTGGCGGAAGTTCGTTGCTTTCAATTAAATAATTTATTCACCGGGACATATGTTTTGCTATATTATAAAACAATTGTACCATTCGCTCTCGTCGTGTATGAACTAATAGCCAACTTGTTAAATATATATATGTATATATGTATATGTATATGTATATGTGTATGTATATGTATATGTATATGTATATGTATATGTATATGTATATGTGTGTGTATATGTATATGTACAGTGTGTATAAAAAAAAACTGAACCCTTAGAAAACGGTCTTATACTCCTGGGAAATAAAAACACGATCTTAATACACCTGGGAAATTAAGATAACTTGTAAACGTATGAAGGAGCATAACTGCAAAGAAACGGCATGTTAAATATATTAACGTTTCTTTGCAGTTATTCTCCTTCATGCGTTTACAAGTTATCTTAATTTCGCAGGTGTATTAAGACCGTGTTATTAATTTCCCAGGAGTATAAGACCGTTTTCTAAGTGTTCAGTTTTTTTTTATACACACTGTATATGTATATGTATATGAACATTTGACTGCCCCAACCGGGAATCGAACCCGCCAAGGTCTCCGAATCAACGCATCGGCGCTCTAACCACTGAGCATAGACACGGTCAGAACAGTCAAACATCATATACATATTTATGCATCGCCCCGACTCTCAAATATTTTGTTTCCAAATATTAAGTTGAGAGTCGGGGCGATGTATAGATATGGCAATTGATAAAAGGAGAATAGTGCGAATAGTGCGAATAGTCGACGAATAGTGCGAATAGTGCGAATAGTCGACGAATAGTGCGAATAGTCGACGAATAGTCGACGAATAGTCGACGAATATAGTCGGCGAATAGTCGACGAATAGTGCGAATAGTCTTATTAAGATAAATTGATGTGCAAAGAAGCTTTTTGGATTGTAAAATTGAATAGTTGTTTACCGCTGAGACTGAACGCTTCAGAGATTTGTTGAATATTTAAGTTAGCATTAATTTAATCTGTTATGTAAATCTATAAGCCTTGTTCACACGAGCTACACGAGCACAAGATCAACACGAAAACAAAGCATGACTTCTTCTCTGGGACTTGCGAAGACAAAACAAAGATAATTTTCCTTGTTTCCTCTTTTGTTCTGCTCTTGGATTATGCTTGGACCATGATATTATGTCGCATGAGGCTTATCTTGCCTTTTGTTTTGTCCTTAATTATATGCTAATGCCCACGTGTCACAAACCAGGCTTAAAGCTTATAACACAAAACTCTGTATTTTGACTTGTATTCGTATACTGAAATGTGCGTGTACTGTATTTGTAGTCAGAAAACTAATGTTATATTTGAAGTTTTATATAATATTTTGACTTTGTGGTGAGCGAGCTTAAAATAAAAACTAAAAAAATCTACATATTTCTTTATAGATGATCGAAAAAGGAGATGTTTTCGTGTTAGATTATCCGTTGCTTGATAATATCCCAGACGTACCTGATATAGCTGACCTACGTCCTTGGGACAAAAGAAAAATGAAAGCAACAATGAGTCCCATCGGTGTGTTTGTATCCGCGGAAGGAATCGCTGGATTGCGTGTATTGAAACCTGTGGCCATTCAGATTGATTTAAATCGCGGTGAGTAAATATAGTTTAGTTTTTTAGAACTATAGTTAGCACTTATTTATTTTGAGGCATATTTATGACGTAGAGTAAAACTTATCTCAAGGTGTTGTAACATTTGCATACCAAAGTTATACTCATATTTCATTTTTGAATGAAGAGCTTCAGGAATCCTAGCCCCTGGGCTTTCTTTTAGTTTGGCTACCCGACTGCGCAGTTTTTGTGATATTTGACCACTCTCAAGGAGTCCTAAATGCTAAAATCGTTTTAATGTGATTTCTATATATTTAACTGGAAAATAAAAGCAATATTTGATTAAAATAAGCTAAAAATAACTTTATTATACAGAAATTCCCATTTCCTTTTGCAAAGAATATAGTTTAACTGAACTCTGAAAACTAGTTATTCCAGCGTTAGTACGAAGGTTGTATACAAGGGTTAATAAGAACCTTTAGCAAACACGACGACAAACCTGGAGGACGGCGTCCTTCATGAAATAAAAAAGCTCTTCATGCAAAACAAAGAGAACTATTTTATGTAGCCCCAAGGGTAATCTTTACACCGTCTTCGTTCTGTTTCCAACGGCTGTCTGAGTATTTTTACGTCTTCAGGACGGCGTGAACTCACAAAGACGTGAGAGCTGTTACTTACTGATTGACTTCAAAACAGACACTTCAATCGTTTTAGCAGTACTGAAGCGTTTTGGTGGTGAAAAAAACAATCTTTGGATATCAAATACCATAGTTAATTAACAGTGCCATCTTTTAAATGCTGAAAATTATTGACGCGTCGCCGTCGTCCTAGTTTCAGGCTAAAGGTCCCTAAGATTAGGGTGACGGTTAGTATTTACTACTTATTGACCGAGCGTGAGGTCTGTACTAGTGAAATATCGGACCGACGTTTTTAGTACGGACCGAGCGAGCGCAGCGAGCCGAGGTCTGTGCAGAAAACGGAGGTCCGATATTTCACTAGTACAGACCGAACAAGCGAGGTCAATAAGTAGTTTATTATATGACCACAAATGTTGTGAACGTTCTGTGAAAACTCTACAGTGTTAGGCTCGTATTCGCCACCATCTTTCTTGCGAACTAAACCAAAATGGCAGAGATGTTTTCGAATTTTTAAAGTACTTTCCGTTTAGCTAGATTCCTAAAATTTCTACCTCGAATAGCATTTTTCATTTGCTTTTGTTTGACATATTGTTCAAGGTTGTGCGTTAAGTATAGCTGAAAAAAAACCACCTGAAATTCTACATTACCTGCGAGAAGTAAAGTATATTTAAGTATATTTATCACGAACAATGTTACGAACGTTTTGGACATTTTAAAAAGTTTCACATAACGCGGAAACCTGAGCTATACATCAAATGAAAGCTTATAAAATGTTTAACAACATACCTGCACGATATATTTCAACAATGAGTAGTTCTGAAATTATTACCCATCTTGTTGCGTATAATGACATGAGTTTTTTGTTTATAAAATGTTCACTGTCAGCAACTGTCAGCGGTCCGGAACGGCAGATTCCGGACCGCTCAGGAACCAATCAAATTGCCGGATTTCACGTTCCGGACCGCTCGCGGAAATAGTCATATAATAAAAGGTTTTATTTTGGGTTAGGGTTATATTTCAAACCTTTATACTAACCCTCACCATAATATTAACCCTCATGCTAACCTTCCTACTAACCCTTGAACAACTCCGCGGAAACCTTATTTTAAAGTATACTTTCTAGTGATCACCATGCTTAAATATATATTTTCCATAGCGCCATTACGTAAGATTCAAATTACTCTCAGACTCATTTCTTCATTGCCTAATTATTAGTTTGCTTTTGTCAGATGCCCCTGTCCACTCGCCGTCCCATGGAGCGAGCTGGCTTCTCGCTAAAGAAGAAGTCCAGCGTGCTGACTTCGCACATGTAGAGATAATCGAACATCTGTTAAAAACGCATCTCACGATGGAACCAATATGCGTTATAATATACAGAGCCTTGTCTACGTATCATCCATTACATGAAATATTCAAGTGGCACTGCAGGGGACTGTTTGTAACGAATAGTGTTGGCCTACCCGCGCTTCTAGACAAAAACGAGTTCTTGGAAATTTTGTTAGCAATGGGAAATACTGGAGGCCTTGAACTTCTTAATAAAGCATATGCTGACGTAACATGGGCAGATACTGACTTTAAAAAAAATCTTGAGGTACAGTTAAAATTGATATATGTATTACTGCATATTAATATATTTTCGACAAAACAGTGCATCATGACAAACTTGAAAAAAATACTTGACCTGTTCAATGAATTCCAAAGGATACACTTGACTCGTTTATTTAAATGTCGTCTTGATTAGTTTACACTAGAGCAAAAGTAACCGGATTCACATTGTTTTGAATCCTCATGGGATAAAAAAACAATACGAATCCGACTACTTTTGCTCTAGTGTAAATTTACGCAGCCTAAGTTTGTCGAAAACATATATTAATTTATACCATATCCATGTATTAACATGTATCAATATCTATATATTATTATTATATAGCTACTAGTAGGATATGAGCTATCTCGCGATTTGATTGGCTCTAGAGATGAGCCTATTAATCGGAAACTAATCCGCAAAGCCGATTAATCGGGCAATTTAAAATAATCGGCCGATTATTGCATAATAATCGGCAAAATAATCGGTGCATTAACGTTTCGCAAACAACGCGCTGTGAGTCCGTAAATTCATAAACATGTGAACACAATAAAATCCAACTGTCACAATGAAATCCAACTGTCGAGCTCGTCCCAATCATAAAGGTGACGAATTTTAATCCGCATACAATTTTTGTCAGACTGTATGCTTTTTCGTGTGACATGTTGTTATCCGCAACAAGTATACTAGCAGTAGAGAAAAAACAAGATGGCGGCATGTTGTTTGAGCTCATATACGACTCGAGTGTTAAATATGAATCTTAGATAAGGTTGAACATGATACATGATACCGAGAATTGTTTTCTTATTGAAAAAATGTTATAAAAGAGTTTGCCTACAAAATTTGTGTTTATAATTATGGTTCTGTAAATGCAATTTTTATTTTCGGGCGACATACAAATGACAAAACGACAGTAAAAATCGAGATAGAGCAATAAATGCATTATAATTATAGATACATGAATATAGCTATATATATGTAAATAGGTATAGAGTTAGAATTACAGTGCATATAGTCATAGCAAATACGTGAGTTGTGCCAATTAAAAAGTGTCTTTAAATTTCTATGAATTGTAAATTTATAACAAAAATAACAAAATAAACAAAAATAACAAAAATAACAAAAATAACAATTAATGTTAGTAACTAAGGCCAAGGTCAAACGTCGAACTTCACTTGTGCCGAAGTCAATGCAAATGAGCTTAAACAAAAGACTACTCTCATTTGCATTGAGTTCGGCACATGTGAAGTTCGACGTTTGACCTAGGCCTAAACAATTCAGTATAGACATGAGTCTATTAATAACTGCTTATCAACCCACGCGAAAGCGGTTCTTTTTGATATTTATATATGTGCAAAATCATCTCCCCATCGTGCCTATCAAACTATACAGCAGTCGACCAACGGGCATCATTACACATTTATGACCGCTAGTTAAAACTGGTCGATCTCATCGTACTTTTCGCGCTTGGTTTTGACCTTTTAACTTTGTCGGAGGACAACCTTAATTGATTTAGTTGTATTACAAATTTTCTTTAGAATAACCCAAATATTCGAAATATGCAAATTCCCTGACTTTGACATAGGCAACCTAGTTCCCTTAAAATATATATATCTCTCATATCACAGTTGCATGTCGTTTGGGTTTTATTTCCAACTAAGGCCGTGGTCAAACGTCGAACTTCACATGTGCCGAATTAAACAAAAGACTATATTCTAATTTAAGAAGTGAAGTTCGACGTATGACCTTGGCCTAATTGTTCTCGAATTATTAACCTTTGACTTAAAATTAAATTAACTTGAAACAAAGAAACCGAAGGAAACAGGAAAATTAAAACTAATAAACTGTATTTGTATAAAAAAAAAGTGCTACATATAGGTAGTACTGTTGGCGTCCTGCCGAAATTTTGAAACGTATTAGCCGTAAGGCGAAGGGCCTTCGCTCGAAACGCTAGACCTCCTACCCATGGACTGTTTCGGCAGGAAATTTTAGAGTTTTTGGTTCGTAAGCTGTATTAGATTTTATGATTGATCACAAACTGGCGAAATCATCGACATAAAATATAAATATTTTATAAATTGGAAACGATGTCTTATATTTATTCCGAAATTTTGAACATCATTTTTAACATATAAACGCACATACTTTATTATCTTCTTTCATAGAAACGAGGAGTCAACGATTTGGATAAATTACCATACTTTCCTTACAGAGATGATGGTTTGCTTATTTGGAACGAAATAGCAGATTTTGCTAAGGAATACGTTAATTTGTAAGCATATATCCACGATTTTACCAACTTTGCATTAGTAACCTCCCCTATCCACCGTCCAAAGGGATACCACCTTATTAAATATTCATAGTGTGACGAACGAAAAGTGACGCGTACGAACACTGCATGTGACGCACATGTATGATTATACTCACGAAAGTAATTAGCGGTACGCATGCATTACGGACATGGTACGCACACAAGTAATTAGTCTTTGACTCTGTAGTGGGTACTGCATAGAATTACTAAACAGACATCCAACATCAGCAACGCTTGATGAATACTCTACAGGTGCCATTAGGACAAGCATAGAAGCGACCCTTTGTTGACTCTTCTTTCTTGACTTTACGGATACAGCATGTTGGATCATGGCGACACATCGATTTGGGAGTTTTGTCTAAATCTCCTCATTGCCAAAATGAGTTTATGAGTAATGGCTTCATTATTTACCATCACAGTATTTAATTATTTATTAATGTAATCAGCATTAATTAAATTATTACATTAATCAGCATTCCTGATGATGACTTCAAGCTATAGTCGAAACGTTGAATTCTCAGTAATTGTTATCATATTTTTATTTTATGTTTAGGTACTACGAAGATGACAAATCCGTTTCGAAAGACAACGAGTTGCAAAATTTTGCAAATGAGTTATCTGACCAAGGAGTATCGGATGGTGGACAGGGAAAGGTGAGAAAAATTAACTTTATTTATTATTGCTTGACCGTAAGGAAGCCATAGATATAGCAGGCATAGATTGCGGACATGTCTCACTAGAGGCTCAAGAGAGCAAATCAAGATCAAGACCAGAATAAAGCAAGTCACTTTAAACGACTTTAACTAAAAACTAACTAACTGATAAAAATCGTTTCATATACATGTCTGAACGCTCTAAAACATCAGCACCATCGGAAAAAAAATATGAATTTCCGTTCGTAATGTTCGACTTTTGGATAACTGGTTCAATATCCATTCAGAGACTTGTTGCTTTCATTTCAAGCGTTTATCTGGATTTAATTTTCTTAAAGGTATATGGCAATAACAATTATTTTTGCCTTTCTGATAAACAAACGGTCATACGAGGGTAATCCAAGTGAAAAAACTACTCTGCTGCAAAACATCATCACTAATTTCCACAAATAAAAATCTTGTTATCCGCCATCTTGTTTTAATACCTATACCTAATTAACATGACGTACGTCACAAGCAGGGTAAACATGATGAAACTTTCCTTTCTGGTACACTGTAAATGAAAAAGGGCTGAAACGACCCAAAAAAGGGGGCCGAAACGGTGACCCCAGAATAGATCTTTTTTGGGGGTCAAAATGGCACCTATAATAAGATGGCCCCTTAGTAGTGCTGGGCGCCGGAGGGCCGGAGGCCGGAGTTACGCCGGAGCTCCGGCGTTTTTCAGCGTTTTTCAGTCGACAAGCCGGAGGCCGGAGTTTGGGCTTTGGGCTCCGGCTATCTCCGGCTATTGTGAAAAACAACGCCAAAAACAACGAAAAATCTAATATTATAATCTATCTAAATGACCAAAACTATAAGTATAAACCGTTTGACATATGAAATTTGCAAACGTGATTTTACTTGGCAAAAATCTATTTTAAAATAAACCTTCGACAGTGTTGACGAGCGTAGTTGTTGACAGCAGATAATGAATAAGGAAATATAAAACCGCGGAACCGGACACAATTGAACCGGACGCGATTGTATGACACCTTTCTGGCTCGCCTGCCCCTTTTCAAGCCAATACAATGCAAATTGAGAACATTACAGTAGACACTTGTCTGGTTTCACAGCTCTGACAAGTCTTGCTCTTTCATATCTTTCTTGCCCACCATCCTCCGTCACCTCTGAGCGAGTCTTTTCGTTAATACCTAGCACTTTGTATTCTGTATTAGTGTATTTCGAGAATCGGAGTAGCTTTTATTCGGTTGTTCTATAAATTTAGAAACGTTTTCATTGCGCTGATATTTCCAGTTGTGAAATAGATAAGACACCCCGCGTTTGCTCGCTGTTTTACGGGGAGAAGAGCCTGGGAACTAGTTTGAGCCGGAGTCAAAGCCGGTGCCGGATGTAAGAACTGTAAAGCAGCCGGAGCCGGTGCCGGAGCCGGAGCTGAAAAACCGGAGTTTGCACACCTTTACCCCTTAGGGGCGATTTGGCCACTCCAGGGTATGGGCCGTTTCAGCTTTAAGTAGGGGCTGTTTTGGAAGAAGCAGGGGCTGTTTCAACTTTTGACCAGGGCCATTTCAGAAAATCGCGGGGCCATTTTGGAAAATCAAGGGGTCGATTTGGCTCCTATTCGGAGGCATTGTGGCTCCAAAAAAGTGCCGATTCAGCTTGTGGAGCGAAGCTATTTTGGCTCCAACAATAGAGAGCAGTTTCAGCCCCCAATGAAGGGCTGTTCTGGAAGAAGCAGGGGCTGTTTCAACTTTTGACCAGGGCCATTTCAGAAAATCGTGGGGCCATTTTGGAAAATCAAGGGGTCGATTTGGCTCCTATTCGGAGGCATTGTGGCTCCAAAAAAATGCCGATTCAGCTTGTGGAGCGGAGCTATTTTGGCTCCAACAATAGAGAGCAGTTTCAGCCCCCAATGAAGGGCTGTTCTGGAAGAAGCAGGGGCTGTTTCAACTTTTGACCAGGGCCATTTCAGAAAATCGTGGGGCCATTTTGGAAAATCAAAGGCTCGATTTGGCTCCTATTCGGAGGCATTATGGCTCCAAAAAAGTGCCGATTCAGCTTGTGGAGCGGAGCTATTTTGGCTCCAACAATAGAGAGCAGTTTCAGCCCCCAATCAAGGGCTGTTCTGGAAGAAGCAGGGGCTGTTTCAACTTTTGACCAGGGCCATTTCAGAAAATCGTGGGGCCATTTTGGAAAATCAAAGGCTCGATTTGGCTCCTATTCGGACGCATTATGGCTCCAAAAAAGTGCCGTTTCAGCTTGTGGAGCGGAGCTATTTTGGCTCCAACAATAGAGAGCAGTTTCAGCCCCCAATCAAGGGCTGTTCTGGAAGAAGCAGGGGCTGTTTCAACTTTTGACCAGGGCCATTTCAGAAAATCGTTGGGCCATTTTGGAAAATCTAGGAGTCAATTTGGCTCCAAAAAAGTGTCGATTCAGCTTGCAGAGCGGAGCTATTTTGGCTCCAACAATAGAGAGCAGTTTCAGCCCCCAATGAAGGGCTGTTATGGAAGAAGCAGGGGCTGTTTCAACTTTTGACCAGGGCCCTTTCAGAAAATCGCGGGGCCATTTTGGAAAACCAATGAGTCAATTTGGCTCCTATTCGGTGGCATTATGGCCCCAAAAAAGTGTCGATTCAGCTTGCGGAGCAGAGCCATTTTGGCTCCAACAATAGAGAGCAGTTTCTGCCCCAAATGAAGGGCTGTTCTGGAATAAGCAGGGGCTGTTTCAACTTTTGACCAGGGCCATTTCAGAAAATCGTGGGGCCATTTTGGAAAACCAATGAGTCAATTTGGCTCATATTCGGTGGCATTATGGCCCCCAAGAAGTGTCGATTTAGCTTGCGGAGCGGAGCTATTTTGGCTCTATATTTTAGTCATTATACGGACCCAAAACAAGCCAATATACAGCAGATTAAAAGTTAGCAAAATTTTTGAACCGTTTGGACCAGTATTGGGCTTGGACCTGCAACCAGATTCGAACAAAAGATTAAAATACAGCAACTGTACAATATTTAGAATGAATAATAATTGTAATAATTTTCATTTGCGAAGTTAACAAAAGAAATAATATACGGAACCATAACTAGCAATATTAATAACCTGAAGGCATTGTCTAATATCACATTGATTACTGTACTTGCTGTAACCTATTTTGTGAATAACTTGCGTAAGAGTTCGACTGTCTGAACAAATAAAGTTTTTCAATTCATTAATAACAATAACCTAAAAATAATAGCCAAAATATAAACATGGTTCTCATGAAATACTTATGAAAATGCATTGAAAAATTGCAACCCTTTTGCTTAGTGTTGCCAAGAACTACAGTTTCCAAAAAGGATAACACACCATTGGCGTTACCATAATCTATATTAAAACATAGAAACTTGTCAACAAGGAAAGAACAGCCTCAACACAGCATTTGTTTGTTATTATACTCCAATGCAGTTCCAAGGACCACAATATGAGGTTGTTCCAAGTTTGACACAACAAGTTTCACTTTTTCATACTCCTAAAAATAATCAATCAGATAAAAAATTAATCTGTTGCCTTTCAATATTTTTCGACCTACAGTTCTAGTACAAACTTAATAAAATCTTGAATAATTCTCTATGAAGAAAAAATTCCAACTTTCTTCATGACGAGAAATGAAAGACATTTAGGGGGCGGGGCGGAGGAAGGTGTTGGGCACTATACTATCACCCAGACTACCAACAATAAATTTTCACGGTTATTTTCAGGAATAGAATTGTCCAGTAATTTAACATAGTTTAATTCATTGGATTTCTGACTCTACACTCCCCATCCCAATCAATAATTTATTTTTTATGGAAATGAGAAATAAATTGGTTTCCATCGCCTGTTTGCTAAGTCGTACCAGTTGATTATATATTTGTATTTTATCTGTAACTCTCTGTAATTGGTATTCACAGTTTGATGTAAATATTTTCATAAGCTTTGAAACAACTGCTATCATAACATTGTAAATCTTGTAATTAGTTTTCCTTTGTAATGCGCCTGTGAGCATCTTTCTATGTAACAGGCGCACTATAAGTAAATAAATTATTATTATTATATATATAATATATATATATCAACCAGTACTGCAAGCCTGCCTTTGGCATCAGCAAACAATTTGTCTGTTTGCAACTTGCAAATCATGATACATACCGTAGATGTGTGAAACTAGCATTAATGTCACTAAATACCTCAACTTATTTTTTGGGCATTGATCCAAACACTGAAATAATACACAAACAGGACACTTTCTTGAGGTGTTCCAGTGCTGGTAATTTTGAAACCTAATTCAGCAGTATGCCAAAGCTATAAACATCTGTTGCAGCACATGGATACAACCCGTCATATAATGCACAGGGTTAATGACAATGTGTTGATGGTTACCTTTGTAAAGTTTCTTTTGTTACTTGGAATTTTCTTTACTACACAATTTCTTATATAATTTGCCTTATTTAAAATTTAAATATACTATTTTAGGTTCTAATTGCATAGCAGAACCGTGGATAACCATAATATTATCTGACTTAATGTCACAATGGAGAATACCCATTGTGTGTAAATAAAAACATCCATCATTAACACTTGCCCAGGCTATCCAACTAATTATTTTGCACAAGAGAAATAGGAGCAATACCTTTCAACAATGAAAATACTGTTCAGCATTTTGAATCAGTCAGACCACAAAATTCCATAAGTAATTTCGGATTAATATCAAGGCAAACACAAAGGGAGAACATCTGTTGGAAACTCGAGTCAAAATAGACATCAACATGAATTACACTATATCACCTTCCGCGACCGGTAATAATAATATTATTATCAGGTGGGGTCTGCACACAGGCTACAACAAGTATAGATTCACCAGAAACATGTAACCTCGTAAGCTTACAAGCTCCAAAACAACCCTTTCCTCGAATGATTCCCTTTTCTTTATCATTCAAAACTAAATTTAGCTGATCTCTTCTTACAGCTTTTACATTTCTTAACTTTTCACATTTTAATAATTGTAGTTCTGCACTGCATTTTTTCTCTGGTCCTCTTCCTTAGCTTATCATTTTCAGATCTCAAATAAACTACATATGACTTCAGGCTATTAATTGCCTTTTTCATCTCTCTTCTATGTTTGGAAAAATATCAGTAATCATATTTCTAATCTGTACAGTTCTGTTCCTACACAACATCTTCGCACCCACACATCGTGTTTAGGACAGAGTTTCAGAACATGAAAATGTTCTGCTCACAGCCCTGCAGCTTCCCAAAGAGTGTGCAGCCCATGTATATCATAGTACAGACCGTAGAAATGTGATTAAATAATATATTTCTAAATCAAACATATAACATTGATAGATTTTTTATATACAAGTGTAAAGCTAATTAAGAAACATTATTTTGCTTCAAGGGCAGCAAGGAAAGCTTCAAGGTAAGCTGGAATTCTTCAGCGGTAGGGGTTGGAAGCCTGGAATTCTTCAAGGGGCATCAAGGCAATACAATGTATCCTCGACAGGGGGTGTGCGCATATTAAATGGGATAGCCCATTGTATATGTTGTGCAGTTCTACAAACTCTTGAAACCTAAAAGTGATCTTACACTCTGGGGAAAAAGGGCCGCCAAAATATAAGAATGATAATAGGATATAATACATGTCCCTGTCCATTGAATTACTATCCAATAAGCTGAAATAAACCACCAATGTGAATGTCCATAATATTTGCCAGTTCAGGCATTCAGAAAATCCGTCTATTTATTTATTAATCCTAAGCTTCCTACAACTTGTTGAATAATTTTCTCGATAGAACTGTCGAAGATTCAATGATAAAAGATCTTTAAATCGTAGGCATTAGACAAAATTCCAATAATTAAGTCTTGACCAGCTTAAATAGGAGAAGATTAAACATACACATCAAAATTACTAAGGTTAAATATATTGGAATGTAAAATATGGCAATTTTAAGACTTACATGCACAGATGAAGCCACGTTGGTGACAGCCGATACACCTACTCGGGAGAACTAGCTTGGTTGGGAGAACTATCGGCAGACGATGGCGATTATCATTGTGACTGGATACGCCTGGGCCTCGGCTAGAAGTATTTGGTACATGTACACCATAACACCATCATCTTCATTCTCGCCGTCACTCGTACACGCACACTACAAATATAACAAACAGAGAAGCTGGAATTTAATAGTACAAGGCTCGTATTCGTTTTGTAGCTTATATACGCAACAATTTGAATAAGCTTAGTAGCGAAGATCAGGTCGACACGGAGATCAGCCATGTTGAAAATTCTTCCACAGCGGACAATCCAACTACGAGGCGTTTCTTGAACGTATTTCCTGAGAAAAGTAACATCTTTATAACACTAAATATTAAGTGAACAAAATACTGTATCGAACGCGAGTTTAGCGTTATATTTTATCCGATTTTCCTTCTTCATCCCAACGGTCACTTGTAGAATAGGCGCCAAATTCGCAAATAGTTTCTACGCATGCTCTGAACCTCTGAATGAATATATCGCGGGCGCATACATTCTCGTTCCCAGAGCCCGGGTCGTCTGCGCCGGGTTTTCGAATAGAACATTATTTTGTTAGTCTAGTATGATAGAAATTGTTAAAAAGTTACAATGTATAAAATTTGCGAAATCGAAAATTTTAACGTGAATTCTTACCTTCTCTTTAATTACGTCGCTAAGAAATCCCTTGAATTTCTGGCGAAATTTGAATGAAGGAAAAAAGTGTCATTTCTGCGTCAACTTCGTACAAGGCTGTCATGTCCTCTCCATTTAATTCTTCACTTTCTACAAATACAAATATAAAAAATCACATTTATTAGCTACACAATATTGATCAAAAAGATAGAACTGCAATATATAGTGTCATTGCAGTAAAAGTATATAATATCGCGAAACTTACCGATACGTTCCACGACCTTCTGGGAAATCATGGGACAGCAACCAATCTTTTACTTCTGAACATAAAAATGTTGTCTGGAAGCATCCATATTGATGTAGCACGATGTAGCTGGTTAAGTCTAACTCGCAAAACGGTTCAAATGTATGATGTATCTACTAACCAGAATGGCCCATATTTATACTATTGTTTTACTGGCCAAACATGCCACTTGAAATTAGATAGATGATATTCTCGACCAATAAAAACTATCGAGAAGATAATATCAATGCTTTCACGCGCGTCGCTTTAACACGCGCGAGCCGATTACACAGAGCCGATTACACGATTACACTCTCTTTGGCAGGAGAGTCGATTTGAGACACGGTCGAGTCGACTTGAAACACGCGAGTCGATTTGACACGCCCTAGTCGATTTGACCGCCCGGAGTCGATTTAACACACACGGGTCGATTTGACACGTGCGAGTCGATTTAACACGTGCGAGTCGATTTGACACGCGCGAGTCGATTTGACACGCGTTAGTCGATTTGACAATTGACATGAGTCGATTTGAAACTCGGGGGTCGATATGACACGCGGGCGTCGATTTGAAGTACGGGAGCTAA
The DNA here is from genome assembly GCA_035772405.1 of Chrysogorgia sp. JL179-B06. Lineage (NCBI taxonomy): Eukaryota > Metazoa > Cnidaria > Anthozoa > Scleralcyonacea > Chrysogorgiidae > Chrysogorgia > Chrysogorgia sp. JL179-B06. The sequence continues at coordinate 7,049,481 of JAYKKM010000439.1, forward strand.
ATTGGCACGAGGGAGTCGATTTGACAACGGAGTCGATTTGCCACCGGGAGTCGATTTGACAAATGGGTCGATTTGACATGTGTAAGAGCCGATTCGGAAAAAGAGAGCCAAAATGAATTCATTGGGGGCTGATATGGACATCATAAGTAGCGCTGCAAGTGGAGCCGTAACAGCCTTGGGATTGAGAGTCGTTTTGATCTGTGGGGCTGAATTGGAAAACGGTGGGGCTGAATTGAAATATGGCAGGGCTGTTTTGGAAACGGGTAGGGCCAAATTGGCTTTTTAGTGTACCTAAAATGGCCCTGTTAGTGTCGATCTAGCTCTCGAATCCCAAAATGGCTTTCACGTAGGGCCAAAACAGCTTCGGCTCCAACAGGGCTAAAACGAAATTTGGGGTCGTTTCAACCCTTTTTCATTTACAGTGTACCTGAATTTATGTGGCATACTTTTAATAGTATCGTTGTTCAATTGAGAAAGAAAAACATTCAAAAAATCAAGTTTTAGACCTATATACGTGAAATTATGGCTGACTAAAGATTTCACTTTACCATGCTTGTCACACGCATATCGAAAAATTATCCAAGATGGCGGACATGGTGGAAACAGGAATGTCTTTTGTCGACATTAGTGACGTGGTTTTGCACTTGGATTACCCTCGTATGACAGTTTGTTTATCAGAAAGGCAAAAATAATTTGCATTGCCATATATTGCCCTTTAATATAACCTAAACTTGTTGTATAAATACTTCTGTTAGAAAACTGTTGTTAATCTTTGCCGATACTTGCGAAAATAAAAACACCACCCTAGTGCTGGTGAATTGCTGTGATTGTCAACCAAAACGATCAAAAATGCTTGTCTCTTGGAAATATATACTCCTTTTCTATTAATTCGAAGTAGTAATTTTCCAGGAGAAGCACCTAAGCACCCAGGATGTGACTTATAATTTGCTCACTTGGGTCGCCATTTATGGATTGTCCGCTTGAGCCGTCATCTTGCATGGAGCTCCATAGTGACGCGCTATATGACCACGAGGGTCATGGAACGAGTGCACAATCGCCTATATCTTACTAGCAGTATCGATTCCAGGACTTTTGTATGTTTTTATAGGTTATTGAACCGACCGAGGTCAATTAGTTGTTTATACTTACTCATCCATGTTATAATACATCACAACTCGAGAATCAAAATCATACACGCGCATTTAACGTGAAGTAATTTATATCCATTGTATAGAAAGTTAGAAACGTATTGTAATGTATCGTGGTATTTTCTGATGTATTGTAATGTTTTGCAATATGTTTTGTATTTTATTGTAACATATTGTAATGTTCTGTAATGTACACTATTGTAATTTATTGTAATGTATTGTAATGTATACGTAATGTAATGCTTCGCATTATTCTTTGGTTACAATGTTTGAATATATGTAATGGAATACTTCATCAAGCTATGAACTATCAATATATGAACTATCAAATTTCTAGGCAGGGAGTTGTAGTGTTGATACTCACACTTCGTTATCTGTTTGAGAGACCTATTCAAGCACGAGCTAAAGGTTTTCTGTTCAATTTCAGTATAAAGGTTTCCCTGCAGCGATTAACACAAAGGAAGAGGTCATAGATATTGTGAAACGAATAGTATTTCTCCCGGTTCAACATCACGCTGTGAATTATCCTGTAGCGTATTATGGAGCATTTACACCAAACATGCCAACGAAACTTTATGATGATCCACGAGTTCCAAAGGGAACATTTGGATTCCACAGTTTGCCACAATCGAAGATTGCTACAGTAAGCGCTCTTATCAAGTTTTAAAATTGTCCATATCAGGAGCAGTAGCAGTAGCAAAGACAGCAGTAGCAGTAGTAGCAGTAGCAGTAGCAGCAGTAGCAGTAGCAGTAGCAAGAGCATTAGTATCAGTAGTAGCAGTAGTAGTAGCAGTAGTAGAGCAGTAGTAGCAGTACTAACAGTAGTAGCAGTAGTAACAGTAGTAGCAGTAGCAATAGCAGTAGCAAGAGCAGTAGCAGCAGCAGTACCAGTAGCAACAGCGGTAGCAAGAGCAGCAGGGAGAGCAGCAGTAGCAAGAGCAGTAGCAGTAGCAATAGAGTGGCAGTAAAGGTTGGCAGAATTGGAAGTAGTAGTAGTACTACATTGGTGGTAGCTTAGTTTTGCGAGAAGCATTAATAACCGCACGCTTATTTTACGAAATATTCACAATACGAGCTCGTGGCTCGTCACACGGGTTATTTTTCATTTTTAACGAACAAATCTTATTTTCTATTAAGAAATTTTATGCATTAAAAAATTGCTAAATGAAAGTAGAAAAAACGTTGTTTGTTAAATAGGGAGATTAAGATCCACGTTTGAAGGTTACGGCGAACGGCATAATTATTTTTGATAGTATAGTTTTCACTACCACAATAGCTCGTTGTACTGCCACTACCTCGTCATACCATCACTACCTCGTTATACTGTCACTAGCTCCTTTCACTACCACTACCTTATTATACTGCCACTAACTAGTTTTACTGCCGCTAACTCGTTTTACTTCCATTAACTTGTTTTTCTTCCACTAACTCGTTTTACTTCCACTAACTTGTTTTACTTCCACTAACTCGTTTTACTGCCACTAACTCGTTTTATTTCCACTAACTCGTTTTACTGCAACTAACTCGATTTACTTCCACTAACTCGTTTTACTTCCACTAACTCGTTTTACTTCCACTAACTCGTTTTACTTCCACTAACTCGTTTTTCTTCCACTAATTCGTTCTACTTCCATTAACTCGTTCTACTGCCACTAACTAGTTCTACTGCCACTAACTCGTTTTACTGCCACTAACTCGTTTTACTGCCACTAACTCGTTTTATTTCCACTAACTCGTTTTATTTCCACTAACTAGTTTTACTACCACTAACTCGTGTTACTGCCACTAACTCGTTTTACTGCCGCTAACTAGTTTTACTGCCGCTAACTAGTTTTACTGCCAGTAACTCGTTTTACTGCCACTAGCTCCATCTACTGCCACTAACTAGTTTTACTGCCACTAACGCGTTCTACTGCCACTAACTCCATCTACTGCCACTAACTCGTTTTACTTCCACTATCTAGTTTTACTTCCACTAACTCGTTCTACTGCCACTAACTCGTTCTACTGCCACTAACTCGTTTTACTGCCACTAACTCGTTCTACTGCCACTAACTAGTTTTACTGCCACTGACTCGATCTACTGCCACTAACTCGTTCTACTGCCACTAACTAGTTTTACTGCCACTAACTCGTTCTACTTCCACTAACTCCATCTACTGCAACTAACTCGTTCTACTGCCACTAACTCGTTCTACTGCCACTAACACCATCTACTGCCACTAACTCGTTTTACTGCCACTGACTCGTTATACTTCCACTAACTAGTTTTACTGCCACTAACTAGTTCTACTTCCACTAACTCCATCTACTTCCACTAACTCGTTTTACTGCCACTAACTCGTTTTACTTCCACTAACTCGTTTTTCTTCCACCAACTCGTTTTACTTCCACTAACCCGTTTTACTGCCATTAACTCGTTTTACTTCCACTAACTTGTTTTACTACCATTAACTCGTTTTATTTCCACTAACTCGTTTTACTTCCACTAACTCGTTTTACTGCCACTAACTCGTTTTACTGCCACTAACTCGTTCTACTTCCATTAACTCGTTCTACTATAACTAACTCGTTTTACTTCCACTAACTCGTTTTACTTCCACTAACTCGTTTTACTTCCATTAACTCGTTTTACTTCCACTAACTCGTCCTACTTCCACTAACTCGTTTTACTTCCATTAACTCTTTCTACTGCCACTAACTCGTTTTACTGCCCCACTAACTCGTTTTACTTCCACTAACTCGTTCTACTTCCACTAACTCGTTCTACTGCCACTAATTCGTTTTACTTCCACTAACTCGTTTTACTGTTACTGCCACCAACTCGTTTTACTGCCACTAACTCGTTTTACTGCCACTAGCTCGTTTTACTGCCACTAGCTCGTTTTACTGCCACTAACTATTTTTACTTCCACTAAATCGTTCTACTTCCACTCACTCCATCTACTGCCACTAACTCCTTTTACTGCCAGCAACTCGTTTTACTGCCACCAACTAGTTTTACTGCCACTAACTCGTTTTACTGCCACTAGCTCGTTTTACTGCCACTAACTATTTTTACTTCCACGAAATCGTTCTACTTCCACTAACTCCATCTACTGCCACTAACTCGTTTTACTTCCACTATCTAGTTTTACTTCCACTAACTCGTTCTACTGCCACTAACTTGTTCTACTGCCACTAACTCGTTTTACTGCCACTAACTCGTTCTACTGCCACTAACAAGTTTTACTGCCACTAACTCGTTCTACTTCCACTAACTCCATCTACTGCCACTAACTCGTTTTACTGCCACTAACTAGTTTTACTGCCACTGACTCGTTCTACTGCAACTAACTCGTTCTACTGCCACTAACTCGTTCTACTGCCACTAACTCCATCTACTGCCACTAACTCGTTTTACTGCCACTAACTCGTTATACTTCCACTAACTAGTTTTACTGCCACTAACTAGTTCTACTTCCACTAACTCCATCTACTTCCACTAACTCGTTTTACTGCCACTAACTCGTTTTACTTCCACTAACTCGTTTTTCTTCCACTAACTCGTTTTACTTCCACTAACCCGTTTTACTGCCATCAACTCGTTTTACTTCCACTAACTTGTTTTACTACCATTAACTCGTTTTATTTCCACTAATTCGTTTTACTGCCACTAACTCGTTTTACTGCCACTAACTCGTTCTACTTCCATTAACTCGTTCTACTATAACTAACTCGTTTTACTTCCACTAACTCGTTTTACTTCCACTAACTCGTTTTACTTCCATTAACTCGTTTTACTTCCACTAACTCGTCCTAGCTACTTCCACTAACTCGTTTTACTTCCATTAACTCTTTCTACTGCCACTAACTCGTTTTACTGCCACTAACTCGTTTTACTTCCACTAACTCGTTCTACTTCCACTAACTCGTTCTACTGCCACTAATTCGTTTTACTTCCACTAACTCGTTTTACTGTTACTGCCACCAACTCGTTTTACTGCCACTAACTCGTTTTACTGCCACTAGCTCGTTTTACTGCCACTAACTATTTTTACTTCCACTAAATCGTTCTACTTCCACTAACTCCATCTACTGCCACTAACTCCTTTTACTGCCATCAACTCGTTTTACTGCCACCAACTAGTTTTACTGCCACTAACTCGTTTTACTGCCACTAGCTCGTTTTACTGCCACTAACTATTTTTACTTCCACGAAATCGTTCTACTATCCACTAACTCCATCTACTGCCACTAACTCGTTTTACCGCCACTAACTCGTTCTACTGCCACTAACTAGGTTTACTTCCACTAACTCGTTCTACTGCCACTAACTCGTTCTACTGCCACTAACTCGTTTTACTGCCGCTAACTCGTTTTACTTCCACTAACTCGTTTTACTTCCACTAACTCGTTTTATTTCCACTAACTCGTTTTACTTCCACTAACTCGTTCTACTTCCACTAACTCGTTCTACTGCCACTAATTCGTTTTACTTCCACTAACTCGTTTTACTGTTACTGCCACCAACTCGTTTTACTGCCACTAACTCGTTTTACTGCCACTAACTATTTTTACTTCCACTAACTCGTTCTACTTCCACTAACTCCATCTACTGCCACTAACTCGTTCTACTTCCATTAACTCGTTCTACTGCAACTAACTCGTTTTACTTCCACTAACTCGTTTTACTTCCACTAACTCGTTTTACTTCCATTAACTCGTTTTACTTCCACTAACTCGTCCTACTTCCACTAACTCGTTTTACTTCCATTAACTCTTTCTACTGCCACTAACTCGTTTTACTGCCACTAACTCGTTTTACTTCCACTAACTCGTTTTACTTCCACTAACTTGTTTTACTACCACTAACTCGTTTTATTTCCAGTAACTCGTTTTACTTCCACTAACTCGTTTTACTGCCACTAACTCGTTTTACTTTCACTAACTCGTTTTACTTCCACTAACTCGTTTGACTTTCACTAATTCGTTTTACTGCCACTAAATCGTTTTACTGCCACTAACTCGTTCTACTTCCATTAACTCGTTCTACTGCAACTAACTCGTTTTACTTCCACTAACTCGTTTTACTTCCACTAACTCGTTTTACTTGCACTAACTCGTTCTACTGCCACTAACTCGTTTTACTTCCATTAACTCGTTCTACTGCCACTAACTCGTTTCACTGCCACTAACTCGTTTTACTTCCACTAACTCGTTTTACTTCCAATAACTCGTTCTACTTCCACTAACTCGTTCTACTGCCACTAATTCGTTTTACTTCCACTAACTCGTTTTACTGTTACTGCCACCAACTCGTTTTACTGCCACTAACTCGTTTTACTGCCACTAGCTCGTTTTACTGCCACTAACTATTTTTACTTCCACGAAATCGTTCTACTTCCACTAACTCCATCTACTGCCACTAACTCGTTTTACCGCCACTAACTCGTTCTACTGCAACTAACTCGTTTTACTGCCACTAACTCGTTCTACTGCCACTAGCTCCATCTACTGCCACTAACTAGTTTTACTTCCACTAACTCGTTCTACTGCCACAAACTTGTTTTACTGCCATTAACTCGTTTTACTTCCATTTTACTTCCACTAAATCGTTTTACTTCCACTAATTCGTTTTACTTCCACTAACTCGTTCTACTTCCACTAACTCGTTCTACTGCCACTAATTCGTTTTACTTCCACTAACTCGTTTTACTGTTACTCCCACCAACTCGTTTTACTGCCACTAACTCGTTTTACTGCCACTAACTATTTTTACTTCAACTAAATCGTTCTACTTCCACTAACTCCATCTACTGCCACTAACTCGTTTTACTGCCACCAACTCGTTTTAATGCCACCAACTAGTTTTACTGCCACTAACTCGTTTTACTGCCACTAGCTCGTTTTACTGCCACTAACTATTTTTACCTCCACTAAATCGTTCTACTTCCACTAACTCCATCTACTGCCACTAACTCGTTTTACCGCCACTAACTCGTTGTACTGCCACTAACTCGTTTTACTGCCACTAACTCGTTGTACTGCCACTAACTAGTTGTAATGCCACTAACTCGTTCTACTTCCACTAACTCCATCTACTGCTACTAACTAGTTTTACTGCCACTAACTCGTTCTACTGCCACTAACTAGTTGTACTGCCACTAACTCGTTCTACTTCCACTAACTCCATCTACTGCTACTAAGTAGTTTTACTGCCACTAACTAGTTCTACTGCCACTAACTCGTTCTACTGCCACTAACTCGTTCTACTTCCACTAACTCCATCTATTGCCGCTAACTAGTTTTACCGCCACTAACTCGTTCTACTGCCACTAACTCGTTTTACTTCCACTAACTCGTTCTACTGCCACTAACTCGTTCTACTGCCACCAACTCTTTCTACTGCCACTAACTCGTTCTACTTCCACTAACTCCATCTACTGCCACTAACTAATTATACTGCCACTAACTCGTTATACTGCCACTAACTCGTTTTTCTTCAACTAACTCGTTCTACTTCCACAACTCAATCTGCTGCCACTAACTAGTAGTTTTACTGCCATGCTATCTCGTTCTACTGCCACTAATTCCATCTACTGCCACAAACTAGATTGACTTCCACTACACTGTAACTCGTTCTACTGCCACTAACGAATTTTACTGCCACTAACTAGTAGTTTTATTGCTACTACATGTATCTCGTTTTACTTCCACTAACTCGTTTTACATCTACTAACTCGTTTTACTTCCACTAACTCGTTCTACTGCCACTAACGAGTTTGACTGACACTATCTCATTTTACTGCCAATAACTCGTTCTATCGTCGTTAGGATTTTTAACGTGAATCTTAAACTACCATTTTTTATGACATTAGTCAATCAATAATATGTAAAGTTGATTGAAATTTTTAGTTACTTAATATCCACACCAATTAATATATATTCAATTGCTGACTCATCCTTATTTATCCACTAATTTCTAGTACCAAGTTTCTGTTGCCATGTCCTTGGGATCCCTGCGCTATGACCAATTATTTGACTACATGGACAAGTTGAAAGACGATCGCGCAAAGGAGGTCGTTAAGAAATACAGGAAGAGATTAATGGAAGACGTAAACGCTGTGATTACCGATCGCAATAACGAGCGACTGAAATCTGGATTGCTGTCATACCCTTATTTCCTACCACCATGGTTGCCAAACAGTATTCACACTTAAGATTTCCGTTAGATTTACTTTAGATGTTATTCGAAAGCATTTGTTTGCAAGTTAATTCGAATTAAATACTAGCACTATATGCACTTATTGCAGAAAGAACGCGTGTTACGCCATGTTGGCTTACTGTTTGTGACGTGTAAAACTCTGTCTTAGAACTCTTAATAAATCTGGTTCATTTTGCAACCCAGTTGCACTTTTTTTCATGTTTTTTCACGAATATTGTTTGCTTATATTTCATATAAACAGCAAATGACCGAGCTGTTTTTAATCGAAAAATAATTCGACCTAGTCGATCACCAGACATTGTTTATTGGGGAATTGCAGCACCTCTTCGTATGGTGTTTGTTGATTGGCTAAGAGATAATCAAGGGGTTAGGATTTTGGTTTGTTATTATGGATATAGGTTAGGGTTAGTAGAGTGAGTGTTGGGATTTATTAGGGTTACAATTGGGGTTTTCTTAGGGTTTAGTTTGGCTTCTAAGGTTTCTGGTTGGTTGTGGTTAAAACAACCAATCAGATTAAATCTTTCGAGATGTGCTAAAACATCCGTTTATTGCATAAGTTGGAACGCTATCGAATGCGGGTTCAAATCCTTGACTGGTTGAAAAAACTGCTTAATTACTAGATCACCAAATAGTAAAATATGGGAAGGACCTCGTGATTTTGGTAAGCGGCAGACGTCCATATTATAGGGCCCTTGTTTTGTGCACTACATATCAATAATTTACCTCGATATCTGTGACCCTCCCAAATACTAATTTGCTGATATATTACAGTGTCATCCCCATATAATAAAGTATTTTATGCGGATGACATTGTAATATATTTATTTTGTTCTGACTCCAGTAAAACAAATATTATTGCCAAGAAAATAACGAGGAATAAAGATTTAATAGAACTAACGTTTCGTCACTTAACTTCACGAGTAGCATCCGATTCAAACGGATCACCCCAAACGACTTTTCACTTCCTTATGAGGAGTTGGTCCTACCATGTACGGCTTACATATATAACTAGAAATACGAATCTACAATAATCCCCTCGTTCGCCTTTTCTACCACTACCTCCAACCCCACCCCTAGAGTTTCTAAAACGACTTTTTACTTCCTTATAAGGAGTTGGTCATATCATGCTCCGTATATAATGGACCCCTGCCGCGGCGAGATTATCACCCACTTAACTAAGCTTGGGTGTTACCAATTTGTCTACGCGATACATGACTCCACAAATCAAGTATTTCTGATAATGGTGTGTCATTCATAAAAACAGATACGTGTTCTTTTTTGTTCATAACCCTTGTTGGATAAACAGAACATATAAAAGTTACGGTAATGTATTTGCTCGTCAGGGCAATAGTATTTGCTCTTACTATGCTCTTTCTATATGACCTTATATGGAATACGTGCGATTCTAGAGCTTCGCAAAATCAAACTTTTCTGAAGGTGCATGCCCCAGCTGTAGATGGTCGCGGCTTCTTATTAATTAGTAATCATTGGCCGTCAAAACGCCTAAAATACGTTTTTCTTCATTGGATCGGTCTGTATTAGATGACGATATGTTTTTAGCACGATCGATTAAGGTTCGAACTGCTGATCGTTTGTGTTGCATTGGATGGGATGACTGAAAGTTAAGATATTTATCTGTGTGCGTAGGTTTTCTATATAAAGATACTTTGATGGAACCATCCTCTTGTCGTGTGGTCAAGGTGTCTAAGAAGGCAATAGATCGGTCAACTTCTTGTTCGTAGGTGAATTGGATATGAGCGTTAATGGCATTAAGATGTGAATGGAATTCGGCAACATGATCGCGGTGTAGACAACAATGACTGTCGTCAACATATCGAAACCACCATTTGGGAGGATATGCTGAAGTTGACAAAGCCTTTTGTTCGATGTATTCCATAACCAAATTAGCTAAAATGGCACTGATCGGAGATCCCATGGGACAACCAAACACTTGTTTATAGTAAATGCCATCATGTGTGAAGAAATTGTTGTTGAGAACGAATTCTAATAGTTTCATAATGTTGTTGACAGACATGTTAGTTCTATCAGATAGTTCCGCGTTGTTTTCCAACCTTTCTCTGGTGATTTCCAATGCTAAAATTGTCGGAATAGAAGTAAAAATAGAGACTACATCGAAGGAGATTAAAATATCATTGTCGTTTGTGGTTTCCTTGGAAATCTTGTCCGCAAATTCCTTGCTATTCTTGACAGAATATTGACCGTTCTGCAATGGTGCCAATATTTTGGACAAATATTTAGATACGTTGTAAGTTGGACAGTTTATAGAACTGGTTATAGGTCTAAGAGGAATGTCAGGCTTATGGATCTTAAGAAGACCATAGAATGTGGCTGGGATTGAATCAGTACTGTGGAGTTGATAATATAGTTTGTTACCCAGTTGTTTAACCACAGATTTAAAGAAAACAACCTCCTTCCTAAAAGCCTTCGTTTCAATCCGCCTATAAGAACTAAAGAAGGTTATGCAATCGCCAGAAAGACTGGCTTGGCATTTCTCAGATTACGCATCAAAAACTGCCATCGTCATATCGAAGAACATTCCCAACTTCAAGATGCTGCACGAACCACACTGTGTAATCTCATCGGTCAAGAATCCTTTACAATCGAATCGTCACAAAAACGCTTGAAGACAAAGTACGTTGGCAATGTGCAACAAGACGAGACGACCAACAGAAAAAAATAAACAAGATTCTGCCTGATCACTCTAATTCCTTCAACTCAGATTCTCTTAAAGAAAAATGGGTTGTGAATATATCAGATAAGATCTTGACCCAAACTGAACAACAAGCTTTGAGATATGGTTTCAACTATGCTACAACAACACGGAAGTTGCCCACACAACGTATTATCTCAGCAATTGAATCTGGAATTAAACATCTACAACGAATACCATAAAAAACTGGAAAGCACCTCGACATAAGAACATAACCAGAAACGAAGAAATAGCCTTGAATAACCTCTCTAAAGATGCTTCCATCACCGTCATTCCAGCAGATAAAGGTCGCGCAGCTGTAGTTATGAACTCTGATGACTACGTCAATAAAATAAATGGACTATTACAAGATACAAATACATACCACAAGATAACAGACAAACGAAGGAATCCCACGTCTGCTACAGAGAAAGCACTTAACAAGATCTTAACACAAATCCGAAACCAAACATCAGAACACAGCAACGAAATTAAACAACTGGGTAACAAACTATATTATCAACTCCACAGTACAGATTCAATCCCAGCCACATTCTATGGTCTTCCTAAGATCCATAAGCCTGACATTCCTCTTAGACCTATAACCAGTTCTATAAACTGTCCAACTTACAACGTATCTAAATATTTGTCCAAAATATTGGCACCATTGCAGAACGGTCAATATTCTGTCAAGAATAGCAAGGAATTTGCGGACAAGATTTCCAAGGAAACCACAAACGACAATGATATTTTAATCTCCTTCGATGTAGTCTCTCTTTTTACTTCTATTCCGACAATTTTAGCATTGGAAATCACCAGAGAAAGGTTGGAAAACCTGAACAACGCGGAACTATCTGATAGAACTAACATGTCTGTCAACAACATTATGAAACTATTAGAATTCGTTCTCAACAACAATTTCTTCACACATGATGGCATTTACTATAAACAAGTGTTTGGTTGTCCTATGGGATCTCCGATCAGTGCCATTTTAGCTAATTTGGTTATGGAATACATCGAACAAAAGGCTTTGTCAACTTCAGCATATCCTCCCAAATGGTGGTTTCGATATGTTGACGACAGTCATTGTTGTCTACACCGCGATCATGTTGCCGAATTCCATTCACATATTAATGCCATTACCGCTCATATCCAATTCACCTACGAACAAGAAGTTGACCGATCTATTGCCTTCTTAGACACCTTGACCACACGACAAGAGGATGGTTCCATCGTATCTTTATATAGAAAACCTACGCACACAGATAAATATCTTAACTTTCAGTCATCCCATCCAATGCAACACAAACGATCAGTAGTTCGAACCTTAATTGATCGTGCTAAAAACATATCGTCATCTAATACAGACCGATCCAATGAAGAAAAACGTATTTTAGACGTTTTGACGGCCAATGATTACCCGAAACAGTTCCTAAAAAGTTGTTTAAACCATCAACAGAAACGGTCTACCGCCAACCAAGAAGAAAATAATGAAAATGTCATGATCAAACTTCCATATGCCAAAGGCCTATCCGAAAAACTCAAGAAATCACTGAACAAATACGGAATTAAAGTAGCTCACAAATCCATCAAAACCATCGGCTCAATCTTTAGGAGACCTAAGGACAAACTCGACCGTAATTGCACAACCGGCGTTGTCTAAAATCGGCTGCAAAGAATGTGACTGTGTTTACATCGGTCAAACCTCCCGAGCATTAAAAACTAGAATAAAAGAACACAAAAGAGCAATTTTTCATTTGGACAAGAATTCGCTTTTGGCACAACACCACTGTCAAACACAGCACGACATTGATTTTGAAAACGTTCAAATAGTCGACCGTTGCGGACAATGGGATCAGAGATTGTTTTTGGAAGCATGGCACTCCGCGCGTGAATTGAAGACCATTAACGAACACATAGCCTTCCCTTCAGTTTATAATATTATTCTTAACTCATAACTTGTTTTTAATATTTATTCAAAAACATTTGAATATTTAATTCCTGTCATCTCCTTTATAACCTCTAGCAGTTTTATATCGCTGACGAAGGTCATAGTATCTTGACCGAAACGTCCATTTTTAACCTTTTTAGTCAGAGTCATGTGTATATTAAAAATTTTTTTTTTAAAAGAAACATGCCTGACTGCAACTATTGGATTTTATATATATATATATATATATATATATATATATATATATATATATATATATACTGTCATTGTCAAAAAGGTTGTCCAAGTCAAGTATACCAATATACATACATGTATATACCTATCACGTGTTCATTAAATATGCGTTAACGCGCGTGGATATTTAAACGTTTAGCGTATAGGCAACCGTATATGCAAAGGAACTGCAGTATTTGACAAACAATGCAAGTTGCCACGACCATACTCGGATGACTTGAGATGGAAAATGGTTTATCAACATTCGGAGTTATTTGCTTGTCCGAAAACTGTCTACTGTACCTGTTCTTTAACACAGGTGATGTAAGGCCTTGTTGCCTTTGTCATTTAAGTGGAAGTATAACCATTATATCCGCAGGAGGAGTTCTATCCTTCAAAATCCTAATTTCAGTTACATGAAATACCAACTGAAAATCAACTGGTTCTGCATTTAGTGCAGAGACTTTAAAGCTATTCACAGACTTGGAATTACACGCAAGAAGGCAACAACAATTATTAAATCTTACTTATGAGTCGTACGCTGTATTTGCCATTTCTTTTCTCGTGTGAACACTAAATGTACTTGTAAAACTAATGGTGTAAACTATTTATTTACGAATGAAAACATTCATGTATGATGTATGCAAACTTCTTGGATAGGTGCAGCGAATTGCATATCAGCGAAATGAACGTCTCAGGCAAAGATTCAAAGCTGAAATTAGCATTTTTAACCAACTGGTTTTCGTGAATGAAACAGGCATTGTCACCTTGTATGGTTACATCAATTTTACTACCTACTTAAAATCAGATTTTCCAGTGTGTGACAACGGTCCTTAGCGCGTTAACTATTTATAGAACCAAAACTCAGACAAACAAACCGAAATTGACTCTCAAGGGATTCCTAACGACTCTTAGTTTTCTATTGTTTGGAATGCAATAATTATAGCAAACTCAGACTGACATATGTACTGACGTCATTACCGCACGCTTCGCTATATGGATATAGTCCTAGTGGAACACCAGCTGTTGTTAAAGATTACAGCTATGCAAGTTGGGGGCCTGAATACAACTATATTATAGAGCGCTTTACGCGAAGTAGCCTTGTGACGTTAATCTAATTGTCTTTATCTGTTCCCCTTTGGGAATTAAACATTTGCATTGTGACAAGTAATCTGTACTGCTGTTGTTGTATATCTCCACATTCAGTACATCTGGTAAAACATTCCGCAATTATTACTACATTTCTGCTACGCTATCGACTAGGGGGAAATTTGTGATCCGTCTGACCTGGAAAGTTTTTGTTTTGTATGAGTTTCAGTGCTATTTGCTTGTACGTGCATAATCCCCGCGCGCGTTAACGCATATTTAATGAAACACGTGATAGGTATATAAGTATATTGGTATACTTGACTTGGACAACCTTTTTGACAATGACAGTATATATATATATATATATATATATATATATATATATATATATATATATATATATATATATATATATATATATATATCAGTTCCCACACATTCTCATATCTCGTGATAAGTTTCTATTTTTACCCTGGTTTTTAACCCCAGTCTTTTTACCCCCTGTCATACTTGGCAGTCAATCAACCAAAACAAACAATATAAACTAAATTATAACTGACAGGTGATAACATATATATATATATATATATAAAACGTATATATATATATATATATATATATATATATATATATATATATATATATATATATATATATATATATATATATATATATATATATATATATATATATATATATATATATATATATGTTATCACCTGTCAGTTATAATTTAGTTTATATTGTTTGTTTTGGTTGATTGACTGCCAAGTATGGACAGGGGGTAAAAAGACGGGGGTTAAAAACCAGGGTAAAAATAGAAACTTATCACGAGATATGAGAATGTGTGGGAACTGATAGATACAAGAACTGTGGATTGATTACGAGATAAGGAAAAGCTGTAAGAACATGTAAGTGTCTATTGAATGTTGAAATTGATGTATAGTGTAATGCTAAAGCTAATTGTAGATTTGTCAAACCTTGTCTATAGTGAATCGCTTCAATATTGAAATTAGTACATGAATAAAAAGACAGAATACGAAACTGAATACGAAGTGATATCTACCTTACGGCGACACAAATATCAATCCCAACATTATTCAATGTTCTTATTAACTGAGAGTCTCTAGACAAGTGGAATTTATTGTGATATTATTGACATCGTTAAACAAGACCTGTATTTCGCACGAATATTTTGAATTGTCGATTTTGAATATTTTATAATTCTGTCCAAGGAAGAAGGAACGTAGAAACGAACGACGATATGGATGATAAAAAGGACGCTGCCGAAGTCGAACGGAACGGAGTCAGTCTTAGCGAGCGCAAAGACGGTGAAAATGTAAACAAAACGTCGCGCGACTATGAACAATACGAACAAATCAGCGAAAGCCATGAAGATAACCTTCAAAGCTACCTTCTTTCTAACGGAAGCACGAAAGAAAACGATAAAATCGAATCAGAAAAAGAATAATGGATAATCTTGAGGACGGATTATTAACCGATAGTCAAATGGTTGAATTTCTGCCGAAATTTGTCTCCGGAGAAGCCTACGATGTAGTTAAAAGAGCCATGGCGTGCATATACCCAGACATCATTGAAATTTTGCAAGAACGTTACGGTCAACCTGCCGCAGTCGCCGCCGCGTGTATTGAATCCCTAACATCAGGAGCGAAATTGACAAATGGTGATTACAAAGGATTGCGTAACTTTGCCGAACAAATGACATCTGCAACGAAAAGGCTTCAAGATGAATACGAACAGGAAGCAAGCACGACGTCTAATTTGAAGTTAATCGCTGGAAGATTGCCGAATTATTTAATCAACAAATGGGGAGATGTATCATACTGATCCATCCGAGAAAAGGGAAGAAAGCCAAAATTGAAAGACCTTGCCCAATTCGTCAAAAGACAAGCTGCAATCAAGAATGACCCCTCATTCATTGGCTCAAATCATGTTGGAATGAACAATGATGAGAAGATAAAGTCTGGGAGGTCCCCAAGACTGCGATACAAAGAAAAGTCAACCTTCGCTACTGATGTAAAAAAGGAAGATGAAGACCACATCAATATGAAAAATAATGACGATCTCAACAAAAAGTCAGATCGAAAGCCGAGGTGTCTGTGCTGCTCTGGACAACACAAGCTCTCATTTTGCCCAGAATTCCAAAGGAAAGCCGTACAAGCAAGATGGGAGAATATAAAAAGACACCGATTATGCCACATCTGCATGAGACCAGGCCATTTTAGAGAAAGTGTAAATGGACAAACTTCTGCAGCTGTGGGAGTGAAAAACGACACAACCTGTTACTTCACAATACGATAAAGCCAAAAGAAGGCAAGGAGAAAAAGATTTGCGATCAAAGGCCGCACGACGACAACGAAGGCAAAGAAGAGATACCTGAAGACAACCGAATAGCACAGACAAAAAGAGTACGGAACAGTACGCGACAATAACGGACGCAAGTGCAAAAACTGTGCTACTTCACGTGTTGCCCGTAAAGATCCGAACTCCGCAAGGAAAATCTGTAACAACATACGCACTCTTGGATAATGCCTCCCGAGGAACTATGATCAACTCCGAAATCGCGAGAGAATTGAATTTACGAGGAAGAACAGAGAAAATCCTGGTTAGTACATGCACTTCTACAGCGAGAACACCAAGATTTCGAAGTGGTCGATTTCGAATTGCAATCTGCTTCTGGAAAGGGAGAAGTCATAAGAGTGGAAGATGACTTGATTTCTAAGAAGTTCAACATCTCAGAAAGGTTCTAGCCTGCGTGGCGGCGTTAGGGGAGGGGGAAAGCGGAAAGGCGAAGTGGGGAGGGGGGAAGGGAGAGAACGCCTGCACGAAAGACCCATGTTTTTGGATTTCCGCCCACATGAAAAACAGTCAAAAACAACCAATCAGCGACTAGCGGGCTTTCCTCAATGATTAAAACATTTCACTTCGGGCCCAATCGTGAAATATCCATGTCTGAAATTCTTGACCGCATCTGGTGGAAACAAGCAATCGTGTAGACATGGAAGCACAAAGTTTATTCTGGCTGAGGCTTGTGAATCAATCGGCTTTGCATTACTACGCAGTGTAACTTTCTCCGAGCGTGTTTGTAGATCTTGCGGCAGAAAAAAATAAGAAATGCTTTTGAACTTTATAACTTTATTAAATCAGTATTAACACATGCAAAAGAAGGAGACAGCAATGTTCCACCAACCATTAACATAGAATGAAGCGACATCTGACTACTGACACCGTAACCGCTCCAGAATGGGATTTGGCCAAGAAATGTCATAGGCAAGACAACGTAGAAACAATCACTTATATACGTTTAGTCGTATAAGTCTCTTTATTCTGAAACGTCGAAGGAATTCTCCGAAGGCCCAGAGGGCATTGTTGAAACACCTGAAGACAAGGACAAGGTAGAAATCACAATAATAGCTAGGCTGCTTCATCTGCCAACTGATAATCACGCGCTCGCATGAACGTCTGGTAAATCTACCAAATCCATAATAAAGCTCTTGCCAAATCCCGTTGGTAATACCATCAAAACATCTTTTCCTGCCAGCAACTCCCTCGTAGCAAGTATTTATTTATTCCTGTTTTAATTTAAAGCTACGTCCAGCAACGAACTGAAGATCGGTTAAAGCTTTCGAAAGAAAATAATCTACCAACACGGTTTTTCTAAAGTCGCCATTTTTAAATGTTTATTTCCTGACAGGAAAACCCTGAATACTAATGAGTTGAGTTAGCCAATCAGAATTTAGCGTCCTCTGGTGGACGTAGAAATCCAAAAACATGGGTCTTTCGTGCAGGCGTTTCATTCACATTCACCCCAGTCCCCTGCCCCAATCTCTAAACGCCTGTTTCGCTGGCTAGAAAGGTTCCTGCCACACGATATCAATAGAAGTACTAGCCCACATTTATCTGACCTCGAAATCCCGGACGTTGAGGTCAAGAAAGTATCCGTGTTAATAGGAAAAGATGTACAACGAGCACACGAAGTACTTGAAATTCGTAAGTCAAAGAAGCCCGGAAAACGGCTGGAAGGACAACGAGGTCCTTTGGGGTGGGTCATCACAGGCACTGTCGATGATCCTCGAAGTCTAAAAGAAGTCACCGTTAACTTTACCAGCTGTGACAAAAGACTACGTGATCAAGTCGAGAGTTTCTGGAAATTAGAAGGTTTTGGAGCAAGAGGACCAGTAACCAAAAGGGACGAATGTGACCACGCAACCCATGGTCCGTCAAGAGAAGACATACGAGCAGTGCAAATACTGGACCGAACAACCAAGATGAACAACGGTCATTACGAAACAGGACTTCTGTGGAAAGGAGACGATATCAGATTGCCAAACAACAGAATTCAAGCCGAGAAAAGGTTGGAAAGCCTAAAAAGACGATTCCAAAAACAACCTGATCTAGAAAAGAAATATCGTTCCGTTATGGTCATACGTTTTACAGCTCCGCTATCAATATTGATTCTAGCAGTTATATTTAATCAGAAATCATTGGAAATCCCCGAGATTGTCTCTGGAGTACCTGATTTTGGTTTAAACATGTGCTTCGTAAACAGGAAACCGATTGCAGTAGGATTGGAAGCGATTAATGCTAGTCGTCGTCGAGCCGTAACCAACTTAAATCTCCAGCATACATGGAGACGCAGACCGGCGCTACACACACAGGTGTTGCTGTCGCATTTATTGCTTGGTGGCGATATACAGATTATCCCGGGTCCTAACTGGAAATACCCCTGTGGAAATTGCAGTAAGCCTGTGAAGAAAAATCAAAAGGGAATCCAATGTGACTGTTGGGACACATGGCTTCACATCAATTGTTGTTCAATTAGTGAAGCCGAATATACACTTCTAGCAAATTCATCAGTGACTTGGATTTGTCCTCAACCGGGATGTAACTTACCAAACTTTTCTGACTCTTTCTTTGATAGTTCCATCGATTTAAACCTTACAAACTCGTTCTCAGCTTTTAGTGAGGAGTCAACGACTGTACCAGAAGAAATAACAAGTACTCAGTCAGCCATGCCACACCAACGACCCTTTAAGAAGTTGAAAATACTCACCGTGAACTGTAGGAGCTTAAAAAGTAGTCGCAAACAAAATGACATACTTGAACTCCTTGCACTGCACAAGAAAGGATACGCTCGCAAGCTCTCTGCAGAGGAAGCTCTTAATTCCGGACCAAGGACATGGTACCTTCCTCATTTTCCAGTGATGAACCCGAATAAACCAACGAAGGTTAGAATAGTATTCGACGCCGCGGCTGAATCTGACAACGCATCGCTAAACAAGAATCTCCTACAGGGATCAGACCGTACTAACAGCCTTGTTGGCGTTCTGATGAGATTTCGACAAGAGAAGGTAGCTCTGGTAGCCGACATCGAAAGTATGTTCCACCAAGTGAAGGTTAGACGCGAAGATCAAGATTCGCTGAGATTTCTTTGGTGGACTGAAGGAGCTGACAAAATGCCAGATGAATATGTGATGACCGTCCACATCTTTGGTGCCACAGATTCACCCTGTGTAGCTAACTCCGCCCTTTTGAAGACCGCAGATGACAATGCGATAGAATTTGATCCTGAAACAATAAGAACTGTAAAAAACAATTTTTACGTAGATGATCTCCTGAAGTCCTTGAATACAACCGAAGCCGCAATCCAGTTGGCCAAAGAATTAACCAAGCTGTGCACAAAAGGTGGTTTCAACTTAACGAAATTCACGAGTAACGACCGCAACGTTTTATCGTCAATACCTGCCGAAAAGAGAGCCGACCCTAACCTAGACCTTGGTTTTGATGATCTGCCTGTCGAGAGAGCACTTGGTATACGGTGGAATCTTGAATCTGATACATTTGGGTTCAAGGTCGTGGATGTGAAGAAACCTGACACCATGAGAGGAGTTTTGTCCACAATATGTTCAGTATTTGATCCCCTCAACCTTGCTGCACCAGCCATGTTGACTACAAAGCAAATCATGCAAGACCTGTGGAGAAAGAAATGGTCCTGGGATCAACCGCTCGAAGGTGAGGTTCTTCAGAGATGGAAAAGATGGAAGAGAGATCTTCAGATGCTCAGTGAGATAACGATCCCAAGGTGTTACTACAGTAAACCTGATCACGAAGGAAGCTCCTTGGGACTACACCACTTTTGCGACGCCTCGGAAGTTGGTTATGGTACCTCATCTTATCTACGAATCTCTTACCCAGATGGAAACGTTGAATGCTCATTCGTCGCTGGAAAATCAAGAAATGCGCCCATAAAAACTGTCACCATCCCCAGGCTTGAGCTTCAAGGAGCCGCCTTAGCAGCACGAATGGACAAGGCAATAAGATCGGAGTTAGAACTCGAAATCAAGCGTGTGGTTTTTTGGACGGACTCGATGATTACTCTGAACTACATCAACAATGAATCTCGACGCTTTCAAACGTACGTCTCGAACAGGATCACCGAAATACACGAGCTGACTACGCCTGACCAGTGGAGGCACTGCCCTGGTGACCTCAACCCTGCTGACGATGCAAGTAGAGGCCTCGAAATGACGAAATTCAAGAGAAATGAGCGGTGGTTAAACGGACCAACTTTCCTTCTAGGACCAGAAGACGAATGGCCGAAGACCAAGCTAACTGAAGTACCCGTAACGTCACTCGAGGTAAAGAAAGAAACTTATCTTACCGAGGTGGAACCTACCGCGCCATTGTATGACCTTATCGGCAGACACTCTAAATGGATAGATTGCCTACGAAGAATCGCCTGGCTCCAGAAGTTCACTGCATACTGGATGCGACGCAAAAGAATTAATCCGAAGTTAGCAAGTACTAAAGAGAAAATTACTCTCGAAGATCTTGAAAGAGTAAAACGGAACGTCGTCAGGCTGGTCCAAAGGCAAACGTTCTGCGAGGAAACAAAAGACCTAAAGAAGAATTCGAAAGTCAAGGGATCCAGTAAAATAGCCACACTGAAACCAAGCCTCGATGAAAATGGAGTCCTCAGAGTGGGAGGAAGGATATCAAGAGTACCGATATCCAGAGATGCAATGAACCCAATGATATTACCAAGAAAACACCATGTGACTAAGATCCTTATACGCTATCTACACGAGAAGAATGGTCACAGTGGTCACGAACAAGTCTTGGCCATATCAAGAGAACAGTTCTGGATAGTATCAGGACGTGCAGCAATAAAGGAAACCCTAGGAAGATGCATTAAGTGCAAGAAACGAACAGCACCAAAGCAATGGCAAGAGATGGCAGAACTGCCAGGAGTACGATTGATACCGTATGAGCAACCGTTCTCATATACCGGATTAGACTATTTCGGTCCATTTTATGTGAAGAGAGGCAGAGGAAAGGTGACCGTGAAACGATGGGGAGCAATTTTCACGTGTCTGAATTGTAGAGCAGTGCATCTCGAGGTGGCGAAGTCATTGGAAACGGACGATTTTATGATGGTATTGATCCGATTTTTAAACAGAAGGGGGCATGTCAAGGAGCTCCGCTCAGATAATGGAACCAACTTTGTGGGAGCTGACCGCGAGATCCAAGAAGCCATCAAATAAGTAGATCAAGAGAAAATTTAAAATGTATTGATGCAACGAGGATGCAAGTGGGTTTTTCATCCACCAGGAGCCCCACATATGTCAGGAGTATGGGAAAGACTCGTACGAACGGTGAAGAGAAGCTTAAAGGCCATCCTTGGAAAAGATCTAATTAGTGAAGAAATACTGCAGACCGTTTTTACTGAAGCCGAGCACATAGCCAACTCGAGACCGCTCACCCGAAATCCATCAAACCCCGACGATGAAGAACCGCTCACACCAAACCATTTTCTGAACATCCGACCCGCTGTGAACTTACCACCCGAAATTGTTACGGAAAGCGACAGGTTCAGTAAGAAGAAGTGGCGAAAAGCTCAATTATTAGCAAATCATTACTGGAAAAGTTGGCTGCGCGAATACTTACCATCATTACAACAGAGACAAAAATGGAACCAGAAACAGAGAAACTTACAAGTCAACGACCTTGTTATCATCGCAGACGATAACGTTTCCAGAAACCAGTGGCCTCTGGGAAAAATTACGAACGTATTTCCTGGTGCAGATGGATTAGTGAGAACCGTGGACGTTCGATAAAAAAATTCAGTTTACAGAAGACCAGTGACAAAACTATGCCTTTTGGAAGCTTCAGATTCTACAGAGTTGTAAAACTGTAACGGCGGTGATGCAAATAGATGAGTTGATGAACAATTATAAGAGATCGTTCATGGGGGGCGCGATGTTATCACCTGTCAGTTATAATTTAGTTTATATTGTTTGTTTTGGTTGATTGAATGCCAAGTATGGACAGGGGGTAAAAAGACGGGGGTTAAAAACCAAGGTAAAAATAGAAACTTATCACGAGATATGAGAATGTGTGGGAACTGATAGATACAAGAACTGTGGATTGATTACGAGATAAGGAAAAGCTGTAAGAACATGTAAGTGTCTATTGAATGTTGAAATTGATGTATAGTGTAATGCTAAAGCTAATTGTAGATTTGTCAAACCTTGTCTACAGTGAATCGCTTCAATATTGAAATTAGTACATGAATAAAAAGACAGAATACGAAACTGAATACGAAGTGATATCTACTTTACGGTGACACAAATATCAATCCCAACAATATATATATATATATATATATATATATATATATATATATATATATATATATATATATATATATATTATATATATATATATATATATATATATATATATATATATACCGTATATATATATATATATATATATATATATATATATATATATATATATTTATATATAGTACAATATCTACAGACACGTGTTTCGCTTTCACGTTTTCATCAGTGTAGCTTGGTACAATCTAGATATGGGCAAGAGTACTAATTATACATCAGCTAATTGCTTGATCAACTATACACTATTGTCCAAATAAGGCATCAGTAAGGCAAAAATTTTGACGGTCGGATATAACGGGCAAATCTAGGCTGAGAACTTCGGTTCACCCTCTCGAACTAGTTAGCAAGCCCACCAAATATGCCTTGCTACCACGATATTGTACTAGTGACTACCAGACGTGAGGCTTGTAAGGTAAGGAAAGGAGGCTTTTAAGCTACATACTTCTTTCTTCTTGTCGAGTAAAGTGAAGACCTTTTTACACGCTCTCTGCTTTGCCATGGTAAGATAAAGTGTTTGAAGAATACGTAGTTCACTATGTCACAACCCTTTACTTTTATTTTATAATCGGGGTATTTAACAGTATATTATTCTCGCGAGTTTGTTGCTTTCAAAACATGCCCGTTGTTTTGTTTAACTTCGGCTTCGCTATTGAACACAAATTGGATCAGACGATCAGTTTTCTCGGTGATAGTTTTCTCACAATATCCAAAAACTATATTCTGTTTTTTTTTTGAGAGTTTTGTTTTAACTAACGATAAACGGAATGAGATGGAAAACGCCACTTAAAATTGCTGTAAATTCCTGTGCAGGATACTCTCATCCTGCACGGGTATTGACCAATCAAATTTCTTGTTGTGTACATGTTATTTTATAAACTTAGATACTCAAAATAATTTTTCCAATTCGAATTGGAAGTACCACGCCGGGTATACTTTATTTGCAATTCTTTCTACGTTTGCCATTGAGCGCTCGTCGCCAGCTAGTACTCGGAAAGTAATAGATCGAGTACGAGTTGTGACGTCATCCAATCAACAGGGAGACTTCTAGATACGGTTTTACATATTGTAGATATTATCACTGTCACTTGATGACATTTATAAATCTTGTACAAAGGTCAGGAAAGCGAAGCAAATTCAGCTGGCATACAATATGTAACAGGAACAAGGTCGATTGAATGACGTCACGAAAGCAGACCGCTGGTTAGAATTTGCGGGCCGATCAAGTGACAACTCAATATGGACATTTTTATCTCTTGTCTCATGAAAATTTCTCCACATTACTTCATTCAATTTCCAAAATGTTTTCGAATTTAGAACATTTAAATAGTATAGGTTTATTTCAAGTGGCAAATTTAATTCATTTTCATCGCAGTAGCATTTTAAATGTTTTTCTTTTTGTTGCGAAGAAATTAAGTACTTTGTTTTGCTTTTTGCTTTGAAATAATGAATTGCATATTTAATTTTACATAATATATAGTAAACCTGAAAAATGTCGTATAGAATGAGTCTTACTATATAGTAGATCGACACATACATTTCATAGTAAAGTGATTTAGTTTGTTATGTTTACTGTTCGACTGACAAAGTTGAAGCTCCATTATTGCTGTAATTTGAATATCGCCGGGTTTTTTAACTCTCGTCAATTTTAGTTTCCTGTCTAGTCTCCTAATTTCCATAGTAGGAAATGATACCATACATGCAGCAAAAATAATTAAGTAAAGGATTTAGCGCCAAGATATGACCATGGGTTGCCTTTCAGTGCCCGCACCAGTCATTATCCTCAATCCAAAAAAAAATAGATAGCTAAGGTTGACGTAACGCAGTAAAGTATTATAATGTTGGCAGTAAAGTATTTTCTGAAAATATATTGAACTCTGTTAAGTATATTTGAAATATTTGTCAACAATAACTACGTGACTATTAAATAATTATTACTGCAGGTCACCAGATCGACAATCAAAGAATATCCATAACATTTTTTGAGTCATTCCATTTTTAAAAACATATACTTGTCTCCAAAATCCTTTACTCATTTTCACATCTTGTTCCACTCCATGGCCTAGTACACAGTTTACAGTAACATTTACCAGACTTTTTTCTGAATTTTGTCAAACCATAAAGACAGGGCCTTTGAAAGTGCTTGTTGTCTGAAACAAAGCGATGAGAAAATAGTGATTTAAGGCGGTTTATATTCTTCTCTAAATTAATTTTACTAAATAATCGAACGCGTTTCAATTATTTTAGAAAAATCATTTTACACCACTACCGCGAACAAGCAATATCAAGTAAGTTATGTGAAAATTAAGGCGCACTTATTGATACAAAAATATTTGCCGCTTTCCAAGCTAAGCATATACAGTAAATTGAATCATATACAGGCCATGCACATTGATAAATACTGCGACGATTTTCTTATTTCTTTAAAAATATAATGTCTTAAACTGTACATAAAACCAACAAAAATTTAGATTAAGGTGGCTTCCTTAAAAGCAATTAATATTTTGGGGCGAATGAAACTAATATCATGTGTTGAAGATATTCAGGGTATCAAACGCTGTTAAATTAATGTTGCTATGGAAACAGTGACGTCAAATCAAATTCATTTCGAAAACAACCTTTTTCATTAAAACATTTCTCCAGCATCAAGTAATCAATAGGAAGGTTTAAAAAAATTATGTATGACCTTTTTTGGCAAAGGAAAAATCATCATATGGTCATATATTATACAGTACGTTCGCTCGTTTTAGAAATAAATTGGATTAAATGTTAATTTTTAGTCATTTCGAAACGTGACTGTTGCCATAGCAACTACTGAAACACTTGCAAAATGAAAGTCAGTGCGTAAGTTGTCAATGACGTATTTGATAATTACCTTTCCAAGCACATAAATCGATTCTTGGAATTCTTGCACAACTTATTCATGGTTTGCGATCTGTGGGAGCCGTAAACGCATCTTCCTGAATAGACACTATGTCTTTTAAGTTGTTTCAATAGATGCTAGAGAGATAGAGGCCTTCGCGATTTTTTCTAATTGATCGATGCGAAAAACGCCATCCTTTTTGTAGAAGAACCGATCGCCATGCCATCTCTTGTTCTAAGAAACTGTTCTCCAATGATACATTTAAATGTTGGTCCAACGCTTCCACCATCCACCGGAGTCTCAGCCAAACCAGCGACCCATAATTCAACAAGATTTGGATTATCATCGTAAAGCCGTCTAAGGATATTTCTATTTTCAGCATCCTTTATTTCATTTCTTGTATCTTCAAATGTCGTTTCGTCTGACAGCCCACATAATTTCCGGTATTCGTTGTATCCAGGCAGACCATGGTCTCTGGATCGCTAAATATTCAACCCAGCAAGATTTTGTCCAGGAGAGTTCGCGCGCTGAAACAGATCTCGTACAATGCCAAGGGACAAAGTTCGATCAACATTCTCAAATGATCAAAAAATTTCCCACAAGTCCAAGAAGGAGGGCTCTTATACCTCTTTGTTGAATAACTGTATTGTTGAAGAACATAAAGCGAAGATTAATTGAAGAAAATTAATCCAAATTCGTGTCCAACAGTTCAAATTCTGGGCGAATTGTGCTGTGCCAAAACCTGTAAGCAGCTGTGGAAAATACGTTTGAAATACTGAGGAAAAATACTGAGGAAAATTACTGAGGAAACCTTGTTACGTATCGCAACGAATCTTTTCTTTTTTTTAATTGATAGTTTTTTGTTCATAGTGGTATAATATATGTAGTAGGCTTTCTCTTATAATTAACTGTAATTAGTTTTATAAATAACCTTAGAAATATATTGTTGTAAGAGCATTGAGACTATTGAATAATGCTCCTAATACGTCTTTATTATTATTTTTATTATTATAAAATTAAAATACCAGGTCCAAGAACCAAGGGTACATAGTCTTCGTAAGTTATCTTCTGAAACACGGCACCAATTATTCTTCTCGTTTCCTGGTAAACCATTTCACCATCCCAGTGATTATTTATAGTCTTTAACCTACTTGCGCTATGCGATTGTGTTCACGGAGGAATAACGATTGGAAGGCGGCCAGTGATTGCTGTTCATTAGCTCTGGTATCTCCGGCAATGAAACAGCCACCAAAATCGTCTAACAGCTGATCTGGGATATTTTGGGATGTGTCCAATGGAAGCAGTTCACCATGAATCCCACTTGGTGAAGGCAAAAGTCCTTGGTCATCTGAAAATGTGTTAAAAGTGGTTAAAACAAAACTTTGCCTTCCTTTATTTACATTTTATTTACCACTGATCAAATGAAAAATTATTGGGGGTAAGAATATGTTCTGCTATGCGAATTAATCTAGCGGTAGATTCTAAAAGGTTGCGTTTACGGTTAGAAAAGAAAAAAAAGAAAAACTGTAAAACATCTTGCGTATCAATGTCCTTCGCCGGATTTTTAAGTGGCATAACAAAACAAATATATTGGATTCGGTTCTTGCATGAAATGGTTTTTTGCGTGAAGTTTTATGTTATTTTAAGTTTTATCTAGTTTTATGTTATCCGCCTCAGCCATCGACCTCGGCAGATAACTTCATCCAACAATTATTATTTATTATACATTCAAACTTCATTCTCGTTTCTTATTGGTCAACATACTCCAGTGAATTCTCAATGTTCGGCAGGTGCGATGTCATTTCCGTCGAATACTCACAGGGAGTTCTAACGTGGTCTAATTAATACATGTTAAGGTCTCTTCCCAACACAGCCTATACATGTTTATCAGTATAAATAACTAGCAACGGAACATCTACAAATGATCGTATTATAAAAGGCTGTGTAACCACGGCTTACATTACTCGGCCCAGATCCCACGCGTGTCGACTCGGCGGAAGAAAGAAGAAATATTAAAGGAAGTAAAATTACAGATGACAAGAAACCGGTGGCTATGACAAAAACTAGAAATACGTATACGCAACAACTCCTCGCCAAATTGCTGTTTGAAACTTACAGTACAGTACTTCTTTTAGTTCTAAATTACTTGAATTAGATAATAGCCATTTCATTTGCCAAACAAAATAAATTTTCAGTCGACAATATCTCTCAGAGCTTTGTATTGTCTGAATTTAATTGTTTCATAGGACATCAAACTAAATACATGCAGCCCAAACTTTTTAATTTTTGGTGGGGGGCCTACTGCTGTTTCTACCATCAATCACTAAGAAAGAAATTACTTTTATCACAATATTGATGACTCACGAAATAATCAATGCATTTAGTATATATAGACACCAAAGGCTGTTGAAGGAAGAAAGTGCATCTCTATCATACAACGAGTGTCCTTTAAAAAATCAAATTCATTCAAATGTCTACGGATGCATATAGTTCAAATGTATAGGGGTCCATTCAAATTAGATTTACTAAGACGTATTAGGGATTCTACTCCAATTGTTAGTGTGGATAGATTACATCAGTAAGTTGATAATTCTTATACCCACATATTGGACTACAGTAGTATAGAAACTAGCGGTACCAGCGCATTTTTCCATTTTTTCATGTCTCAACTTTTTTCTCTGATGAACGCAGCACTTTTTCGTTTTTAGATTCCACATATATCTTTCGAGCAAATATGTTGAATCCAAAAACAGAAAAAGTGCTGCGTTCTCCAGAGAAGTTGAGACATTCAAATGGAAAAAGTTCGCTGTTACCGCTAGTTTCGAGACTACTAACAGGTGACGTGCAGTATGGTTTGGAGCCTACGAGACGTGTCTCAGCTAGTAGGCTACAGAGTGAGGTGTCTGGACGTGGTGCTAGACGTGGGGCTGATGTGGGTAGAGGTGTCGCTCGTAACAAGATCATGTCAAGCAATATTGTGTATGATACTGATATGAACTTTATTTCAGGTTATGAGTTGAGTGGGACTCATGATTCGAAAGGGTCTAAAGACTTGGCTATATTAAATAATAAAACGACTCTTATGAGAAGGAGTGAACGTAAACGTAATCCTATTGTGGGTGGTAATGTAGCTCGTAGTGGTACACTATCGAGTGGTGGTGCACGTGATCCTGCTATGGGTTCTGGTAATTTAGTTATACCGAATATTAAGATGAGTTTTCTAGAGAGGATGTCTGGCTATCTAGCTGATGCTAAAAC
This sequence comes from Chrysogorgia sp. JL179-B06, assembly GCA_035772405.1. Classification (NCBI taxonomy): domain Eukaryota; kingdom Metazoa; phylum Cnidaria; class Anthozoa; order Scleralcyonacea; family Chrysogorgiidae; genus Chrysogorgia; species Chrysogorgia sp. JL179-B06. Next base: position 7,078,625 of record JAYKKM010000439.1, read on the forward strand.
GTTAGGGTATGAGTGGATGGACCTTATTAGAAGAGGATCTAGAGAGAACGTCATTAATAGAGTCACCAGAGTTAGGGAGGTCAGAGAGATTCGAAAGGCTAGACGTGATCTTAGACGATATGTGAGGAGGTTCACAATTAAGTCAGGAGGCCTCAGACAAAGAGTATGAGAGAATCATTAGTCTTATTGCTAAGATAAAACGTCCTACTGTAGTACAAAGGAGAGTTGCTCTCAAAGGGTACACCAAGTCGTATAGTGTTGAGGTGATCGATAATAAGGATCCATTAAAACAACTAGTCAAGACTAGAGGAGTAGTGGGCTCGACTTTACAGAAAGAGTTAGAGAAACTGAAAGGTTTAAAGTTTTCCGAGACATTGAAAGTGACTCTAGAGAAACAAATTGGTGACGGAGAGTCTGTGTTTAAGACAGCCTTCTTCAATAGTGTGGTCAAAACAGTGGTTAGTAGTGTTGATATTAGTGGGACTACAAAGCAAGCTAGTGAGGAGATAGTGAATCGTATTGCTGTGTGGTTGTCAGAAGGTTCCGGGTGGGTTGTGGACAATGTTAGCGATCACTTTATTAATGTAGTGGTGTATAAACCTCTTAAAGGATCGAGTTATGTTGAGCTACCATTAGAGTTGAGGAACGCGTCGAAAGGTTTGATTAATATAAAGAACAACGATGACAAGTGTTTTATGTGGTGTCACGTGTTGCACAAGTGTCCTGTGGGAAAGGATCCGCAGAGAGTATCGAAGCATAAGAAGAACGTAGGTTCTGTCAATTATGACGGAGTGAGATTTCCAGTGAATACAAAACAGTATAACAAGATAGAGAGGTAGAACGGTATTAGTATTAACGTGTTTGGGTACGAGGACAAACAGCCATTCCCTATCTACGTTTCTGAGGAGAAGTACGAGGATCATATGGATCTGCTACTTATAACGAGTGGTGATAAACGACATTACGTATATATAAAAGACTTTGATAAGTTTATGTTCAACCAATCTAAATACGAGCACAAGAAGAATTTCTGTAGGTACTGTCTTCAATGTTTTACTACCAGTGAGATTCTAGAGAAACATAAGGAGGTTTGTATGGTGGTAAATGGTAAGCAAGCGATCAAGATGCCAGACGAAGGAGACAACACTCTTGAGTACAAAAATTACCACAAACAACTAGAAGTGCCGTTCGTAATATACGCAGACTTCGAAGCTATCACAGAGAAGATAGACAACGTGACACCACTCACAGGATCGTACACTAGCGAGTACCAAAGACACACGGACTGTGGGTATGGGTACAAAGTAGTGTGCTGTTATGATGATAAATATAGTAAACCAGTAGAGATGTTTCGAGGTAAGAACGCTGTTAGGAAGTTCATGAAAAAGATGTTAGAGGAGGTTAAATACTGCAAGAAAGTTAGAAAGGATCATTTTAATGAGGACATGGTGTTGACCAGAGCTGATAAGGTTAACTTCAAGGAATCGAATAAATGTCACATTTGTGATGAGAAATATAAAAGTGGAGACATGAGAGTTAGAGATCATTGTCATATCACTGGTAAATATAGAGGTTCAGCACATCAGTTATGTAATAGGAACTATAGATTGACTGATAAGATACCTGTCATATTTCATAATCTAAGAGGATACGATAGTCACTTCATAATGCAAGAGATAGGTAATCTAGGTCAGAAAATCAACGTCATACCAAATAATATGGAGAAATATATGGCATTCATGTTAGGTAAACATCTAGTGTTTCTAGATAGTTTCCAATTCATGAGCTCTAGTCTAGTCAACCTAGTAAACAACCTACCAAGAGATTGTCTTAAGTACACGTCCGAAGTGTTTCAAGGTAAGGAGTTAGAGTTGATGTCACGAAAGGGTGTGTACCCATATGACTATATGGATAGTTTCGATAAGTTCGAAGACATAAAGCTACCCTCAAAGGAGAGCTTCTACAGTGCACTGAACGACGAACATATATCAGAAGCTGATTATGAACACGCACAAGAAGTGTGGAAGACGTTCGACTTGAATAATATGGGTGAGTACCACGATGTGTACCTCAAGACTGATGTGTTACTATTGTCTGACGTGTTTGAGAACTTCAGAAAGACGTGCAAGCAGTACTACCAACTAGATCCTTGTCACTACTTCACATCACCAGGACTATCATGGGATGCTGCTCTAAAGATGACAGGAGTGAAACTAGAGTTGATGACTGATATCGACATGTTTCAGTTTATTGAGAAAGGAATGCGAGGTGGTGTCTCTTGTATCACGCATAGATATGGTAAGGCCAATAATAAACACATGAAGGACTATGATAGTAGTAAGCCATCGAAATACATATTATATCTAGACGCTAATAACCTATACGGTTGGGCTATGTGTCAGTATCTACCGACTGGTGGATTTGAGTGGGTCGAGGGCATCAACAATCTAGATAAATATAACAACGACTCAGACAAAGGGTTGATAATTGAGGTTGATTTAGAGTACCCAGAGGAGTTGCATGATCTTCACAACGACTATCCTCTAGCCCCTGAGAGGATGAAAGTAAGTAGTGATATGTTGTCAAACTATTGTAAGACAATCCAAAACAAGTTTAAGATATCTGTAGGAGAGGTTGCAAAACTTGTACCTAACCTAAACGGTAAGAGTAAGTACGTCGTTCACTATAGAAACCTACAATTATATAAGAGTTTGGGAATGAAGGTTAAGAAGATACATAGAGTACTTCAATTCAATCAGTCACCATGGCTCAAACAATATATCGACTTTAATACGGACAAGAGAACCCAAGCAAAGAATGACTTTGAGAAAGACTTTTTCAAGCTTATGAATAATAGTGTGTTTGGAAAGACTATGGAGAATCTACGAAAGCGTGTGAACGTGGAGTTAGTAACAGACGAGGAAAAACTGAAGAAACTAACGTCGAAACCAACCTTTGTAAGCAGTAAAATATTTGACAATAACTTGGTAGCAGTTCACAAGATCAAAGAGACACTAACTCTAAATAGACCAGCATATGTAGGTATGTGTATTCTAGACCTATCGAAGACATTGATGTACGACTTCCACTACAATAACATCAAAAAGGAGTATGGCAACAAAGCCAAACTACTATTCACAGACACGGATAGTCTAATGTATGAGATTGAGACGGAGGATGTGTACAAAGACATGTATGCTAACAAAGAAGTGTTCGACTTTAGTGGATATGATAAGTCATCTCCTCACTTCGACCCAACTAACAAGAAGGTTATTGGTAAAATGAAGGATGAGACATTAGGAGTCCCAATCGTTGAGTTCGTTGGTTTAAGGTCGAAAATGTATAGCTACATAAAAGAAGACGGAAAAGGTGGGAAGACTGCTAAAGGTATCAAGAAGAGTACCATTTAGAAACAACATAAGACACGACAACTATAAAAGTGTCCTAACAAATGGTGAGCAAATGTCTCACATAATTAAAACTATTCGCAGCAAGAGCCACCAATTAGGAAGCTACGAAATAAATAAGATATCCTTGAGCTGCTTTGACGACAAGCGACATATACTACCAGACGGCGTGTCTAGTTATGCGTATGGACATTACAAAATAGTTCAAAATTAGATGCTCAAATTTCTCAAATGCTTTTTGGTCTCCAAGTGTCTATATTTAGAGGTCACATGGTATGGTCTATTATCACATGTCTCACACACCCATTTGTGAGTTCTCATCCACTCTTTAGTTTGAGCTCTAACTGCTCTTAAAGCTTCTTCTTTTGTTTCATAAATTCTTGGTCTTGCCATTATATATTACTAAATGTTTTATTTATCCACTCGTTGTAGTATGGATCTCCTCTCCCATCCCAACCTAGATCCTCGTATACTACACTATACAGGTTATACTCGAATCGTGCCTTGACCTTACCAGGTTTGAGGTCGCCAAAACTACCTCTCAACTCTATACCTCTTCTAGAGCATATTCTTATGATATAGAAAATATATTTCGATATATTCTTGACAATAAGTTCGTTTCTTTTAAGAGACCATACTATCTTTATAAAATCACTGACAACTGTTGGTATGTCACTCTCATTAACTAGTCTTTTGCTAGTCAACATTCTCTCTAACCATTTACTGTAACTATGAGCCGATTTCTTGTACATCCAAATGTTAGGTACAAAGTTCCTCACACGTCCGTAGGTAGTCTCTCCACACTTGTTACAACTAAATACACCATCTTCGGTTTGGGTTCTGTGGTTACTACACTCATAACAGTATGTTGTGTCGTACCACTTTTTTTGTTTTGCGTCCTTAATTCCATTCTTGATCTCGTCCAATGTGTACCCTAATGTAGTAACACTCCACTTTTTTGATGCAATCTCATCCAATGTGTACCCAGCATAGAACATTCTCATTGTACGTTCGTCAACCATCTAAGTTACCACACTATCTATACCTTTAGACTATAGTGTGGTAACTTTGTGGTTGTCGGTTAGTGTCTCCCACTCACACTTTATTGTTGTGACCTGTTTTAGAGCGTCTGACAGTAACTGTTCCAACTCTTCTATCTGACGAGTTTGGTAAAAGAGTACCTCTGTCAAGTTACGCTTTTTGTTAAATTCCATAGCCATCTCCTTCAAAGTTTTAGTGCTCATTATAATACTCTATATATTAAGTAACCGAAAGGTAGTCCAACAACTCCAACGAATACCATTTGATATTCTTTCATCTCATCTGAAGGTTTGTAATAGTCTGACAACTCAGGCTCTTTACTAAACGTCTTCCCATCATACTGTATCGTCAGTACTTGTCTTAGTTGATCCAGAGCATGGTTTGTGTCGTTTATGTCTGCGTTAGCATCTGACAGTTGTTGTCTTAACTCCTGAATTTTGTCTCTCTGACGAATCTCGTTCTCGTAGAACTTTTCTTTTGCTCTTGCAAGACTTTCCAGTGCTTTGTTGTGTCTCTTTATCTCTGTCTCGTAGCCGGTATGGTTTAGCTTGCTGAATATGAATCCAGCTCCTGCGAATGCTATAGCATTGAACAAACCACCCGCTATCACACTAGCCATTATGTATTACGTTAGATTATTTTGAGAACGGGTCAATAGGTAAGTATTTCTTGCTCTGCGCCCACTTAACGAGTAGCGTTGAAACGCCTACAGCAGTCGCTAACTTGAGGGTGCCCTTCACTGATTCAGGGGTACCCAACGGTTCTTTTAGTACTTTCTTTGATGTCATGGACACGGCTATCATTCATCAGTTCATTAGTTCTTTTCTGTCTATTGATGTCATATATTATACGACATGTTTTAATCGAGGCTGTCAAGTTTACGTGGTGGTGGTTCCTTTTTTATTACAACGTTCTTAGACTCCTCATTAACAGTCACCATTTGTTTATCTTGCTTCATCGCATAATACAATGAGCCGGCAGCTACAACCACTCCTATAGTTCCTATTATGTATCCATAATTAAAACCATCATCCTCACTTACCACTCGATCTCTCTCTCATCTTCCTCTCTTTTGCAGCTTTAGATATAGCAGCCAAGCGTTTGCCTGCCTCTACTCTTTTAGGGTCTTTGGTCCTTGTTGTCGACGTTATAATAGGTACGGACTCACTGTCAGTCATCTATATTATACGTGATATCTCGTCACAGATCATCTCACAGTCATCTCACAGACCATCTCACAGATAGAGTATTCGATGAAAGTATCTTTGGTGATTAGACAGTGTGGTTTCACTCTTAAATCTCCTATTGCAGTACTCACACAGAACTCTAGAGTCTCTCATATATGTCTCTATGAAATGTATTATCTCATGTTGGTCTGAGGATAGTAATGTGTTGTACCCTTGTGATCTTAGTCTCCTTAATACCTTCAACTCATGGTTATTCCTAATAACTCCATTACCTTTCGGTGTTTTGAACTCTATAGCAAAACCATTGTATCTCTTGTGTAGTTGTGGAACTATCAAGTCTGGTTGCCCACCACTGTAACCCTTCTTCCATCCATCTATTCTTTTAGTAGATGTGTCTTGGTACTCACCCAACCCTGGGATGACTATTGTTGGATGGTACTCTCTAATATATTTCACAATGTCATAATGCAAGTCTGTCTCGTTCATTATTGACAACTGGTTGCATTGCGTGTACTGACCCGTCTTTCTAATAGACGGTAGGACTTCTGTGAATACCCATTTTTTAAACTTCTTGGCTGACTCCAATTTAGACGAAAATATTAGTCTGTACACACCTGGCTCATTTATTTGCCAAACCATACTTTTGACCAACACCCCGTTTTGGGACGTTGATATTTGGACCTTTATTTTCTCGTCGTCTGCCACATGGTCTGTTATAGCCTTACCTGGTCTCTTATACCCTAAGATTTCAGCTACCTCTTTTCCATAGAACCAAATATTGTCTCCATCTTTTACAGCAGTGACTGACATGTCGTTATTTCTAAATATTTTAGTGATACTCATCACCTATACTATACCACAGGTTTTATTTTTGTGTTTAAATAGCAGTCATCTTAAGAAAGTAACCACTTAATAGCACGAACGCGTGATCTGACCAAGGTCCCATTTTGGGACCTTGGTCAAAGTGACCCTTCTATCGATCACAAACATACTATCAGTAGGGGGTCACATGTAGTGTCTTAATATTTTACTACTATTTGCACGCTATTAGGACATCTTAATTGTAGTCTTCAAAGTAGCAGTTATTTTTAAGAAAAGCTGACACCCTGTTTTAGGGGGTCAGCTATTCTTAAAAAATAATTGCTTAATACTCCTGGTTCTGATATATAGACTGTACTTGGGTGTATATTTTTAAACCCTGTTGAAACGACGGGGTCTAAAAACAATAATTTGCTTAGCACAAACACATGATCTGACCAACCCCCCGTTTTGGGGGATTGGTCAGAACAAACTCCTAATTGGTGATACTTCTGAGCACCTACTCTTGGAACTTGTCGACTGACACGTCACTGGTTCTTACGTGTAGACCCGTGTTTAAAGGGAGGTCGGAATCGGACCCCCCTTGTGTCTCGTCATATATTTTATTGTACCTTTTCACCATTCCATTGATTGGTGGGCATAAGTCAGTCACATTATCGTCCAACACTTTAACGTCTGAGAGAAACATTGACTTGTTGTAAGGAAGACCTCTAAGATACGATCTTAGTTGTGTCAGTATCTTTTTGTAGCTAGTGTGTGCGAACTTACAATGCTCCACTCTACTCGTCAGATTGGATTTAGCCAAGTAGCCTTGGATGATCACACCAGGACCACTAATACAAGCAATGATTAGAGGGTTAGCGGTTATCGATCCAGCTACAATCCCTACTGTCGTTAACCCTATGCTAGTCATGTTTAACGATAGTTTAATTTTCTTCAACCTCTTGTATTTCCATTTGTAACAGGCTTCTAGTTTGTGGTAGTACGAGTACAAGCGTTTGAGCTCTAGCACCTCTTCCTCTGACATATCCTTTGATATGTAATTGAAATCAACAACTGACTTCTTCCTCATATATATTAGCTCACATCATATTCCTTCATCATATCTCTACCAACTAATATTATGTCTCGGCTCGTCATGTAACCAGAGACAATCCTCACACCGTAGAACTCTATCAAAGACGGGTACTTATAGGGTGCTAGTGGTATTTTTGGTCGATGCACTCCAAAGATCGTTACGTAAGGAGACCCTATCTCTTCGTAATAAGCTGTGAAGTCTGAGTCTGTTGATCTTATGTTGTTCACCTTAACGTAGGAGTTACCCATCCGCCAATGTATTGATATCATATGTCTCTTGGTGGTGTCGATGTTATTTGGGATTGTACACGTGTACTCCTTTGCTGGAGAGCCACCACCATATGATAATTTATCACCTCCTTTGTATCCTATGTATTTGTCCCACGATCCATCATCGTTTGAGATAATCGCCTCCCAATCTTTCGTAGAAACCCTCATGGCTAACCTCACTACCATAAAAACGGATATGTCACAGTATTGCATACGTGGACAGTTAAAGTGTACTCCAGCTTCAAATGGAACTGGAGTTATTTCGGGGGATAGGAAGCTATGACCATTGTTAACACCAATAATAGGACCATACGTTGGATCATATTGTACTAACATGTTTGTTTTATCTCTAATGGTTTTCACTTTATTTGTTCCATTGTGGTATTCCACCATACTCACAGCATGCTTTGTGACGTTAAAATCAAATAGAACGTTTTCGGACTGCGTTCTAAAGTATTGCGATAAGTATACGAACTCCAACACTTTTTTACTGACAGCATCCAAATCATCTTCTGGATCTGCTATGTTTTTGAGTGCCCTGAACGCCATATCTATATCTCCAGACATCCTCCCACCGCTAACGCTTAATTTAGGGTCACTGTCTAGATGTCTCTTCGCTCTTCTTAATATTTTGTCGCTCTCGTAGTCTCTGTCCTCAAATCCATAACTTAGACTCATTATGTTATAACATATATTTACTTACTAAATAGCCAGACGCAGCCGAAACCACTAGAACTAGCCCCAACTCTGTCGTGTTGTCACCTGGTGTCACCTTTGGTGGCCTATCAAGTGTCTCCAGATGCTCTTCCTGGTGTGCTACGTTTGGTGTCATACGATTCGTCACCTTTGGTTTATCAAGTGTCTCCAGATGCTCTCCACCTTCTTGGTGTACTTTCTTAACCTCCGTCGTTTCTGTGTAGTTTAACCCACTATTTACTCCAAACTTCATACTCTGTGTGGCAGTCTTCAATAGGTTGTTGTACCCAGCGATTTTGTTCTTGAGGATTACCACGTTACTTGGCATTAACCACGTAGACGGTGATAGCGCAAGATTTTGGACAACGTTAGTGTCTCTAATCGACTTGTTCATGTTGAGAATCCACGTTGACACGTCGTAGTTTATAACACTATCCTCTACCAACTTTCGGAACTCTTGTTGAGTCTCTAGACTACCTGCGGAATCACCAACGACTGACACACGTGTTCTCGCTTGTGCACCAAGTGTGGAGTAAACAAAGGCCTCTATGGACTGATTTAGGTAGGCCTACTGTCTCCCAATGTTGGTAAAACCATTCGACACCAGAGGAACGTATCGTTTGTAGTCGTTCTTAACGTCGTTAATCGTGAAGACTCTCTCCTCACCTGTTGTACCATCAGCAAGGACTTTACCCTGGTAGTAATGTTTTCTAGGAATCTTGTCTGTCTTACCATACAATTCTCCAGCGTCAAACTCTCTACTTATCGATCTCATACTCTCACCACCTGTCATGGTGAACTTCTTGCGAGGGTGACAAGTGTTGTAACGACACTCCACAACAGAAACTTGCACAATAAGTCGCAAACACGACCCTATAGTAGCTCTCGTTGTCGTCCCACTTTGACTTTGTCTTTGACGTGGTGATTTGTAATATTGGTAGCTTTGAGAGAAAGTAGCTCTTTCGATTAACGAAGACTCTAAAGTTATTCACTGGGTAGTTCAACACGTTTTCCGTTGGATAGCCATCCCAAAGTCCCCAGTGATTCTTGCGACCTTTTGATAGTGGTTGGATAGTTCCACCAGATAGCCATATTTCTGGAAACTTGTCGTCGTGACCTTTTGGAGACTTGTTGTTGTGTAACCAAACCCACATACTCTTATCGTTTTTGAAGGTATCACTAGTTATGTTAGTGCTTATGATGTCGTTGTTTCTAAAATATATGTCAACGCCATTAACCTCACCATCTTGTGAGACAGTTGGATCGAACTTGAACTTGCTCAAAGTGATGTGAGGGTACTTTTTCACTAGATTCAGCTTAGCCACGCGTACGGCGTTAGCTATCTCTTTTTGGTTAACTATCATTGGTTTGTTTATCGTTAGATACTTAGTATACTCTGGGTTACTCTTAAACCTACTCGAGTCTATCGAAACGTCACCAATATTAGTTTTCGTCACGAAGAATATATGTATATGCATATTGTCGTCAACATCAAGAAAAAACCTATTCTTGTCAGCATAAGGGTACTTTCTTTTGAATGCGTCCATCATAACATACCGTACGTTATATGAGAGTGGTAGTATTGATTAGTGGTTCAACGAAAACTACAGACCTACCAGAGTCAATTATAACAACTAACTCAGACCCTCACTTACTAGTGAAGAAGGCAACCATCTTTTGGGACTACGTTAACGTAACCACAGCAGTAGTATAGTAAGTAGGGCTGCGAGCTCAATCGACCTCAACTGTGAATATAAACACCAAAACATCACCAAATTTGACCAAGTCACGACTCGACAAATTTGGCGATGTTTTGGTATTTATATTAACGATTAACATCGAATAAGCTCGCAGCCCCACCTGCTATACTAATATGGCAATCGTTTGTCATATATTAAAAATAGTCGCTCCAACATTTTCACATTTTTGTTCAACAAACTACAACAGACGCGCTCTGCCGCTGTCTCAATTCACGCGCGAAAAAAAAGCCACTAGATTGTGATTCTAGTGATGATGTTTAGTAAATTTCAGCGAGAAAGCCAGTCTAGTGGTAGTGTTAAGTAGATTTCGTATGCGAGAGTGCTCTACCTGCTATACGAATCAAGGTCACCTGCTGATGTCGCTAACAACAACATTCCATTGCGAATAGCAACCACAACTTTTTAAAAAAATGTTTTCACTTTTAAAAAATGTTTTCACTTTTAAAAAATATTTTCACTTTGAAAAAATATTTTCGTTTTAAAATATTTTTTTCAAAAAGTTGTAGTTGCTATTCGCAATGGAATGTTGTTGTTAGCAACACGCGTACAACCACCTGCTGTCGTGCTGACTACGAGAGAAGAATCGCAGTGTTTGAAGAAGGAGTGAGGACCACCATGCTAAGACTGTCTAACTTTGAGCGTACTCGTTAAATCGTACACTATAAATATCGTGAATAAAAAACTGTTGTGTGAATGGGCTCGCGCGGTTGTTATGAAACCACCTGCTAGCATGCAAATTAGTCCACCCGCTCACTATTTTCAGTGTTTGTCGCACTTCTGAAATGGTGGTCGTACACGTATTTCGACGTTGTGATTCCTCCCGACAACAAGCCCAAGAAAGGCACGTACGGTGTCACAATCGCGACAATGCTCTCAACGTCTTTTTTTAATAACGGGTCTTTTTGCAACTCATCATTTAGTTCGTCGGGGTTCTCAATAGCGTTCAACCCATCTAGTAAGCTAGCGAATTTGCTGATTAGCAAGTCGGTGAGAAAAGCGTTTGCGATTTCCATTCTCTTCAACTCATATTGACGCCATATCTTGTCGATAACCTTTGCGGACGCTTTTTTAATGTACGCTTCAGATTGACTTACCACACCATCGCCAGACAGTCTAATAAGTTCGGCTCTCCTAACGTCAATGTTGTCTTCCACAGTCGAAGTGTCAGCGGTCTCCTCAACTAGTTCCTCAATCGTGGGGTTTTCTTCACTTTTGCGTTTCACCATCACGTTATTACTTATACCCATATTTTATTGCGGAATAACAACTTCGTGACTGTATGGATAGCGCAGTGAGATTTCAAGTCTAGCGTACTTATTATTTTTTAATGCGGTCACAATCGCCGACGATTTTTCTCTGCTAATGTTTCCAAGGTAATCGTCGATAACGACCTTCATATCACTCCTACTTGGGCAGTAGAAGCAAACGAGCTTACTAATATTTTCTCTGTACGGTTTTGCGATCGACGTCAGTTGTTGTGTGATGACAATAACGCTCAACATAAAATGTCGCGCACTAAAAGCCAAGTTGACCAATTGACTAGTCCTATTCTTGACGTCCTGCCCACTTGCACAGTCGTCCAACACAATCAGAGTGTTAGTGCCTTTAAAAACATTTGTTACACACTTGAGAACAGCGTCGACACTGTCTTGCGCGCAGTCTATCGCTAACACGTCGGGGTCGCGCACATATTTCCAATCTTGGTACGCTTTGTTCCACTCGAAAGTAGGACAAATCAACACAATGTAGTCAAACTTACTAAAGTACTCAGATTCCAATGTTTCCAGCAAATAATGCGTCTTACCACAAGCTGTCATACCAACAACTAGCATATTAAACGGAGTCTCCATTAACTCACGTTTGATTTAATACTGGATTGACTGCAACCCATTGTTCATGAAGTTGACCAACCCATCACTCATCACAAACACCCTACACATGACATTTGCAGTCGTCGCTTTCTTAGTGATTTCAAGAAGCACGCCGGATTGTGTGTTTACAATGTTCTTGCCAGTGGCGACATTGCGATTATCTTGAACACTCCTCAAGTCGATGACTAACGCAAAGCCATCTTTATAGAACTTCTGTATGGTCATGAACTGAGCGTGTTCTTCACCCAACCCAAACAGTCGCTTCGCTTCTGCGTAGAACTTCGACTTTGGAATACCCTGTGAGTGCACGCTATTTGGCACGCCTTCGATTGTGACTCTAACACTCTCGATATTTGGATAAAGAAACTCCTCGCTGTCTGTTCGCACCTTATTCGTGAATAGCAACACAATTGCCTTCATGCTTTTTCTTGGCAGATTAACATTCTCATTCACAATGGTCGTACCTTTATCCCATTCGGTGGTTTTCATCAATGTAACATGCTCATATGACAAACTACGACCACTTGCATAGCCTGACGCTATTTCGTCAGCGAGCTCCTGGTTATCAATCGTCTCATACTCAAGCTCGAGGTTCTCCAGAGTGTATCCGCCCACAGCGCTACCGGATTGCGCCACCATGATGTCTGCGGCCTTCGGAAGTGTGATCACATACTGCAAGTTGTTGTTCATGTTAAAAGGAGCGTACAATCCATGGTCATTCATGATCTTGCCGAGCTTAATCCGCTGTTTCGTTCCAATCACACCAAACATTAACGCGTCACTAACTTTAGCAACGTTCCCACTCGTCGCACCACTGTCATCCTTAGAAACTAGCTTTCTCAAGTTCTCACCACCAATACCATAGTCAATCATTTGGTCTCGCGCAGTAACACTTTCCCAAAGGTCGCGATAAACACCAGTGTAATTTTCCCCATTGTTGTCATACACAGTTTCCCCAGCTAGTCTCACAACAAGTTTCTCAACCAACAACTTACTAACGTTATTCAAGAACCAGCTTTTAGCGTTCGCGTTCTTAAAGTCGAACACTAGACCCAACGATCCAGGCACCAAACAGCTACTAACCTTGAGCTTCGGTATATCAATGTAAAGTTCCTCGCCAGGACTGACTTTATTAGGGTTCAACATGATTACGTGTTGCGTTCTCACCCCTTTTATGACACCCATGGTCGCTCGTCTAAAACCAGGGCTCAACTCTGCTGACGTGGTGTTCATATACTTTACATATGTTTTATCGCTACCGTTTTAGCTTGTAATAATCATAAGCAAACCACGCAAGTACCACCGCGAGTACCCACAGATTTTGAGCCAACCAAGCGAGACCCTTTGCACCCAACGTCAACGCATTATAAACTAAATTACCCATCTTCGTGATTGCGTTCTTAACAGCCTGCGCGAACGACTTTGTGGCCACAGCGCCTCTCATAACAGCGGATCTCCCAGCGATAATGATAGTTGTTATAATCCCAGCCACTGAGATTGATACAGCGCTCAACCCAACCATATTTTCTTTAGCCCATTCCTTGAATCTCTGAAATCTGTCAATGTCGACTTCTTGTTGCTCTCTAACCTCCTCTATTTCTCGCTGTCCTAGGGTTCTGTCTCTAGCCTTTCTAAGTCCAATCATTCTTTCAACTAGATCAATACGCTCTTTTTTCTCCGCAGCCGTGAGGCCTTCTCTGTTGAGCTCTGCCAATCTCCTACTCGTTTCATCTATCGCTTCTTGAAAATGGTTTGCTTGTATTCGCAATGCACCATTGACACCTATTCTTGATTCGCGCACCACACCATCGCTTGGGTTGAGCACACCATTCAGCTCGCGGTTTTCGTCTGGTGATAGTCCAGGTATGTCATCATAGCCCACTTTTGTCTCGATTACTGGGAAGTCATCTGGGATTACTTCTGTTGTGACAGCTGTTGTTTCTGTACTCTCAGGGATTTGGCCAACTAATTGTTTGAACTGCTCAATCGCGTTTTTACTACTCGCGTCTTTACTGTAGATCAAACCATTTCCCCCAGGTATTAGAATTCGTTTGGGTTTTCCATATTTACCATCTTTGTTTATCGGTTTGAAAAGAATAGACCCTGAGTCCGTCACATATGATCTGTCGGCTATTTTCCTTGACGCGTCGTCATGACCGAGTCTTTTTTTTTTGTGTAACTTACGTATTTTCTTATCTATTAGCTTGACTCTTTCTATTTGATTTTTCACTACCTCTTTGTTGGACACGTTTATCTCGTCCAATCTTCTATAAAGATCGTCCGACTTCTCTTCAAGAGCTATACTGTAGCTTGTGTCATTAACGTCACCGTACAACTCCTGTTCAACAAACTCTACCGCTGGGACTTCTGTGTTGGTCCCCCTTATTGTCACCGTTTTACCATCGTCGGTGTCGGTGAACGGTGCCTCTTTTTCTTGAACCCCTCTTCTATCCTGTTCATACTGCAATTTATTCACTCTCTCATACAATTTGTCATGCTTGATACGCACGATGTCTGGCATGTCGTCGCCATCAGCGTACTCATCGTCAATTAAATGATAATCTTGAGAGAGTTTTTCGAGTTCGTCGTTTATTTGATCATCGGTGTACCTATCAAGTCTATCGAAGTCCTCCATCTCAATCTCATCAAAACCTTCCCCACCTTCAGCCATATTACATTAGCTCACATTTTGAATATCGCTTTCTGACACCCACGAATTATGTTTGCTCTCATAACCCAACCATTTGACCAGCGCCATCTTCTTCCCTCTGACTTTCTTTCTTTTCAACACCTTTTCAACTCTGTACACATCGTCGCCATGTTTCTTATTGACCAGCGATAATTCCTGTTCATAAAATTTACCAATAATCTGTTCACCGGTGTGATCCTCAATTTCATACACGTTAGGATCACCACGAATAACCTTTACCACTTTAAACAGCTCTTCAGTGAAGTTGGCTTCATAGCCCTTTGTGAACACACTCTTGTATTTACTAATTCTCACTGATTGACCAACTCTAAACTTTGGCAATGGGTTGTCTGCAAATTGGTGACCAAACAAAGTAGTCCAAACTTCGCCTTCGTTTGACTTATTGACATCCTTCGGTTTCATCATAATGCTTCGATTCACATTGCCATTGTAATTGCTCACAAATTGATCCAAAACGTCAATCCACTTGTACGTCCCACGAGTGTAAAAGTGTTTCCACATAATACTCTTGAGACTTCTATTAAAACGCTCGACAACAGCGGCCTTTTTATCACTCTTAGTGCTGAAATATTCAACGTCATGTTCTTTCAGCAAACTTTTCACACCAACGTTGTAGAACTCGAGTCCATCATCAAATTGCGCTAACTTAGGTGTGGCTCCAAACCGATCTTTAAAGTCAACCAACAATTTTCCAACAGCCTTAGTCATGTTCTTAGTGTCTTTTCTGTAAACTGCGATACCAAAAGCGTATCTACTCAATATTTCAATGCCTGTCAATATCCAATAATAACCGCCGTTCTGTTTTGAGTACTTACTCATGTCCACTAGATCCATTTGGAGCTCTTCACCAAGAAACCCAACAAAGGTCGCGCGGAACTTGTGTCTTCTCACAATGGGTTTGTACCTAGTGTAAGTGTCCTGCGCTGTCAACCATTCATTCACTGTTTTTCTAGTTACTTTCAATCCGTCTCCCAATGCACTTTGATACAGCCTCTCTGCACCACTGAACCCCGTCTTGGGATTATAATAGATGTCTCTCAACCCCTGTTCTGTCTCCACACCAAGTTCCATATAGTTCACACAATATACAGTTCCAATAGCACCGCGCCAACATCAGCGTCACCATTGTTTGGTTTGACACGAAACGTCATACTTGAGTAAATACCTTTTTTAATTCTCACCTTGGACTCAACATACGCATAACGTTGTATCCCTCCATCAAGAGACTGCTCGGTGGGCACTGGCAATGTTGTGATCACATTACTACGCTTCCCATCAGTGCCCACATTGCTCTCCGTCTCAACAGCGTCGCACGAGATTTCTACATACTTTAGACCTCTATTCATGTCAATCTTGTTTGGACTGTCATGCCACTTACCATTTAACAAAATTCCTGCGTCCTTCGCGAAACCGAGCAAAAGCCCAATGTCACCTAGCCTAAGTTCTATTCGGGTGGTGGGGCCCCTCAGAGTCTGAACTCTAACCCTACTTTTACCTGTGGCCACCAGTTTCTCCACCATGAGGTCTGCGTCAACCGCCCTGAGCGCGAGTCGTAGAGCTCTAACCAACGCGTCGAAATCGTAGTGGCCCCCACCCAATCGAGTTGCCGCATGTCTAAACGCTGGTCTTCCTCTAACAACATCTAAGAATCGAATATCATCACTACCAGTCACATTATCATAGTTCCAAAACACAGTGGCTGTCTTAACTATAATATGTGGGTTATCGTGTGTGGCTACTACACTATAGTCAAAGGTCACAACTTTCTCCACACCCTCAATGAGCACCGTCAACTTTTGAGGGTTGTTGTGTGTACGCCGCTTTTCAGTGTAACCACCAGAGTCGAACCCATAGTTTAGACTCATTACTTTAGCGCACGTTTAGCTACTCAAGCGTTGCATACAAATCCAACAATATGTCACCAACGTTGACACCACTACCATCTTGGTCAGTCACGCTAAAAACTAGCTGCGTAAAAGCGCCTTTGTTTATCGACACCTTCGACTCAATGTTGAAGAAGTGTTGAACGGAGCTCTTCAGTGGTTGGGTGGTGGTTAATGGTAACTCAACGATAACCTCACTTTTGATACCATTAACAATATTCTCAGGTCTGTTCACAATACTACAACCCACTTGTACGTACTTCAACCCTTTGTTAACGTTCACAACATTAGGGCTGACCAAACCACTACTACTCACCGTTGTGTTATCGTTGAACCCTAACAGCTCTCCAAATTTAAACAGCTCTAGTTGTTGGTCAGTTTTTATCTCACACTTTGAATTGTGTTTGTTGGCTACTAGCTCGATAGCTCCTAATCCTTTCAACTCGTCGGCAATCATTTTAAAAGTGTGGTACCCAGACCCAAAAACGTGCTTGTTGCTGTTGTAACTTATTTCATCGTTCACACCGGTCTCCACGTTAATGTAGTCCCAAAAGATGGTCGCTTTTTTTACTAGTAAGTGAGGATCTGAGCCAAACGTCAAAAGTGCCTCTGGTAGATCCACAGTTTCCGTTGGACCTCTAATCAATACTACAACCCTGACCATATATAATGTAGCATGTGTTATGTGTAACATATGGTATATTATATATGCAGAAAGCCCTTCGTGATTACTATGGAAAGTACTACAAACGCGCGATGGCTAACACATCGAAAGCTGCACACGACGCGAAGGCAGACCTCATCAAAAAGTATCCTCACGCCACTTTAAGCAAATTTGAGTTCTATCCAAATATTTTGCAAGATGGTAAGATCATGAGTGTCGACATATATTTCAGAAACAATGACATCCTCAGCACGGACATAACCAGCACAACCTTCAAAAATGATAAAAGCATGTGGAAGTGGCTACACAATAGTAAGTTCCCAATAATATGGCAAGGTGGTGGGACTATCCAACCACTGTCAAAAGGTCATAAGAACCACTGGGGACTTTGGGATGGCTATCCAACGGAAAACGTGTTGAATTATCCAGTGAACAACTTTAAAGTTTTTGTTAACCAAAATAGTTACTTCATGTCAAAGCTACCAGTCTTGCAAATCACCACGTCAAAGACAAAATCAGAGTGGGATGACAATGAATCTTACTACCGTGTTGTGTTTGCGACGTATTGCGCGAGTTTCTGTTGTGGAGTCTCGTTGCAACATTTATCAGTGTCACAAGAAGTCCACCCCGTGGTCACAAGTGTGATGAGATTTCATGTGTACTTCACCATTAGAAGACTTCTCAGAAGAATGGAAGGTGGTGAGACCATGAAATCAATAAGTAGAGAATTCAACGCTTATGAATTGTATGGTAAGACTTCCAAAATCCCCAGAAAACATTATTACCAGAATAAAGTCCTGAGCGATGGCACAACAGGTGAAACCAGAGTCTTCACACTCAACGACACCCATAATGATTATAAACGATACGTCGCGCGATTGTCAGACGGCTTCACCAACATTGGGCTGCAATATCTAAATCAAAGCATAGAAGCCTTTGTGTACTCCACACTTGGTGCGCAAGCGAGAACACGTGTGTCAGTCGTTGGTGGTTCTGCAGGAAGTTTAGAAACCCAACAAGAATTCCGCAAGTTGTTTTCTGACAGTGTTGTACAGTATGACGTATCGACATGGATTCTCAACATGAATAAATCGATTAGAGACACCAACGTTGTCCAAAATCTTGCAGTGTCACCAAGTACATGGTTAATGCCGAGTAACCTAGTGATTCTCAAGAATAAAATCGCTGGGTACAACAACTTATTAAAGGTTGCTACAGAGTCCATGAGATTTGGAGTGAACACTAGCTTGAATGCAACAACACCAACAATTACGGCTAAAAAAGTCCATCAAGAAAATGTGGTGACTCACTCATTAGTAGTACCAACAACTGTGAAGAAAAAAGCTCACCAAGAAAATGTGGCGGCGCTAAGTAATCTCGTGGCTAAAAAAGTTTACCAAGAAAGTGCGGCACCACTTCCCATGAGAAAAGCAGTGGCCACAAGTAAGTCAGACACGACAACGTTGGCGATAATCTTAGGATTCTCAGCAGCCTCTGGCTATCTGCTAACCAAATACACCTTGAAGTAGTGATGAGTCTAAACTATGGGTATGAGTCTGACGACCCTCACGATAAAATACTAAAGAGAACGAAAAGACATCTGGACGAAGATCCTAAATTAAGCGCGACCGGTGGGAGGATGTCTGGAATAATAGACATGCAAGGCTCAGCAATAAAAAACGTAGCAGACCCAGTCGATGACTCAGACGCCACAAACAAAAGAACTCTAGAGCGATTGTTAGCAGGTTTCCTCAAGAGTCAGTCGTACAACGTCGTGCTCGACTTCAACGTTAGCACACACGCCTTGAAAAACGTGGAATTTCACACCAATGGTTCAAACAAAGTGAAAGCTATTGGTGAAACAAGTAAATTAGTGCAAAACAACCCAACCTATGGTCCTATTGTTGGCATCAGCAGTGTAAGCCAAAGTTTTCTATCCCCTGTGTTAACACCACTCCCACTTGAGTCAGGTCTCCACTTTAATTGCCCGAGTATGCAATGGTGTGATCTCTCTATTTTTGTTGTGGTGAGGTTATCTACTCGCACCGCTGGATCAAATTGGGAGACAATTATATCAAACGACGACGGTCAGTGGGATAAGTTCATAGGGTACAAGACTGGTATGACCAACGGACTCGCATATGGTGGTAGCGTCCCAGCAATGGAGAGCATATGCACTATTCCGAGTGGTGTCGACCTCACAAAAATGCATATGATATCAATACACTGGCAAATGAGCAATTCGCACGTCAGGGTCAACAACGTTAAGTCAACCGACTCAGACTTCGTAGCGAATATGGGAAAGATAGGCACACCCTATGGAACAATTTTTGGAATACACCGACCAAGAATACCACTCGCACCTTACGCGTACCCATCGTTGATAGAATTCTACGGTGTGAAAATTGTGAGTGGTTACATGACAAACCGAGACATCATAATCATGGGTGGAAAAATGATGAAGGAATATGGTGTAAAGTAAATGGGAGCATGTATTTCGAGACCCCACGAAATATATAAAATAAATAAAACGACTGATCACATGTTCAAAGCTGGTGGATCATTTGGTCGCGGTGACGTTACTCTCGAGCTCCACGCTGAGATTGGTATGAGGTCTAAAAAGACTTACGGCAAACCTATTATGTTACCAGAGTCAGACACTGTGGGAGTGGTGGGAGACGTGACCTAAGTTAAAATGGGTTGGTCTCAGCTTCGAAGATTTAGAAAGCTGGTTCGTAACGTTAGAAACTTTTTCAGACGACGTAGAAAACTGGGGACTAATAAAACACACCTGATGCATTGGTACACAACAAACCAGATCTATAAAAAACCTAACGCCCACATCGAGTAGTTTTTTCGCGGAGGACTATATAGCGATGACTTCCGCGATACTCCAACTATTCGATTTCGATGGTCACCAAATCACGACGGTTAATCACAACGGTGATATATGGTTCAAAGCAAGAGAAGTCGCAAGCGCTCTAGGTTATGCTCGACCAAAAGATGCAGTTCACGACCACGTCGAACCTGATTGTAAAATGAAGATGGAACAAGCCTCATTTATCAACGAACTTGGGGTCTACTCGTTAGCGTTCTCGAGTAAAATGGAGCGTGCGAAACACTTTAGAAGGTGCAGGGTGTACTCAGAAGTCTTACCAAGCGTTAGAAAGGGTTTAGCTGACGTCGGTCTCAAACACAACCAGTTTAAAATGATCACTGAGTTCGACCTTCATACGAAAGTTGTTGGTTTTCTTAGGAAATATTATCCAGAAGCTATTTTGATAGCCGCTTGTGGTGAGAATCAAGACACTTCGAGTAAAAGAATAAATTCGTGGAAAAAAGGTTACCAACGTGGAACGCCTGACTTGATTATTGCTAATGCAAACCGACAGCACAGCGGGCTTGTGATCGAGTTCAAGAATCCAGGTGGCACAGGCAAGACGTCCAAAGAGCAAGACTCTCTGCTGCTCAGATACAAATCCGCTGGTTATCTAACACTCTTGTGCGACTCATACGACGACGCTATTACCGCAGTAATAAAATATTTCTTTGACGTTGGGTTTCAGTGTTCCCAGTGTTTTCGTAAATTTAAAAATAAGTCGGCGTTAAGTAACCACGAGAGACGTTATTGTAAAGAGACTTTTTAGACAGCGAGTAATGAGTCGAATTAGCACTCGTTCTCGTTGTTGAGACAACGTTTGAAGCGACAACTGCTCTAGCATTTTTAAAGACGTTTTTTTAACTCGATAAAGGTGTCTGCGAAACTTTCTCTATTTACTTCACAAACCTTCTGACCACTGTGTGAAAAAATGTTTCTACGGTACATTGGACGCTTCATGTGACCAATGTCTAAATTTAAAAAAGTGGGGTATCCGAGAACACCCCTAATTTTGTGTGGAAGGATGATGACGTCTGCACACTGCACGATATTGCTCAGCACCACCAACAAACGATGGTCCTGGGTTGTATCTCCAATTGAATGGCGCTTCAACAGTTGTTC
Source organism: Chrysogorgia sp. JL179-B06 (assembly GCA_035772405.1). Taxonomy (NCBI): domain Eukaryota; kingdom Metazoa; phylum Cnidaria; class Anthozoa; order Scleralcyonacea; family Chrysogorgiidae; genus Chrysogorgia; species Chrysogorgia sp. JL179-B06. The sequence goes on from JAYKKM010000439.1 coordinate 7,100,010, forward strand.
CGTAAGTGTCACGACAAACGGCGCAATACGCTTTTAGAAATGTGATGTCGTCTGCCACTGGGAACAGTGTGTCGAGCTCACCAAGTCTTTTTAAGTGCTCTGTTGTTATGAGACCACAAATAATGACGTGAATGCCAGCTTTAATGTATTCGCGAATAATTGGGAGTAACCCAGAGTACCAATGGCCCTCATCAATGCCGATGACGTTGTAATCAGCTATCTCGGAAGAACTCGGGAGGTTGGTGATTAACTTCGCAGGTAAACTGTCTGATCCGACAACAATGGTCTGACGATGTGTGGAGAACGCGTGGTCAGTTCGCCTAGTGTCACCTGTGTTGTTCATGTAGAGGACTTTGAGCCCTGACTTACTTAACGTGATTAACCTACGGAGAGTCTCTGTCGTTTTTCCTGCGAACATGGGACCGATCACGATTTCTAGTTTACCGAGTTTCTTCATGATTACTATACCTCCAGAGAAATGTTCTCTCCTCTTGCGGCAACTGTTGTTCGTTGTTAAATATCCGCTGAAGCTCTAAGTTTTTGAGGTGGGACTGTGAGCTCTCGTGTCTTGAGCGATGCATTGGGTTGTTGGTAACCACACCACATGGGTAACAATTGTACGACGCGCCGCCGTGCGCAAAATCTAGGTGAGTGTGTGAGAGTATGTGACTCATAATATCGCCCGCACCCACTATTTCATTACACCCCACCCTACAAACGTTGACGTCACAGTTTGCGGCGAGCTCTAGCCACGCTTTGGCTTTGGTTGAGCATGGTTTCCATAGAAGGGTCGCCAAGAACACTTCGAGGTAGTTACCGAGTAGTGTAGCGGCGGACTCGCAAGGGTTGCTCAAGTAGTGGCTACTTGCTAACGTAAGACGTTTGAATGGTGAGTAACACCACACAGGGATCATCTTGGCTAGTTCGTTAACCATCCTGTTGGCTCTAACTTCGTCAAGCCCGACCCAAGCCTCATGAGCGAACTTTGTATAGAGAATCTGGGCACCAAATTGTCTCGACACCTCTTCGTTTTTACGATCGGGGTCGCACAACTTGAAGACTTGCGAGTACCCTTTTAAGACGTTGGGTCCAGAGGCGCCTTGTGGGGTAGACGCATCGACAAAGGACATTCTCCGCATTGCGTCGATCTCCTCTTCTTGGCGCGCTTGGTCTTGAGTCATCTCTTCTGCGATGTCTTGGACTTGAGTCATTATGTTATACTCCCAGAAAAAATCCTAATTTTTAGTGCGTTTGGTCTGGAACTGTGAGATACCTGTGAGGTCAACTGTGAGATACCTGTGAGGTCAACTGTGAGTAAGATAACACGTGATAGTGTATTAGATGGTTGAAGACTCACAGACGGCTGTTGAAGCGAAGACCACGGCTGATGTGAAAAGTGTTAAGGTGAAGGACCCAAAGCGCGTCGCTGCTGGTAAAAAGTTGGCTGAGATATCGAAAGCTGCGAAAGAAAAAAAAATGCGCGAAATGATAGTTAACGAAGAACAGGGTAGTGAGTGGAGCTATGGTTACGTTGTTGGAACACTTGGTGTTATCATTGCTGCTGCTTCACTATGGTACACAATTAGCGGTGAAAAAGAGCCTGTGAGTACTGCACCAGCACCTGCGTCAGAAAATCGTAGAACTTGTCGTCCAGCGTTAGACACATTTGACTCTTGAACAAAACACACGACAATGTATATGACTGCGATCGATCGAAAAGAACTTATGAACGAATTGTACGATGCGCTACTTGTCACGACTGGCGCTGTGGTAGTGAGTATGATTTCTAAAAAGGCTTTGGGGGAACCATTGGGAACACCAGAGACTGTGAAAGGCACAGTGAAACTCGCTGCAGCTGTTGGTGCAGGAACGCTGTTAGTGAAATGGATGCAATCGAAAAAGTGGATACCGACAGACCCATTCAAATCAACGTAAGTTAATGGTGAGTGTTGTGGCTGGAGGGATATTTAATGCAGTGGCTTTTGCAGGCGCTGGCTTTATGTTTTCAAAGTTTAACCACTCAGGCTATGAAGCTGAGATGAAAAGACATAACCATGCGTTGGAACAGCTAGCCAGTGCGAAAGAAGTGTGGTATGAGAATGAGGTCGCCAAGAAAGATAAGATCCAGCGTTTACGACAACGGCTCTCTGATGCTAACGCTGACATCAACGACACAAACCATGCGTTGGAAGAACTTAGAAGCGTAATGACCATACAGTACAGCGGACGAGTGTTCACTGACCTCCCGAAGATTGCGGATTACTACCAACCGAGTGCGGAAATGAAGGAATACCAATTATTGTTTGTTAGCGCGCTAGGTTTGGGTAGTGGAATAGCGGTGTGGGTACTAGTTCGGTGAAAAAAAATGTTGGAGTAGTATAAGCGATGGACAAACTTATGAGGCAGATGAGTTATGGCTTGACAATTGACGAGATCGCGAGCGAGACGCAAACTGAGTGTGGAGACACCTCCAGGCTTTACTACTGCTCGGATTGTGACGTTGTGAAACATGTGACTGACTGTGGTGGGTACGCGTGTCCAAAGTGTGGCGACATCGAGTGGGGTTACACTCAGAGTTATGGCGACATGAGACTCACGCGACTAAAAAGCGTTCACAAACGGTCTTGGTGGATGGGGAGGAGACTACGGAATGTTGTGAAGGGTGAGCACCTCGAGTTGATAAAAGAGGACTTCCTGAAAGTTGTCAATGTGCTGCACTCATGCAATTTGATAAAGGGTAGAAATGTCAGCAGATACGGATACTACATTATTAGGTTGTGTCATAGAAGACAACTTGAGACACTCGAGAAGGTGTCAGACCTTAAAGACGGAAAGGTGAAAGAGAAGTTTGACGATAATTTGTTTGGGGTGGTGTACCCAAAGCTAGGATGGTGCGAAAGTGGCGACAATTATTACGACGAGTGGGCTAAGAAAAAAAGTGTAGTGTAAGTATAAGCCAATGAGTCGGACTGTGAAAAACCCACTGACAAAAAGACGGGCGCATAAGACGAGTGCAGCCGTTGTCAATTCACTAACAGATGAAGCGACCAACGTTCACGGCTTCTTTAGAGATCAAGAGGGACAACCTGTAGTCGAAGACCTCGCACCGTCAACGCATCTGTTGGATCGAGCACTGAGAGGGTTCACAAGGTCTTATGGAGTCGAGGTGGTTAACGACAGAGACATCAATCAGGTAAATGGTAGTAGAAGCGCTGTCACTAACCTTTTGAGACGTGAGCTGGGTGAGACCAACGGAATGAAAGTGGTGGAGACAGTCAAGGTCACTTTTGAGAAAGTTTTAGAGCGTGATAAGACCACGTACAAAACTGCCTACTTTAACAGCGAAACGTTCGTCGTCATTAACAAGCACGACATCGAGGGTGTTGCCAATCGTGGGTCGGAGCAGATTTTGACGCGGATAGCTGGGTGGTTATCTGAGGGGTCTGGATGGACTATCGACAAAATAGATGCACACTACGTTAATGTCGCTATTTACAGACCTTTGCATGGGAGTAGCTACATTGTGTTGCCAAAGGAGCTGCGCAACAGTATGAAGGGTCTGATAAACGTAAATAACGATGATGACAACGAGTGCTTTAGATGGTGTCACCTTGCGCACAAATTTCCTGTTGGAAAAAACTCTGACAGAACGTCAAAGTACGTCAGACATGTCAGTGAGCTGAATTATGATGGAATTGACTTCCCAGTCACACTCAAAGACTACAACAAGATCGAAAAGGCGAACGATATTAGCATCAATGTTTTTGGGTACGAAAACAAGCAGCCATTCCCTGTGTACGTTTCTAAGGAAGCGTACCCTGACCATATGGACCTACTGTTGATAACTAACGACGTGGGCAACAAGCATTATGTATATATTCGCGATTTTAACAAATTCATGTACCGTCAGACAAAGTATAAGGCGAGAAAGCACTTTTGTAGGTATTGTTTGCAGTGTTTTACTCGAGAGGACGTGCTTGAAAGTCATATTGAAGTGTGTTTGGTCATTAATGGGAAGCAAGCTATTAAAATGCCACAAAAAGGCGCGAAAGTAAAATATGAGAATTTTAGCAGACAATTAAATGTACCATTTGTGGTGTACGCAGACTTCGAGGCTATCACACAGAAGGTGCACACAGCAACACCATCAAGCGAGAGTAGCTACACAAATGCTTACCAGAGACACGTTGACTGCGGTTATGGGTATAAATTAGTTTGTTGCTACGACAATGAGTACAGTAAGCCAGTAAAAGTGTATCGCGGTGAAAACGCAGTCAACAAGTTCATTGGGGAGATGTTAGAAATTGTCGAATATTGTAAAGAGACATCTGAGAGTCACTTTAACAAAGAAATGATACTGACTGATGACGATAAGAGGAACTTTGACGAGGCTAAAAGTTGCCATATTTGCAGTGTTGAGTACACTAGCGCTGACGTTAGAGTGAGAGACCACTGTCACGTGTCAGGTAAGTACAGAGGGTCCGCACATCGTCACTGTAACGTGAACTTTAAATTGACTGACAAAATTCCTGTGATCTTTCATAACTTACGCGGCTACGATAGCCATTTCATCATGCAGGAGATTGGTAAGTTTGGCCAAGACATAAATGTGATACCAAACAACATGGAGAAGTACATGGCGTTCATGCTTGGAAAAAACTTAGTATTTTTGGACAGCTTTCAGTTCATGAGTAGCGGTCTAGACAACTTGGTGAGGAACCTACCAAGGGACGCTTTCAAGTACACGTCAGAAGTGTTTCGCGACGAGGGGTTGGCACTTATGACAAGAAAGGGGGTCTATCCCTACGATTATATGGACTCCTTTGAAAAATTCGACGAGCGCGAGCTACCCTCCAAAAAAGATTTCTACAGCGTTCTGAACGATGAGCACATCACGGAAGAAATGCACGAGCGCGCCATCGATGTGTGGGACTACTTCGACGTTGAAAGTATGGGTGGGTATCACGACCTGTATTTGAAAAGCGATGTGCTCTTGCTTGCCGACGTTTTTGAGAACTTTAGAAAGACATGCCATCGCGAGTATAAATTAGACCCTTGCCATTATTTCACATCGCCCGGATTGGCTTGGGATGCCATGTTAAAGATGACTGGAGTAGAACTCGAATTATTGTCCGACATCGACATGTTCCAGTTCGTAGAATTAGGTATGCGTGGTGGCGTGAGCTACATATGCAACAGACATGGCGTGGCGAATAATAAATACATAAAGGGGTACGATAAAGCGCAAGAGTCGAAGTATTTGATGTACCTTGACGCCAACAATTTATATGGGTGGGCAATGAGTCGAAGTCTACCTACAGGTGGCTTCAAGTGGTTGACTGAGAAAGAAATAAAAAAGGTTAATCTACACGACTATCACAACAATAGTGAAAAGGGCCTGCTGCTTGAAGTTGACTTGGAGTATCCAGCCCATTTGCATGACCTACATAACGACTACCCGTTGGCTCCCGAGAAGATGGAGATAACTGTTGACATGTTGTCGGAAGTACTGCACAAAAATCAAAAATAAGTTTAATGTGAGTGTTGGTGGTGTGAAAAAGCTGGTGACTAATTTGATGGACAAAAAAAAGTATGTGTGTCACTATAGAAATCTGCAGTTGTATATGGATCTTGGATTGAAAATCAAAAAGATTCATAGGGTCCTACAGTTTGACCAGTCCAAGTGGTTGGGCAAGTACATCGACTTTAACACAGTCAAGAGAACCGCGGCTAAGAACGCTTTTGAGAAGGACTTCTTCAAGTTGATGAATAACAGTGTGTTCGGAAAAAACGATGGAAAACTTGAGGAAGCGTGTGGACGTAAGATTAGTGACCACTGCGAAGAAATTTAAAAAGCTTGTCTCGAAGCCAACGTTTGTGTCTTGCAAGATATTTAGCGAGAATTTAGTCGCTGTCCACAAAGTCAAAGAGACGCTAACATTAAATAGACCCGCATACGTGGGTATGTGCATACTAGACTTGAGCAAAACGCTGATGTACAATTTTCACTATAATTATATTATGAAAAAGTACTCTAGCGACACCTGTAGATTGCACTTCACTGACACTGACAGTCTGTTGTACTCAATCAAAACTGGCGACGTTTATTCCGACTTCATGGAGGAGCGCGAAAAGTTTGACAATAGCGATTACCCTGCAGACAACCCGTTCGCTTTCAAAGAGAATAAGAAAGTTATTGGCAAGATGAAAGACGAGTGCGCTGGAACACCAATTATTGAGTTCGTTGGGTTGCGCAGTAAAATGTACAGCTATTTGAAAGAGGATGGGGGTGGTGGGAAAACCGCTAAAGGCATTAGAAAGAATATAATTAAAAAAGTGATCAAGCACGAAGATTATAAAAGTGTGTTACTTGAGCAGAAACAATTGCGACACACAATGAAGACCATTAGAAGTGTCAAGCATCAACTCGGTAGTTATGAAATTAATAAGGTGTCGTTATCCTGTTTTGACGATAAACGATACCTTTTAGAAAATGGTATTGACTCCTACGCGTATGGTCACAAAAACATTGTAGTGAGAGACATACCTTAAACACTGCGACGTGATTCCCATAAGGCCACTCTCTCCACGCGTGCGAAATTGCAAACGCTTTTCTCACCGACTTGTTAATCAGCAAATTCGCTAGCTTACTGGATGGGTTGAACGCTATTGAAAATCCTGACAAACTAAACGACGAGTTGCAAAAAGACCCGTCGAGAGCATTGTCGCGATTGTGACACCGTACGTGCCTTTCTTGGGCTTGTTGTCGGGAGGAATCACAACGTCGAAATACGTGTACGACCACCATTTCAGAAGTGCGACAAACACTGAAAATAGTGAGCGGGTGGACTAATTTGCATGCTAGCAGGTGGTTTCATAACAACCGCGCGAGCCCATTCACACAACAGTTTTTTATTCACGATATTTATAGTGTACGATTTAACGAGTACGCTCAAAGTTAGACAGTCTTAGCATGGTGGTCCTCACTCCTTCTTCAAACACTGCGATTCTTCTCTCGTAGTCAGCACGACAGCAGGTGGTTGTACGCGTGTTGCTAACAACAACATTCTATTGCGAATAGCAACTACAACTTTTTGAAAAAAATATTTTAAAACGAAAATATTTTTTCAAAGTGAAAATATTTTTTAAAAGTGAAAACATTTTTTAAAAGTGAAAACATTTTTTTAAAAAGTTGTGGTTGCTATTCGCAATGGAATGTTGTTGTTAGCGACATCAGCAGGTGACCTTGGTTCGTATAGCAGGTAGAGCACTCTCGCATATGAAATCTATTTAACACTACCACTAGACTGGCTTTCTCGCTGAAATTTACTAAACATCATCACTAGAATCACAATCTAGTGGCTTTTTTTTCGCGCGTGAATTGAGACAGCGGCAGAGCGCGTCTGTTGTAGTTTGTTGAACAAAAATGTGAAAATGTTGGAGCGACTATTTTTAATATATGACAAACGATTGCCATATTAGTATAGCAGGTGGGGCTGCGAGCTTATTCGATGTTAATCGTTAATATAAATACCAAAACATCGCCAAATTTGTCGAGTCGTGACTTGGTCAAATTTGGTGATGTTTTGGTGTTTATATTCACAGTTGAGGTCGATTGAGCTCGCAGCCCTACTTACTATACTACTCACAGCTAACAACAAGATAACTTATAACAGTAGTGACCACGTTTTTAGTCCTGGGTATCACACCTTTAAAATGATTGCCGACGACTTGAAAGAGTTAGGAGACGTGAAGCTAGTGGCTAACAGACATGAGTCGACGTGTACGATAACAACTGATCAACAAATAGAACTGTTTAAATTTGGACAACTTTTGGGATTTGACGAAAACACTACAATAGCCACCACAAAAACCAGTCCCAACGTTCTTAACGTTAACAGAGGACTGAAATACATACAAGTAACGTCTAGTATCGTGGACAGATCTAATAACATAGTTAATGGTAACAAAAGTGATTGTATCACAGTACTGCCAATAACTAGCACGCAGACATTAAAGGGCTCTGTACAACATTTTGGTGTTGGGTCGAAAATCCTAATAAACAAAGGAGTCATCAACCAACTAGAGTTCAAGATAACAAACCAGGACGATAACAGTATTAACGTTGGTGAGGTACACTGTAAATTCAAAAGAGTCGTTTTGACCCCAAGGAGTCATTTCAGCACCTTTCCTCGAAGGGTCATTTTGACCCTTCAAGGTGTGGTTTTGACTCTAAGGGTTGTTTTGACCCCAACATGGGGTCAAAATGACACTTTAGTGGACTCCATGAACTCTTTCTAGGAGTTATAGGACTCCTGGAGGAGTCGATGGACTCTTTGTTAGAGTCATAGCACTCTTTGTTGGAGTCACAGCACTCTTTGTTGGAGTCCGAGGACTCTTTGTTAGAGTAATAGCACTCTTTGTTGGAGTTATTATGCTCTTTCTTGGAGTCATTATAGTTTTTCTTGATTTGTGGATAAGTTGAGGTAAAAATTGGTAATTAAATATATAAAATTATTCTATTCAAAAATATTTGAATAATTATGAACTATTCTGTATTCTGTTTTAGTAATGCATGAAAAACAACTGAATAGCTGATTTCACTAATATCATAAATGAAATTGAATGCATCATTGTCTTTATATATGGTTGTCTACACACCAAATATGTCTAATATTACACCAATCTGGTCTAAAATAATACTGAAATCCTCAGGCTCCGCCAAGCTGACAACATTGTTAAAATCTTTCTGAACATGTATCAAAATGCCGACCGGTACTTTATTCCACATAGCACGTGATCAGAGTGACACGTGATGTTATTGTCTCGTCGCTTCGCGATTTTACATGTTCTGCGTGCGAAGAGAAGCTCGTATCTTTATAACTTTATTTGACGTATGAAACCTATCTACAAGCGAGATGAAATACGTATTGATCCACTGGACCTCTACCAACTAGACGACTGTCCTTGCTAAAGATTTTGTTCGCGATTATGCTCGTTTAATCCGAAGAAAGAAGGCATGCACTTGATCACTGTTGTTTTCAAAGCAGTGGTCAAAGTCAAACCGCCTAAAGGTGGCTGGAAAGCGTATCTGGGCGCGTGATTGCTGCGACTGGTGAGTTGTATATAATTTGTTAATGACTTTGGTGATAATCTACTGCCCTCTTAATGTTTAATAATACTTAAATCTGTGTTTCATAATTGCGAATCACCATTAATTTTGGACGCCATTGAGATTGACATTATTCGTCGAGTGAGTCGCTGTTGAAACATTTATATTGATCAGCTTTCGTCAATTGCTCATAAGACCTTTGAAAGTTTGCTGAAAAAGTCCTTATGAGCCAGTTAAGCCCCTGAAGGAAAATGCACGAGAACTGTTTATTATATTAAATCTTGCTCTTCATCAAAGCAATTAAACTGGTTTAATTCTAAGATAAACTGGTTGCTGGTTGCCACTTAGTTATGACAATGTTGAAGTTATAGTGAAGGAAAACTTTGAGTGTGAAGATGCAACTGAGATTTCAACAAGTTCAGTATTATATGATGGTATTAAGCCATTATGAAGTGAATGGATATTTTACTGAGAATATTTGGCATTTACACTACATTAATTGGATGACATATTAAAGTTATAGTGAAGGAAAATTGTAAGTGATAAACCGACTGGAACCAGTTAAGAAAAATGCAACTACAAGACTAGCCTGTGTCGCACCCCTGACTCGTCTTGGTACGAGTAAGTACGAGTACTTACTAACTAGGCTTCCTTATGGCCCTTCTACACGATACAATTCATCGTATACGATTGTCATTCTGGCATACATTGTTGTATATGATTGTCGTACTGGCGTATATAATTGTTTGCACACAACATAATTCTTGTTTCTGATTCGATGGTGAATGTTGACATGCGTGTACAGTTTGATCACATACACCAAGAAGACAATCGTATACGACAAATCGTACCGTGTACAGATGGTCCTTTAAGTACTTTAGTCTAATATAGTTATGCATTCATGTTTAAAACCATCAGGAGCCACCTTAATTGAGTGTAAGTGCCAAATATTCTCAGTAATAAACCCATTCACTTCATTCTTGGCATTTCCACCATGGTCGTACAGGTATATACTGAACTTGTAGCCAAGCTCTCATAGTTCAGTCGGTCAGTGTGCTGGTGTACTGTATATTGCCAGGGTCGCAGGGTTCATTTCCCAGTATTATCTAGTTTGAATTAGTTGAGGAAATATTGAAATATTATGTATTTCCCCCTGTACCATAATTTAGAGAGTGATATTTTACATTATATCTGTCAAGTTTTTTCATGGCATATTGAAGTGATATGTAGTTTCTTGTGACTGACACAATGTGCTATTTGCACATAGAAATCTATTACTGTAATTCATGAAGACTTCCAATTTATTGTCAGCCTTATTTGGAAATATATTCTGGCCCAGTTATCAGTCACAGGGAAAAGCAAGGAAGGCCATCCTTATCTGGACTGTGTGAAGGTCAAACTAATAATTGGTCAGAAATTGGCTATACGGTAATTAAAAAATTGAAATTGGTTATAATTACATTACTTTTAAATTGTGTTGCTACTTGCTACCATCAGCAAAAGATTGATTCACTAAGCAGAAAATGCAATCAGATTATAATAAATATTGGTGCCCACCACAAAACATGGACAAAAGCCAGGATATACAGTAATGTATGAAAAAATGTACGAAAGGGATTCTCAATTAATGCTCAAAGTGCCGATAACTTACTTTAGGACTTTCCTTGGAAAACATATGTGTTGTTATACATGTGTTTAAATTTTAACAATAAGAGACCTATTATGCCTCTCTCAAAAAGTCTCCTCAACTCTTTAATAATACCAGGTTTTTGTTGTAATCTAAATTTAGAGAGCACGGTAACACCAAAGCCATTGGATAATTATCATTCAATGGCATCAAGACAACAAACTTAAACTAGTGGTCTGTTGCCATTGCTAATTGGCTATGCTACTATGGGTCTATTTAAATAGACCACTTATAGTGATTAAGCACCAGTTTTGAAAATCAAAACAATGTAGAAACTTTGCGGTTTGTCTTTATTTTCATATTTTAAGTTTGACTGACTAGTTTGTTGATACTAAAACAATTAACTTGTGATGAGCGTTAGACAACTTGGCTTGCATAGAACACTTGTGCCTTGTTGTCTAATTGTTAAATTGACTGGTACCGTATGCATATCTGCCTAATTTATCACTATGGTTCTGGATTATAGGTCAATGTTATAGGTCAAGTTAGTGAGGGGTTGATTCTGCATTCTCATCTCTATTACTTCTCTTTCATTATTTCCTTTCAAATGAAAAAGTAATTAACAAAAGCAAGTATTTAGAGCTACAGTACTGTACCTCTACACTTGAATTTTTTAAAAATGCCTCTAGAAATATCTCTTATACCTGTAGGACTATATCCCTCTTATTAATATTTTAAAATTTATATATTTATTTATTTTCAGCTCATGTCCTGAAGCACTTCTATAAAGCAACAGAATACACCAATGAGGCAACAATGGCATTATGGCACAAACATGGAGAAATGAAAGGCGTGCAATTGGTAGGAAGATAAAGGATGAAAACAGTTAGAACATTTTATTGAAACAAAACATTGATAATATAACTGAAAATTTCATGTTTTTATAATGTTAATTGAATTTTTAGTGAAAATTGACACTACGTTTAGTTATTTCTTGCAAAACTCTTCCAAAGTCTTTGACACATTGACTCATGCCTTCATTAGATCTATAATTCCTCTGATGAATTAGGACAGAGTAACTAGGTCCACAGCTTAGTAGGAAATAAATAAATGTAGTGTTTCAACCGAATATCGTTACTTAGTTTTAAATGATCTTTTAGTGAAATATGTGTGAATGTTAACCTGGGCCAGTTGTTTGAATGTCCATTAATTGGGCATGATAATATCATGTTTACCTTGATTAGGACCGATAATGTACTATTGAGAAATATTTTAAGTAGATTTTAAAACCTACCAGTACAGTATGTTGTTGACATATTTAGTTAATAAATTATTGAAAATATTGACATATTTAGTTTAATAAACTATTTTACACAATCTCTATTTTTGTTTCTGTATATAATATGCAATATGCATGTATCATTCAAATTACAGGAATCATTCAAATAACATTGCTAATTTGCACAACTTGTTATAGAGTAGAATGAACTTCATAAAGGGTACCAATGACTCTTCAAAGGAGTAGAAATGACCCAAAAAGGATAAAATTGACTCCTTCAAAAGTGTCGTCTGACGGCCCTAGATAAGTGTAGAAATGACCCAAAAGAAGGGTCAAAATGACTCCTTCGAAGGTGTCGTCTGACCCTAAATAAGAGTAGAAGTGAGCCAAAAGAAGGGTCAAAATGACTCCTTCGAAGGTGTCGTCTGACCCTGCATAAGAGTAAAAATGACCCCAAAGAAGAGTTAAAATGACTCCTTTAAAGGTGTCGTCTGACCCTACATAAGAGTAGAAATGACTCCTTCAAAGGTGTCAAAATGACTCCTTCAAAGGTGTCGTCTGACCCTACATAAGAGTAGAAATCTCCTTCAAAGGTGTCAAAATGACTCCTTCAAAGGTGTCAAAATGACTCCTTCGAAGGTGTCAAAATTACTCCTTTGAAGGTGTCAAAATGACTCTTGTAAAGGGTAGAAATGACTCTTTAAAGGAGTAGGCCAAAAAGGAGTCAAAATGACTCCTTCGAGGTGTCGTCCTGGGGTCAAAAAAATGACTCCTTCAAAGGAGTTTTCGGACTGCGTTCTAAAGTATTGCGATAAGTATACGGACTCCAACACTTTTTTACTGACAGCATCCAAATCATCTTCTGGATCTGCTATGTTTTTGAGTGCCCTGAACGCCATATCTATATCTCCAGACATCCTCCCACCGCTAACGCTTAATTTAGGGTCACTGTCTAGATGTCTCTTCGCTCTTCTTAATATTTTGTCGCTCTCGTAGTCTCTGTCCTCAAATCCATAACTTAGACTCATTATGTTATAACATATATTTACTTACTAAATAGCCAGACGCAGCCGAAACCACTAGAACTAGCCCCAACTCTGTCGTGTTGTCACCTGGTGTCACCTTTGGTGGCCTATCAAGTGTCTCCAGATGCTCTTCCTGGTGTGCTACGTTTGGTGTCAGACGATTCGTCACCTTTGGTTTATCAAGTGTCTCCAGATGCTCTCCACCTTCTTGGTGTACTTTCTTAACCTCCGTCGTTTCTGTGTAGTTTAACCCACTATTTACTCCAAACTTCATACTCTGTGTGGCAGTCTTCAATAGGTTGTTGTACCCAGCGATTTTGTTCTTGAGGATTACCACGTTACTTGGCATTAACCACGTAGACGGTGATAGCGCAAGATTTTGGACAACGTTAGTGTCTCTAATCGACTTGTTCATGTTGAGAATCCACGTTGACACGTCGTAGTTTATAACACTATCCTCTACCAACTTTCGGAACTCTTGTTGAGTCTCTAGACTACCTGCGGAATCACCAACGACTGACACACGTGTTCTCGCTTGTGCACCAAGTGTGGAGTAAACAAAGGCCTCTATGGACTGATTTAGGTAGGCCTACTGTCTCCCAATGTTGGTAAAACCATTCGACACCAGAGGAACGTATCGTTTGTAATCGTTCTTAACGTCGTTAATCGTGAAGACTCTCTCCTCACCTGTTGTACCATCAGCAAGGACTTTACCCTGGTAGTAATGTTTTCTAGGAATCTTGTCTGTCTTACCATACAATTCTCCAGCGTCAAACTCTCTACTTATCGATCTCATACTCTCACCACCTTCCATCCTTCTGAGAAGTCTCCTAACAGTAAAGTACAGATGAAACCTCATTACACTCGTGATAACATGGTGAACTTCTTGCGAGGGTGACAAGTGTTGTAACGACACTCCACAACAGAAACTTGCACAATAAGTCGCAAACACGACCCTATAGTAGCTCTCGTTGTCGTCCCACTTTGACTTTGTCTTTGACGTGGTGATTTGTAATATTGGTAGCTTTGAGAGAAAGTAGCTCTTTCGATTAACGAAGACTCTAAAGTTATTCACTGGGTAGTTCAACACGTTTTCCGTTGGATAGCCATCCCAAAGTCCCCAGTGATTCTTGCGACCTTTTGATAGTGGTTGGATAGTTCCACCAGATAGCCATATTTCTGGAAACTTGTCGTCGTGACCTTTTGGAGACTTGTTGTTGTGTAACCAAACCCACATACTCTTATCGTTTTTGAAGGTATCACTAGTTATGTTAGTGCTTATGATGTCGTTGTTTCTAAAATATATGTCAACGCCATTAACCTCACCATCTTGTGAGACAGTTGGATCGAACTTGAACTTGCTCAAAGTGATGTGAGGGTACTTTTTCACTAGATTCAGCTTAGCCACGCGTACGGCGTTAGCTATCTCTTTTTGGTTAACTATCATTGGTTTGTTTATCGTTAGATACTTAGTATACTCTGGGTTACTCTTAAACCTACTCGAGTCTATCGAAACGTCACCAATATTAGTTTTCGTCACGAAGAATATATGTATATGCATATTGTCGTCAACATCAAGAAAAAACCTATTGTCAGCATAAGGGTACTTTCTTTTGAATGCGTCCATCATAACATACCGTACGTTATATGAGAGTGGTAGTATTGATTAGTGGTTCAACGAAAACTACAGACCTACCAGAGTCAATTATAACAACTAACTCAGACCCTCACTTACTAGTGAAGAAGGCAACCATCTTTTGGGACTACGTTAACGTAACCACAGCTAACAACAAGATAACTTATAACAGTAGTGACCACGTTTTTAGTCCTGGGTATCACACCTTTAAAATGATTGCCGACGACTTGAAAGAGTTAGGAGACGTGAAGCTAGTGGCTAACAGACATGACTCGACGTGTACGATAACAACTGATCAACAAATAGAACTGTTTAAATTTGGACAACTTTTGGGATTTGACGAAAACACTACAATAGCCACCACAAAAACCAGTCCCAACGTTGTTAACGTTAACAGAGGACTGAAATACATACAAGTAACGTCTAGTATCGTGGACAGATCTAATAACATAGTTAATGGTAACAAAAGTGATTGTATCACAGTACTGCCAATAACTAGCACGCAGACATTAAAGGGCTCTGTACAACATTTTGGTGTTGGGTCGAAAATCCTAATAAACAAAGGAGTCATCAACCAACTAGAGTTCAAGATAACAGACCAGGACGATAACAGTATTAACGTTGGTGAGGTACTGTTAGATTTACACATCACGTAGTGTATATGGACATAGAGCAAGAACTAAGAGGTATTTACTATAACCCATCAACTGGTTACCAATCTGCTGAGAGGCTGTACCAAAAAGCACAAGAAGACGGTCTAAACGTTAGTAGGAAAATGATAAAGGACTGGTTAAAATCCCAAGACACGTACACCAGGTACAAACCAGTTGTTAAGAAACACAAGTTTAGACAAACGTTTGTTGACTATCTGGGTGAGCACAGATACAGATGGACTTGGTCGATATGGGCAAGTACAAGCACAAGAACAACGGGTACTACTGGATACTAACAGCCACTGAGATCCGTAGTAGGTATGCGTTTACCATACCTGTCTACAGGAAAGACACAGAAAACATGACTAAGGCTGTCGCAAAGTTATTGGAGAAGGCTAAGGTTAGATTTGGAGAGTATCCAAAGCTAGTTCAGTTTGACGATGGTAAGGAATTCTACAACGTTGGTGTGAAGGATCTATTGGAGAAACACGACGTGAAATACACATGTACTTTAGCAGCAGTCGTGGAACGGTTTAATAGAACACTTAAGACGTCTATGTGGAAATACTTCTACAGTAAAGGAACGTACAAGTGGATTGACATTTTAGACCAACTCGTTGAAAATTACAATAATACCAAACATAGTACTATTCTAATGAAACCTAAAGATGTGAGCAAGAAAAACGAAAACGAAGTGTGGACGACGTTGTTTGGACACCATTTCGGTGACTACCCACTACCAAAGTTTAAAGTAGGTGAGACTGTCAGGATATCAAAGTACAAGAGCATATTCGCGAAAGGGTATGAGGCTAACTTCACTGAGGAGCTATTCAAAGTGACAAAGGTCATACGTGGTGACCCTACCGTGTACGAGATAGAGGACCATGAAGGGGAACCCATCATCGGTAAGTTTTATGAGGAAGAGTTGTCAGCTGTTGATAAAAAAGACGACGTATATAAGGTCGAGAAGATAGTGAAGAGAAAGAAGGTGGGAGGTAAGAAGATGGCTTTGGTTAAGTGGCTTGGTTATGACAGTAAACACAACTCGTGGATACCAGAAAGCGATATTCAAAATATCGAGTAGTATATAATGGCTGAAGGAGGATTCGATGAAATCGAAATGCAAGATCGTGACAAGTTTAAGAAGTATACGGACGAACAGTTAGAAAAAGAGTTCGACATTCACAGAAGATGAGACAGGACAAGAATATAGTAGTATACACGACAGAATCAACAGGGTGAAAATAGAGATAGAGAATAGAGTCATAAAACGCAGATTACAAAACAGATTTATGGAGACATTATTCACAGGCGGAAAAGATGGGAAAACAGTGTTAATCACTAGTAAGGGCAGTGATGTCACCGCTAAGGCCCCAGCAGTAGTGTTTGCTGAACCGGTGACATATGGTGACGTCCATGATGAGAGCTTCAATTTAGCTTTCGAAGAGTCGAACGAAATCGAAAGAAGACTGAAAGAACTAAAAGAAGACAATAAAAAGTTAGTAGTAAATGGTATAAAAAGAACCAATCTAATAGATAGAAAAATACGTTGATTGTATAATAAAAGACTCAGTAATGACGATGTGTCAAGGAATATAGTCAATAGGTCATACGTGACAACCTCAGGTTCTATTCTTTTCAAACCGAAAAACGAAGACGGCGAATATTTGAAACCTAAAATAATACTAAAACCTGGAAAAAATGGTTTGATCTACAGTAAAGACAGTAGAAGTAAAAGTGCGATTGAGCAGTTTAAGAAGTTAGTCGAACAAATCCTTGGCACCTCAACAACAACTGACGTTATAACAGGAGACACCCAAACAACTGACGATAGAACAGAAGACACCACAGTTTCAAGTGACTTCCCAGTAATTGAAACAGAAGCGAACCAAGATAACGTATTTGGGTTAACAGAAAAAGAAAATAGTGAGTTAAGAGGCGTCCTAAACTCAAGTGATACAATCGATCCAGACACTAGACCACTATTTCTAAGAGCGCAAGCCGACTATTTTCAGGACGCTATTAATAAGACTGTAGACCTTATCAACAGATGGGAAGCCAATTCCACAGAGGAGTTAGAGTTGAATGAACGATTGACAGGTCTCAAGACAGCTAGGGACAGAACCCTAGATCAATTGGAACGTGAGACTGTTAGAGAACAACAAGAAGAGGACATCACTCGGTTACGAAAAATAAAGGAGTGGTTTAAGGAAAATTGGTTAGGTGCCTCGGCTTTAGGAATAACCATAGCCTCTTTTATCACCACAATCATAATATCTGCTAGAAGTGTTGTCTTCAAAGGTGGCCAAGCACTTGGAAAATTAGGAAAAGCTATAGCTAATCTAGCCACAAAGGCTGGCCCTCTACTGTCTGGACTATTAAATATGGTGGCGACTGTGCTAAAGTGGGGAGCTGCAGGCATATCTTGGTTAGCATCTAATTTATGGATCCTAGCGATAGCACTAGCTTGGTTCGTCTACGACCAGTACAAACAGAGGAAATAAAACATGTGTTATAATATATAGCATGAATACTAGCGAAAAAGAGTTGCTTCCTGGATATAGACGTCGTGAAATATCTGCTATCAAAGGCACAAGAACCCGTCATGTTGTGACACTAAACCCTAACAAAGCCAATCCAGAGGAGGAGCTATACATTGATATCCCAAGAACAAAGGGTAACACTTGTTTGATACCCTCCAGTTTTCATCTTCTATTCGACTTCAAAAGTTCGAACGAGAAATCATGGTTTCTTAATAACCTCTCGAAACTACTCTCTGAAAAACTGGTGATAAAATTAGCAGGTGAGACTGTGTACGTCAACTGTGGTGAGAGTGTTATCGGTACGTACAAAGATTTATGGAGATCTAAAACAGAACGAACGGCTATGGTTGAATATGGTCTAGCAAACGAGAACCTTCGAAAGTTAGTCTCGAAGGATGACAGCGGCGCTGCCAGTGGAGACGTACAAAAAGTTAGTGATGGTCTGATGTTCTCTATTCATGGCACCAAGCAAAAGATTCAACTTGACAAGATTCTAGAAGATCACGGTCTATACACACCATACAACATGAACAACAATTTCAGGTACATAATCACACTCCCCAAAGCAACCGATATTATGGTGGCTCAATCTGGATCAGCTGTTGCTGGCTACACGTTAGAGAACCTTGAGTTGGAGTATGAAACTATCGAGAGTCAAGAGATTGCTGATGAAGTATCATATCTATACGCATCAGGTAGATCTCTATCATATGAACACATCACACTAATGAAGACTGTGGAGTGGGATAAAGGAATCACACTTGTGAACGAAAATATTAACCTACCAAGAAAATCAATGAAAGCTATCGTTCTACTCTTCACAAATAAGATAAGAAATGATAGTGAGGAGTTCGTCTACCCAAACATAGAGTCAGTCAAACTCACTATCGAAGGTGTGCCGAACATGGTCTACAGTCAAGGAATACCGAAATCAAGACTCTGGGGAGAAGCGAAAAGACTATTTGGACGAAAACTAGACTGTGACCAGCATATGACTGTCCAAAAGTTTTACAAAGACGGTTTCGCTTTAGTTGTTGACCTTAGATCTATCGAAGATAACGCGAAAGTCGCCACTGGAAAAAAGATCGTGAACACTCAGTCAGGAATATTGATGGAAATCAATAAAGAAGCCACAACAGCGAACGTCATGTGTAGAATATTCGTACTCTCCGACGGACTCGTAAACCTTATCAACAACGATCTACAATCAATCCAATACTAAAACATATAGTATTCTATATGAAAACGCCTTTTAACATGCTAGTTGTTGGTATGACAGCCTGTGGTAAAACACACTACCTACTAGATATGATAGAGAAAGAATATATGAATCACTTCGATTATATCATTCTTATATGTCCAACATTCGAATGGAATAAAACGTACACAGAGTGGAAATACTTGAGAGACCCAAACTTTATCGCTATTCAGTGTGAGCAAGATAAGGTCAACGTATTTCTTAAATATGTGACTGGTATTTATAAAGGCACCAATTCATTGATAATACTAGACGATTGTGCTGGTGGACAGGACGTTAAAAACAGAACAAGCGAACTAGTTAAACTAGCCTTTAGTGCTAGACACTACAACCTATCCACAATAGTCGTAACACAACAACTAACCTCAATTAGTAAACCATATCGTGAGAACATCTCAAAGTTAGTGACATTCTACAACCCTAACAGAAACGATATGAAAACTATTGCAGACGATTATCTTAACGGAGTTAATAAAGTGGAAATTCAGAAAATAATAAAACAGTTGAAAGACAACGAGTACGTAAGATTGGAGATACTTCTAAGGCATCCATACTCATACGAAATAGTCGTTCCGCGAAAACAAAACACGTCGTATAGTATAGGACATGCCAAGACGCAAGACAAAAAATCCTGAGACAATTGACGAACTCATTGAAGACATACAAGAAGCAGAACAGGAAGTGATCGACGAACCACAAATCGACACACCACAAGTTGATGACACCTTGCAAACTGACGTAGACAAGAAACGAAACAAACTAAAAAGCCTCTCAGAGGACGGTGAGATAGATCAATCCGTCGCTTACCTTAAAAAGGCCTCATCTAAAGTTATCAATAAGATCTATGAAGGATGGGAGATAAAAAGAATGGAGAAAGCGAACGTGTTCCTCTGTGATCTTTTAATAAGCAAGTTCGCCCACGCGTTAGGAGGGTTCAACACTATTGAGTCACCTGAAAAGCTTGAAAACGAGTTGATTACTGACCAGTTACTAAAAAGAGATGTAGAGAAGCTTATATCATACATATCCCCCTACCTCCCTTATTTAGGGTTGCTATCAGGTGGACTGACAACTAGTAAACACGTATTCAGCCACATGGCTAGAGAGGAGACCCCCGAGGGGGAACCCCCGAATGAAGGAGACAGTGCTATCTAATTACAATAATTTACAAAACGACCTAAAGACATGAATATATACTAACTTAATGAGTGTAGAACGTCAGGAGTCAGTGGAGGAAAAGACAGCGAGACTCAACAAAGAGTTGTTATTTATCTACCAGATTAGAGAGATCAAACGACAACTCTTCGCTAAGACTAGCTTAGAACGTGAGGAACTAGACGAGAGGTTTAAACATACTGTACTTGGGAAAAGGATGACCAACCACGACAGAGAGTTGCAGCTTCTACGTACTAATACTCGAAAAACTATTTTGGGAAACGCGTGTGATGGTTTTCGAGTCTAATTTATTTCGTCTCGTTTTAGTAGTCTCGAAACTAGCAGTAACAGCGAACTTTTTCAATTTTGATTGCGAAGCATGAAAAAATGGAAAAATGCGCTGGTACCGCTAGTTTCTATACTACTGACTACTGTGATGTGGAGCTGGCAGGAATATGGATAACTAAATATTGATGGTCATAATCAGAGGTCTCTATGCATGTCAGTGAAACTGATCTTTCTTAAGTCGGGACTTGAAACTGATTGGTTAATAGAAATCCTAAGTTTTGTACCTCTTGTGATTAGAAGCAAGTTACATTATTGTGTAATGCTAGTTAGGAAATTCCATGGCATTTTAACATCATATCTACCGGTAAAGAGCTATTTTCCATGTTTCAATTAATATTAATGTAAATTCTAAATGCCTATATGAATGACGAATATAGGAATCTCATCTCAATTTCTGCTAAATAACAATTTGTTTATCTTGCTCAGTGCATCACAAAAATGATGGCTTCTCTGCATAATGAGTTAGGCACTGAAATATTTTAAAAACGTTTTGGCAACTAGAATATACAGATTTTCTTTCATGTTACTAAAATAATTAAACTTGAAATGAAAAAATCCTGTTTTAACTACGGATATATAACGCACACCACTGCTTTTAAATATCGTGGTCTTAAAATGTCCCACTATAGGCGCCTATAGCTGTTGAGCCGTTCGCATCAAATTATCAGTATATAGCAGATAAATAATCATGTTCAGGGCAGGTAGATCGCCAGTTATTTGACTATACGGACCAAAACGCTTTACGTTTTCCCGCCATTTCAGTACTGTATGGTATCACAATTCCTATGTCAAAGCGACATAACGTTTTAGTTCATTCATTCCGAACCCAAGATGGTGTACAGATTACTGCTGGACTACAAAAATCCATTCTCTTTGTTAATTTGTATGAAGATTTTTTCATTTGAAGGACGCCGTCCCCAGCTAGTTTGCATCGTGTTTGGTAAACCTTCCTATAGAGAATGAAAACATTCGCACATGCGTAACGTTGAAGGAGCGTGATCCCTCGAGCAGGTTTCAAGAAAGAGTCTTTTGTGCATATGAAAGAAGTTAAAGAAACCATATGGAAACCCCATATGATCGCAACGAGCGCAGAAATAAAGAGTTCTGCGATCATTGCGATCCTTGCGATCATATGGAAACCATAAACCTGGCGATCATTGCGATCGTTGCGATCATTTCTATCTCTGCGATCGAGACGTTTTAAGCCCGGTTTCTATATGAATGCAACGCATAAGGATCGCAACGAGATCGCTGCGATCATTTCTATCTCTGCGATCGAGACGTTTTAAGCCCGGTTTCTATATGAATGCAACGCATAAGGATCGCAACGAGATCGCTGCGATCATTTCTATCTCTGCGATCGAGACGTTTTAAGCCCGGTTTCTATTTGAATTACATATTTAATATCTGTCGATTATATATTTTGCATGATCGTTATGTCTGGAGTTCAATACCAAATAATTTCCTTATAAAGTTTGTTCAAATCTAAGACAAATCTCAATTATTTTATAACACATACACATTTTCATGAAACAAAAAATCGGACTGATTACATGAAATTCAGATAGTGAAAGGTGTATTTTAGTTAGTTCAAAATGTACATCGCTCCATTATCATTGCACGCAAGTACAAATACACAGCACGGAGTAAGAGAGATATTTTAAAACAGTTGTGATGTATTAACAAATGTATATCCTTCACAAAGGTATTGGCTATTGCTTGATAACTTATCGAATTATAAAGTGTATAAGCATTATTTTATTAAGGTATCTTGTACTGTGTTTACAAAAGACATATATTTAGTATGTTTATTTAAGCCGAAGCAACACTGCATTATTCTGCCATTTACGCAATCACAAAATAACCACTATATACAGTCTATTTTCAGATTGCGTATATACTGGGGTGGTATTGTAAAGAGCTGAAGGCTCTGACCAAGAGACTATAGAGAAACACACTATGCGCATAATCTTTCTGTTCAAATAAATTATTGTCATCTGAGTTTGAATGTTATAGTTTCTTCCTATCCACGACCATGACATCTATATATTAATTACTAAAAGCATATAAATTACGAACAGAATTCATCTCATATGATAATAACAAAACGATTCATATATTTAATGATAATAATAGATTTTAATACACCATCTTTTTAAAAAATATAAATGTAGAAACTAAAAATAAAAATGTAGAAATAGAAACTAACTTTCCAAGTTCATGATGTCGAGCACGATGTAACAATGACAGCTCCAGTTCCACGAAGTCACAGGGAGGGACAAAGACGACTTAATTGTCTCGCACTCAAGAGTTACTCTTGACCGAAATTCAGAAGAAAAAAATCATTCTAGCGGCAAACACGAAACAACCAGTCATTGTCCTAGGACATTCCTTGTTTATTGTACCTGCTTTCATCAGTCATTAAAGTCATCCATCACAGTCGAGATGAAATCAACCTGCAAAAACCTTTGAAAACGTCGGTGGTTCAGTTTTGTATGGCAACAATCTTAAGGAATTTGTTTTTGATAAGACATTTTTGACGAAGTGTCTGGCAAGAATACCCCTGTCGAAGCTACAAGTCACGAATTAAGAGTAAAGTATAGCTTTGTCGTATAGTAAGGTTGAACATTTCATTTTTCTTTCAGGATTTGATTTTACACCTACAGTGGCTTGTCAATACACCCCAAATCGTGTTTTTGTGGGTACCGCGGTCAGCGGTACCCATATAGTCACGGCGTTGAGGTGGCCGTTTATCTAGTTAGGGGTTCAACATCGAAATTACAACTGCGCAACTCAGATACTCATTCGGAATTCGTCGGAAAATGTCGTCCCATCATCGAAGCATTCCTCAATTCCTCCTCGTGTGTTGCAAACTACGGTGGAAAATATCGAGAATAACGTTATCTTTTGATAAGGTTTCTATGGTTTATTTGCAAGGTAAGCAGTTTCTTTCGATCGTTTACGAAGCAGTCCGTCGTCGACACTAAGAATACTTTGTAAATTGAGTTATTTTTTCTTTTCAGGTCTATCTGCTGTGCGGTTCACTAACCACCAGCAGACATTAGTTCAGCGTCGACACTTCGCGCTGATACTAACTCAAATCAATCTCAAATCAATCTCAAATCAATCTCAAATCAATCTCAATATCAATCTCAATATCAATCTCAATATCAAATCGGTATCAAAACTACTCTACGAAGCCACCGTGCTTGCTGACAAACTGACACCGTACTGACGCACTCGTATTAAACAAACTGAAAGTGAAACTGAAAATAGACTACAGTATTAAAGCCAGCGCGCTTGTAAACAAATAGCAACTCTTCGGAATATACTTTATCAAGCAGTTGTGTGTTAACCAAGTAATAAATATTTGAAAATAATAAAATATGGGTGACACGTTAGAACAATATCGAGCAAGAATCGGGTGTGTCAACATGAATAAGATGAGTAAAAATATTAATGCAAGTCCTTTTCTGAGAGGGCGATATTTGAATAAAATGTTAGTGTTATTTCATTTATACGTGTTTTTGGTGATTATGTTGTCATTTGAAATGTGCTACAATGTACATGTACCATTGCTTTTGAGACTCTCGAATGATGTTGAAGAAAATCCAGGCGGCATTTTCGAAATTGTAAATCCAAACAACACTGTCTGTGCTGATTTTAGTCAAGGAAATCAAGCTAAATTTGGTAACAATGCGGGTAAACAGTGTGTAGCAATGTCATTGACTGCTATCGTTTTTAAAAACATTAAAGATATTTTTAATTGGGATTCTTCTGTTTTAAATAATATTTTGTTACATGGTAATTCTTTGTACAGCTGTATTAAGGGTTCAGTTAAAAAAGATTTGTTATTGTTAAATTATGTACCTGATATGGTATCAATAAGTGACAAAACATATATTTTAACTTATAGTGAGTCATTGACTGGTGAAATGTACATGAGCAATAATAATGGACCTTACGTTACCCTTAAAAACGCCTTCAATGAGTTATTTTATGGAGTTGAAATAAATTATGAATGTTGTTTGTTAACTATTGATTGTAGCACAGTTGCAGTGTTTAAAAATACTGGACACTGTTATAAGGTATTTGATTCTCATTCAAGAGACTTGTATGGAAGGCGACATTCTTCTGGCACAGCTGTGTTGATCACTGTTGAGAGTCTTGAAAATCTAGTAACATTTTGTCAAAAGAGTACATATTGTGGACGGTCTATGCCTTTTGAGATAAAGGGTGTCTCAGTTAATGTTGCCTCTATAAGTTAAAATGTCGAGGAATGTATTCCTAGACAAAACAACACAGACCTCTCTGCAGCTACTGGTAATCAAAATAAACAAACTAAAAATAGCACAAAAGGAAAGGGAGCAGATGAAGAACGAGCATTAGAAATGAAAAGGAAAAGAGCTCAAAATGAGAAAAAAATAGCTAACGAAGATGAGAAAAACAGAGAAAAAAGACTAAAAGCTCAACGAATAAACTATTTAAAAAGGAAAACAAATGAAACCGAATCAAGTCGAGAGGAAAGACTTGCTAAGCGTCGACAAATGAAGAAAAATGAATCTTCAGAGTGCAAAAAAAATAGACTTACAGCAAAGCATGTGTATAATAAGAAAATAAAAGAGAATGAAACTGCTGAGCACAAGGAAAAGTGTCTTTTAGTAAAGCAAATGAATAATAAGAAAATGAAAGAGTCTGAAACTGCTGAGCACAAGGAAAAGCGCCTTTTACAAAAGCAAGTGTATAATAAGAAATCACAGGAGAATGAAACTGCTAAGCACAAGGAAAAGCGCCTTTTACAACAGCGAGTGTATAATAAGAAAGCGCAGGAGAATGAAACTGCTAAGCAAAAGGAAAAGCGCCTTTTACAAAAGCAAGTTAATAATAAGAAAGCGCAGGAGAATGAAACTGCTAAGCACAAGGAAAAGCACCTTTTAACAAAGCAATTGTATAATAAGAAAAAGAGAGCAAACGATGCTACTATGATTTCAGATCTTGTCCACAAGTTTCATATAGCTGTCTCAAAAGGCCCATTACACATTTGCACATGTTGTGATCAGTTATGGTACAGGCACAGTGTCAATACTGCTGAAAAACTGAGAATATCAAACCCCAATATAGTGCAGTACTTATTCAATAAATTGAGTGTCGACAACATTGAATGGATTTGTCGAACATGTGAAAAATATTTTAAAAAGAATAAAATACCAGCTTTTGCTGTGAAAAATGGAATGTTATTTCCAGAAAAGCCATCTGAGTTATTTGATTTAAATGAATTAGAGTGGAGACTTGTTGCACCAAGAATAGCCTTTCAAAAGCTTATGCAAGCTCCAAGAGGCAAACAATTTAAAATAAATGGCAATGTTGTTAACGTACCTGCTGATGTTGTCAATACTGTAAATACCTTGCCGAGACTGCCACATGAGACTGGGACAATCAAAGTTCAGTTTAAAAGACGAATGCGATATAAACATTCTGCATGGTCATTAAATGTAAGACCACATAAAGTTTTTCAGGCAGCAACTTGGCTAACTGCAAATAGTGCTCTTTATCAAGAGCAAGGCATTATTTTTAACAAGGACTGGCAGAATAACTTTCAAAATATTTTAGACTTAAATGATGATGATATTATTATACCACAGGAAAAAGATTATTCAGAAAGCAGACCTGATCATAATTCAAATGTTAACACAAATCATAAAACATGTCAAAATGAAGATTGGAGTGAAGATGAAGCAGAAATACCAGCTGGTGTAACTGATACCATGTTGACTGCAACAGATTTCCTTGAAAATCATGAACGAGAAACAATTCACAATATTGCACCAGGGGAAGGTAGCAGACCACTTAGTATATTTAGAGATAAATATTCTGAAGAACTAGCTTACCCGGGAATATTTCTTGGTCAAAAAGGCCTGACGATAAAGAAAGATCAGTCAAAGTTTTCTATAGTGATATTTGCAAATCAGAATTAAGAAGATCAGACAGAAGAGCAGCAATGTGTGTTGAAAATATATTTTTCAAGACTAAAAAGCTACAAATGAAAATACTTTTGGGTACATGTCAAATTGCATTGAGAAAGACTCATAGAAATAATGTAGGCTTAACAGCTGGACAATTAAAGCAACCTTGTAGTTTAGAAAGAATTGTTAACTTCGATGAAGGCTTCAAATTCTGAAGAGCACTAAGAGGTTCACCACCATATTTTGAAAAAGCTAAAAAAGATCTTTTTGCAATGATAAGACAATTGGGTCCTGCAACTTTGTTCTGTAGCTTTTCCTCAGCTGAAACAAAGTGGTTATACCTCCTTAAAATATTAGGGCAACTTGTTGATCACAAAGATTATACTGATGATGAACTGGAAGAATTAACTTGGCAAGAAAAATGCAGACTCATTCAAAGTGACCCAGTAACTTGTGCAAGACATTTTGACTATCAGTTTAATAAATTTTTGAAGGAATTTTTAATGAGCAGTATTTCCCCTTTGGGACTGAAAATTGAAGACTGGTTCTACAGAGTTGAGTATCAGCAAAGAGGTTCACCTCATATTCACATGCTAATATGGCTAGAAAATGCCCCAGTATTTGCAGTTGATAAAGATGATGATGTCACATCCTTTATTGATAAAATCATTAGTTGCCATTTACCAAATGATGAGCCTGAGCTACTTAATCTTGTTAACCGACAAACACACAGACACTCCCATACTTGTCGCAAAAAGTCAAAAAAAGAATGTCGATTTAATTACCCTCAACCACCAATTATGTCAACTAAAATACTTTATCCCCTTGATGACAATGTATCTGAAAATGATGTTAGGAAACTAAAAGTTTTGTGGAAAAACATAAAGCAGCAGCTAAATGACATGAAAGAAGGTGAAAATATCACATTTGATCAGCTATTAACTGATCTGAATATCTCTGAAAATGACTATTTACTGGCAATTCGATCATCCCTCAACTGCCCCACAATATTTTTGAAAAGAAATCCCAATGAGCTAAGAATAAACAATTATAATCCTGCATGTCTCAGTGCCTGGAGAGCAAATATGGATATTCAGTTTGTTCTTGATGTGTATTCATGTGCAATATATATTGTTTCATATATATCTAAAGCCCAAAAGGGAATGAGTGAACTACTACGTACTGCGTGTGCTGAAGCAAGAGAAGGAAATGCTAGTATTAAGCAGCAAGTGAGGGACATAGGAAATAAATTTTTAAACAGTGTTGAAATTAGTGCTCAAGAAGCTGTGTACATAGTTCTGCAATTGCCAATGAGGAAATCCTCAAGACAAGTTGTTTTCATACCCACCTCACCACCCAGTGAACGAGTTCAACTGTTAAAACCATTAAGTGAAATTGAAAAGATGCCAGATGAATGTGAAGAAATACACTTTGGCGGTCTTCTAAAGAGGTATAGTGAACGTCCTGTTACTGTTGAGAATGTAACTTTGGCAGACTGGGCTGCATGGTATGATTCATGTGACATTAAACCTTACCACAAGAAATCTACTAAATTGGACATTGATGGCCTACCATTAGAGACATCAGATAATGATGACAACAATGATGATGAGCTTAATTGTGATGACACTAATACAGTCACATCACTTACATGTAATTCTAAATCAAAAAAATTAAACAAAACAAGTCAACCAAAAAAGCGAACAAAAGCCAGAATTATAAGAAGTGTTTGATTTAACAAAGAAGCCTACCCAGAGAAACATTATCGGGAATTAATAATGCTTTTTACACCATGGCGAAATGAAGACACTGATTTAATTGGTAAATATTCATCTTATAAAGAACATTACTTAGCATTGGAGGAACCAATTCAAGACCAAATGGCTCTTTATGCAGTTTGTTATGAAGAATTAAATAATGCCCAAGAACAATTAAATGCAGCTCCTGATGACAATGAAGATCAATTTGATTTAATTGCACCAATTACCCAAGACATTGAACGCCAAGATGAAGATGAGGGAACTCAAAATTTACATCCTGACTTGAATGAAAACTATGATTTGTCAGATGATCTTGGTATCCCTTCGGCATCATCAAATAATGAACCACTTATTATGAATGAATTGCCTGATCAAGAATACAGAGAAATGGTACAAACATTAAATAAGAAACAAAAGGAATTTTTCTATCATTCACTTCATCAAATTAAAACCTGTGATAAACCATTTTACTCTTTTCTAAGTGGAGGAGCAGGTGTGGGTAAATCACATCTCACAAAATCAATATACCAAGCAGCATTGAAATACTATAACACCAGAGCTGGTGATGATTTTCATCAACTAAAAATCTTACTTTTAGCACCTACAGGAAAAGCTGCATTTATCATCAAAGGCAATACCATACACAGTGCTCTTGCTGTACCTGCATGTCAGTCACTAAAAAATTACAAACCTCTTGATTCTAACAGATTAAATACTATTAGGTGTCTACTTGGAGGTTTAAAACTCATATTACTTGATGAAGTATCTATGGTTGGAAACAGTATGTTTAATGTCCAAATAAATAATCGGTTAAAAGACATAAAAGGTAGCAAGGAAGATTTTGGTGGTGTAAGCATCATTGCAATTGGTGATTTATTTCAACTAAAACCAGTCATGGATAGTCTCGTATTCAAAGATTTTGATAACTCAGAATATGGTGTTCTTACTCCAAATTTATGGAAGAAACACTTTAGAATGCATGAACTAGATGAAATTATGCGACAAAGAGATAGTAAAGAATTTGCAGAAATTTTAAACAGATTAAGAGAAGGAAAGCATACTAAGGATGATATTTTGAAAATCAAAGAAAGAATAGTTCCTGAACAAAACTGTCCACAACAAGCAACTCATTTATTTATTCAAAACTCTATGGTTGATGAATTCAATAATCAAGTCCATGAAGCAGCAACAGGGAGAAAGTACATAATAAAAGCCCAAGACAGTGTTATTGGTGCCAACTCTGCAGAGCTCAGAGAAAAAATAATGAAGCAAATCCCAAATGACCCACGCAAAACTAAACAGCTAGCTTCAAAACTCCACATTGCTGAAGGTGAAAGATCAGAAATTGCAATAAACGTAAGAACTGATGATGGTCTGACAAATGGTGCAAGTAATATTATTAAGTTAGTACAGTTACATCAACCTGACAAACCATCTGGTATAATATGGGTTCTGTTTGATCAACAAGAAGTTGGGAGAAAAACAAGGCACGAAAACAGGCAGCTTTATCAACAAATTAATATTGAGCAAACATGGACTCCAATTAAACCAGTCACCACACAGTTCACTGTCGGTAGAAACAGATCAGCTCAAATTGTCAGAAAGCAATTTCCACTACGTCCAGCTGCAGCAAAAACTGTACATAGATCTCAAGGTGATACGCAAACTGAAATTGTCGTCAACCTCAATACTCGCCGAGCAATCCCTCACATACATTATGTAGCACTGAGTCGAGTAACTACCATTGAAGGACTCTATATTACTGACCTCTGTGAAAATAAAATTGCCGTTGATTCCAACGTTGTAAATGAAATGAAAGAGCTAAGAACAGCGACAAGTCTCCAACTTTGTATTTCCCCATTATACAATATAAATGATAATTCAGCTTTGAAATTATGTTATTTAAATGCACGATCACTCCATAAACACATTGAAGACGTTCGTAAGGATTTTAATTATTCATCTACGCATGTAACAATATTTACAGAAACAAGATTTACTCCAACAGATCCGAATGAAATGTACAAACTTGATGAATTTGAGTTATTTCTTAATGACTGCAGTCTTTCAATTGCAAATGGTGGACGACCCTACGGTGGTACAGCAGTGTATAGCAGAGTTCCTTCTGTTCCTGGTTATCCCTATAGTCATAATATCAATGGCATCGAATTTACGATCATTAAAATTAGCACTCATCCAAACTTAACAATCATAGGTGTATATCGCTCTCCAAAAGTACCAATACGTCAGTTGTGTTCAGCATTAAGAGACGTTATCTCTGATGTTGTATCTGAGGAAAGTGTAATAATTGGAGATTTTAACGTAAATTGGTTATGTGAAACAGACAGAAGTTCTCTCTATAATGTTATGGTGAGAGACAATAGCTATGTACAATTAATATCAGACTACACAACAGATAATAGAACTCTCATCGACCATATATACTGTAAAACAACTTCTCAAAGTGTAAATTCAGGGATTTTGGAAACCTATTTTAGTGATCACAAAACAATCTGGGTATCATATAAATAAAGAACTATCATCCATCACAGAAATCATAGCTAATTAAGTCGCTAAACATTCAGAATTATTTTTTAACAAAAGGCAAAGAGTACTACAATCACCACTAGGATGACTTATAATTATGAAAAATCATGTAATAACAACATCAGTTTTCATATAACTGGAAAATACAGTTAGTATATAATGTTCCCATGCTGTGGGAACAACATCGGAGCTGAAGTAATTTTATTACTTCAACTGAAGAAATCATTAGATCCAACTCAACATATCACAAGTAAGTTTTTTTTTAATTTAGTTAAGTATAACTGCATCCGTAACTTTTGTGTTATTATAATTTTAATCTTCTCTTATATTTTTTAGGAATTGCCAATACATACACAATACCTGCAAGAAAGTACAGTTCTTCACCAGAACCACGCAACAATTTATCGGTTATTCTTGATCGTTACACATTTTTACAATTAGTATGCATTCTATGCACTCTGTCTCAAGATTGATCACTATACTTCAATTCAAGTGAAAGAGACAAGATTTAACAAACCCAATTTACTGTGGCAAATAACACCATGCTTGGCCTGCAGCGGCTTTAAGAAGTGCGTCAACTGTAATAAGAGGCTCATCCAGATTTCTGCTGATCTCGTTGTCCATTGTGAGTCTGTGACAAGTGTCTTAACACGATGAGGAGTTCCATTTTATCAAGATGCATCTGGGTAAAAGAGGTTGTCAGCGTAAATGGAGAGAACGTCCACCTCGTGTTACTTCGAAAATGCTCTTCAACATCCAACTCAACATATCACAAGTACTGTAAGTTTTTTTTTTAATTTAGTTAAGTATAACTGCATCGTAACTTTTGTGTAGATTATATTTTAATCTTTTCTTATAATTTTTTAGGAGGTGCCAATATGTACACAATACCAAGAAAGTACAGTTCTCCACCAAAACCAACGCAACAATTTATTGTTCTTCTTGATCGTTACCGACATTTTGAAGTATATACTCTATGCACAAGACTGCAGCTGACTGCTTAACCACCTTATGGAACTTTGTCTCAAATGATGATGATATCAGTTATACCACAGGAAAAAGATTATTCAGAAAGCAGACATGATCATAATTCAAATGTTAACCCAAATCATAAAAAATGTCAAAATGAAGATTGGAGTGAAGATGAAACAGAAATACCAGCTGGTGTAACTGATACCATGTCGACTGCTACAGATTTTTCTCGAAAATCATGAACGAGAAACAATTCACAATATTGCACCAGGGGAAGCTAGCAGACCACTTTGTATATGCAACTTTGTCTCAAGATTGCTCACTATACTTCAATTCAAGTGAAAAAGACAAGATTTAACAAACCCATTGTGAGTCCATTATGAGTCTGTGTCAAGTGTCTTAACACGATGAGCAGTTCCATTTTATCAAGATGCATCTGGGTAAAAGTGGTTGTCAGCGTAAATGGAGAGAACGTCCACCTCGTGTTACTTCGAAAATTCTCTTCAACATCCAACTCAACATATCACAAGTAATTAATTTTTTTATTTAGTTAAGTATAATTGCATCGTAACTTTTGTGTAGATTATATCTTAATCTTCTCTCATAATTTTTTAGGTGGTGCAATACGTACACAATACCAAGAAAGTACAGTTCTCCACCAGAACCAACGCAACAATTTATTGTTCTTCTTGATCGTTACACATTTTTACCAGTATGCACTCTATGCACAAGACTGCAGCTGACTGCTTAACCACCTTATGGAACTTTGTCTCAAATGATGATGATATTATACCACAGGAAAAAGATTATTCAGAAAGCAGACATGATCATACAGTAATTCAAATGTTAAAATGAAGATTGGAGTGAAGATGAAGCAGAAATACCAGCTGGTGTAACTGATACCATGTTGACTGCTACAGATTTCCTCGAAAATCATGAACGAGAAACAATTCACAATATTGCACCAGGGGAAGGTAGCAGACCACTTAGTATATTTAGAGATAAATATTCTGAAGAACTAGCTTACCCGGTCAAAAAGGCCTAAAGATAAAGAAAGATCAGTCAAAGTTCCCTATAGTGATATTTGCAAATCAGAATTAATAACATGAAGTGAAACTTCACTGAAATTCATTTCCACTAATCGTATACCTCAACTGATGTCAAACTGATGTATTAGTTCTAATATGCCTCGAAATCGGACTGGGACGGGTTTTCAAGTACTCGGATTTGTTCCAGTCCTCGGCTTCGCCTCGGACTGGAACAAATCCTCGTACTTGAAAACCCGGTCTAGTACTCTTTCTCGGCCTTTAAATATTACATCCAATTATTTACACAAAGGGATGATTATAATGGGGCAAAAATAATTGTCTCTAATATGGTATACATGTACA
Organism: Chrysogorgia sp. JL179-B06; assembly: GCA_035772405.1. NCBI lineage: Eukaryota > Metazoa > Cnidaria > Anthozoa > Scleralcyonacea > Chrysogorgiidae > Chrysogorgia > Chrysogorgia sp. JL179-B06. Next base: position 7,133,279 of record JAYKKM010000439.1, read on the forward strand.
GTATTTCCTTACAATTATTCAACTATACACCTATCGTGAAATACCGGGTTTCGAGCCGGGTTTCATGCATGATTCTTAGTAGGTGACCGTACCAGTCATATGCATAATAGTGATCTCGCGGTCGAAGATGCAATAATTCCCGAAGGGGATCGAGATATTTCGCGATAGGTGTATTTCCTGAAAGGTCTAATATTCATACTAGGGACTTTATAAGATGTACGACGGCAACCTAGGACGGCGACGGCAGTGAAAGCAATACAAATTTTAGTACTTGAATGGAATCACGATCGATTGACTAGCATATTTAACACTCAAAGTTTGTTTAATGATCTCCAAAACCCTTCAATATTTCTAAAACGATTGTAGTGTCTGTGTTTAGGTTAATATTACTCTTGGGAATAAATATTATTCATTATTTTTGTTTCTCATAAAGATTCTTTTGTTTGAACGACGTCCCCGTCCTGGGTTGCCGTCGTAAATCTTAAGGTCCCTACTAATCATTAAACAACCCGCTACTGTATAGTAATTATAATTTTGTAATTTTTCACATAAGAGATGCGGGTTTTTACTGTAACCGAAATCACTGTCAAATTTCTTGTCGCATCAGTCTCGCTCGCACCTAACCTGGATGGCGATAAGATCGTTTACGAGACTTCGACGGTAACATAATTAATTGCAATTGCTCCTGCCCCTAACCTCCTCAGTTATCAGTCCTTTACACATGTACGCATTGTGTACCTAAGGTTCCAGTTCAAAACCAAGCGGTACCCACATGTTCGCTTTGCGGATCTGTTTTTATAAACGTTAATGATTAATAAACGCCGCAACTTGAAAAATCGTTTTTGTTGTATTACATTTGATTTGTACAATCACAATGTTTCAATTTCAGACAAATCGTCCTAATAATTCACAGTTTGTGAAATTTTTCCTATAGCTGCTATAAATTTGGTAAATTAAATTGACAAGAACGTCAGAACCGCCACAGAAATCAATAAAGTTTCTACGGGGAATTGTTATCGTTTCTCCGTATATTTTTTATAATTATATCAAGAAAAATGCCATATTAAAAATATTAAAGCGTTCGTAATATTTCCTGGGCAGCTTATTTCGTCTTTGTTGCAGATTTACTTGGCCGGTTGTTTTTCTTGTCAGTTCGGCATTGTTGTCTTAGAAGACTGAATGTTTGTTCATATTAAGAACAATCTTGGAGAGGTTTATCTACCACTGTTTGACTTTGAGTTTTTATATTTAGAACTGGTAAATTAATACAAATTCTGAAATGAATGAAAAAAACACTTTATAGTTTGTCTGATAAATTATAGCTTGAACTTTTGCATATTTGTCTGGTTGTTTGCTGTGCAAGCTGTGTCAATAAAATAATTATTTAAAACTAAATTTAAAATTAATTAATTAAAATAATAAAACTATTACCAGTTTTCTCATCACTGCAAATATACAAATAATATGAAATGTAACAAGAAAATAGAAAACCTTGTTAGAAAAGTTCCCTGATTCAAATCACATAATAAACCAAAAATATTTGAAGAACAGGTTTCATTCCATATGCCATAATAGTGATGTAATAATGCCAACAAAATTTGTGTTATTATCATTATCACCAATATACAAGGAACAAGAATTATGAAATGCACCATTAATTTTGTTAAAGATGCAGTTCGTTATAAGATCAATGATAAGCAGGGCTGTGGCAAACATATTTGCGGCCCGACTAGTTCGTATCGGCCTGCCACTTTGAGTGTTTTCAAGAGGGCGGTTTGGCCTTGTATATTGGTGATAATAATAGTTTAATTTATATAGTGCCTACAACAAGATCTAAGCACTTTACAATCTGAACTATAAAAATATATATATGTCGCTTGATAAACTATACTCTCTGTCAGGCATTTACCAGAGAGTGGACACGAAACTTTCTGGCGGCAATTGCATTCTTTGCTTGCATCGGTCATGATGTTGGTCTGGGGCTGTTTGGCGAGTATAGCTTTGTTGTGGGCTGAGATAACGCTCTGCATGTTTGGCATGCAGCTATAACTTAGCTTCAACGTGTTGCGGTTTAGTATCCACCCGCTCATTCATTAGTTTTGATGTCGTAGATTTTTACCCATCGGCATATCGGAAGAGTTGTTAAAACAAGCCCTAACATTCGCCACCCAACACGACGAGATAACCGAAAATGAGAAACACATTATTCAGGCAAAGAAACCCCTCCTTTTCAACGGAAACTCAACCTGGTGCAAGAAAACATCAAACTCTCTCTTCGACGTGACCATGCAGGCAGCTTCGACGGCGCAGAAACGTGTGAGCTAGTAGGCTCCTACATACTATCGAAATTGACAACAGAGTACGACAATGATATCGGTCTGTACAGAGATGACGGTCTTGCAGCATTTAATAAAACGCCGAGAGAGATTGAGAATATTAAGAAACACATTTGTAAGACATTCAGCGACCACAGCTTAAGCATCACCATCGAAGCTAACAAGAAATGTGTCAACTATCTTGATATTACACTTGATCTAAAATCCGCCTCTTACAAACCGTATATGAAACCTGGAAACGTCCCACAATACGTAAACCGACAAAGCAACCATCCATCATCAATACTCTGCAACATACCAGAGGCAATCAATAGACGGCTATCAAATATATCCTCGGATATAAGCAATCAAATGACTCGGCTATTCCACCCTATCAAGAAGCCCTGCAGAAAAGTGGTTACAATTACCCTCTAAAATACAACCCTCAACCTCCAAAACCAAAGCGCCCTAGAAGGAGAAGCGTTATATGGTTCAACCCACCATATAGCGCCAATGTTGCAACGATCATTGGGCACAAATTTCTTCAAGCCATAGACGAATGCTTCCCGCAAAGCCATCCCTTGCATAAGATACTAAACCGCAACACGTTGAAGCTAAGTTATATAGCTGCATGCCAAACATGCATGCAGAACATTATCTCAGCCCACAACAAAGCTATACTCGCCAAACAGCTCCAGACCAACATCACCGATGCAAGCAAAGAATGCAATTGCCGCCAGAAAGTTTCGTGTCCACTCTCTGGTAAATGCCTGACAGAGAGTATAGTTTATCAAGCGACGGTGAAGAGAGAAGATACCGCAGAAGAGAAGACCTATGTCGGACATACGGGGGGCCAATTCAAAACGCGCTATAATAATCATACTAATTCTTTTAGAAACGTTAAGCATAAGCATTCTACCGCACTCAGCAAATACATTTGGCTTTTAAAGGAATCAGACGTACAATATTCAATGAAGTGGAAAATCATCAAAAAATGCAAGAGTTATTCGAACAAAACTAAGCGATGCAACCTGTGCCTACATGAAAAGTTTATAATTATTTATTATCCGCAACTCAGCTCCTTGAACTCTAAAAACGAACTATTGTCAGCCTGTAGACACAGGAAAAACTTCCTGCTTTGCAACCAATAGCTAACCTATGTAATATAATACTATTTCTATGACGCCAAACATGTATATATAATATCTCAAGTTTCCTAAGCATAACATCAAACGCGATTTCACCTGATGATTGTGGTAAGCTTTGCTTGCCATACGAATACGTTCCGCGCGTGGAGGCAAAATGCCCTGGGTACGTCTGATGCGACGCGATAATCACCTGAGGAGTGTGGTAAGCTTCGCTTGCCATACAAAACAATTTTGTAGTGATTAAAGTTCAATGAAGTAACTCAAGCTTGTCTTTTTATTTAACTATATATATATATATATATATATATATATATATATATATATATATATATATATATATATATATATATATATATATATATATATATATATATATATATATATATAGTTTGTTAAATAGCTTGTAAAACCATTAAGGCGTTTCCTGATTTTATATAGTTACAATATGCTATAATAAGACTCATTGTTAAAACTTGTTTTTAATATATTTAATCTTGTACTTACACACAAGAGAACAAAGGTTGTCAAAGAGAAACTTCCAAAATATATATGATATATACACAGAGTATGTTATTGGATTAAAGGCAAACTCTAGCATTGTATAGAATAGTGCTAACTAAGTACAATTTTCCTAGTGCTTGCAAGTATAATTTCAAGTTTTTTTTAAAATCTACAAATGCAAAGTAGGTGCTTATGCCTCGAAATGGCCAATCAACTGCTATTCGCACTTTGCTCATTGAAGTACTGAAGGCCTTTTGTGCTGCAGTGTGATTTGCCCCTTTAAAAGGACCTTGTACATGTTGTGTAACAGGGTATGCTGGGTCCCCATAAATACATAGAAATCTACCATTCATGTCAAAAGAGTGTATTTGCAGCTGTTCTTGTAACCTGGACTCCACAAATATCCTGGAATCATGCCTTTTCCCCTCAGTAAAACAGTAAATCCATATTAATTACACCATGGTAAATAGAAAAAATTGCTCTTATCTTATTGCCATATAAATTAAACTTACCCACAGGTCCATACATATGCACTATAAGACCATTTTCTGCCACCACAGATTGGTATTTCAGAGCATGAACCCGCTTGTGTCCATTGTATAAGGTCGAATCTGCAGGATTAGAAGGCATGGTGGTATTGAATTTATTTAATAAACACGTAATATTAACGGGTGTGATATTCTATTTAGCCATAATTTACGCACATCTTGCGGTTTTTATAATGCTATAGCAAGAAATTGCAGGTAACCAGTTATCTGTTGATTAAAATTGTATTTTATAACGGAAAAAACATAAACATATTTCACTGATGCTAAAATAACGTAATATCATCAATTTATAACATTTTATAACAAGGTGTGGAGAATATATTGAAAATGTTTAGGTAAAGACGAAAACTGTTTAGTTGATTTTGTTGACAGTTTGTCAGTAAAAATGAGCAACAATTATATATTCACATTGGAAATAAATTCCTTGTAATATCAAAAACGATTATATTAACTGAACTTGTTTCAAATGAGGTAACAGTGTACATGTTGCTATGAATAAATAATGTAAATGAAACAGGGCCTTGAAATATATATGCCCTGGATAATGCCTACAATCAAACCAGTGAAGGTTTTCAAAATATGGAAGACCATACTCTACAGTACATGTACTTGGAGAAATAATGGTAATGCAGTTAGTTAATAAGAAAAAAACAGTTTTTCTGTAAAAAAGATGCAAAATGAAAAATATTTCATGAATTGTGGTTTTATAACCACAGGTAATAGTCCTCGAAATATCGAAGACCAAGCTTGGACAAATATATTGAAATGCAGTAAATATTTTGAGGGGGAAATTCTTCTGTTTAAGAAAAAATTGCAAAATATGTTACGAATTGTGGTTGTATGACCACAGGTAATAGTCCTCGAAATATCGAAGACCAAGCTTGGACAAATATATTGAAATGCAGTAAATATTTTGAGTGGGAAATTTTTCAGGTTAAGGAAAAATTGCAAAATATGTCATGAATTTTGGTTTTATAACAACAAGTAATGGTCCTCGAAATATCGAAGACCAAGTTTGGACAAATATATTGAAATGCAGTAAATATTTTGACGGGGAAATTTTTCTGGTTAAGAAAAAATTGCAAAATATGTCATGAATTGTGGTTTTATAACCACAGCTAATGGTCCTCGAAATATCGAAAACCAAGTTTGGACAAATATATTGAAATGCAGTAAATATTTTGAGGGTGAAATTTTCCTGTTTAAGAAAAAATTGCAAAATATGTCATGAATTGTGGTTTTATAACCACAGGTAATGGTCCTCGAAATATCGAAGAGTTTGGACAAATATATTGAAATGCAGTAAATATTTTGAGGGAGAAATTTTCCTGTTTAAGAAAAAATTGCAATATATGTCATGAATTGTGGTTTTATAACCACAGGTAATGGTCCTCGAAATATCGAAGACCAAGCTTGGACAAATATATTGAAATGCAGTAAATATTTTGAGGGGGAAATTCTTCTGTTTAAGAAAATATTGCAAAATATGTCATGAATTGTGGTTTTATGAGCACAGGTAATAGTCCTCGAAATATCGAAGACCAAGCTTGGACAAATATATTGAAATGCAGTAAATATTTTGAGGGGGAAATTTTTCTGCTTAAGAAAAAATTGCAAAATATGTCATGAATTTTGGTTTTATAACAACAAGTAATGGTCCTCGAAATATCGAAAACCAAGCTTACACAAATATATTGAAATGCAGGAAATATTTTGAGGCGGAAATTTTTCTGGTTAAGAAAAAATTGCAAAATATGTCATGAATTTTGGTTTTATAACAACAAGTAATGGTCCTCGAAATATGGAAGACCAACTTGGACAAATATATTGAAATGCAGTAAATATTTTGAGAGAGAAATTTTTCTGGTTCAGAAAAAATTGCAAAATATGTCATAACTTTTGGTTTTATAACAACAAGTAATGGTCCTCGAAATATCGAAGACCAAGCTTGGACAAATATATTGAAATGCAGTGAATATTTTGAGGGGGAAATTTTTATGGTTAAGAAAAAATTGCAAAATATGTCATGAATTTTGGTTTTATAACAACAAGTAATGGTCCTCGAAATATGGAAGACCAACTTGGACAAATATATTGAAATGCAGTAAATATTTTGAGGGGGAAATTCTTCTGTTTAAGAAAAAATTGCAAAATATGTCATGAATTGTGGTTTTATAACCACAGGTAATGGTCCTCGAAATATCGAAGACCAAGCTTGGACAAATATATTGAAATGCAGTAAATATTTTGAGGGAGAAATTTTCCTGTTTAAGAAAAATTGCAAAATATGTCATGAATTGTGGTTTTATAACCACAGGTAATGGTCCTCAAAATATCGAAGACCAAGCTTGGACAAATATATTGAAATGCAGTAAATATTTTGACGGGGAAATTTTTCTGCTTAAGAAAAAATTGCAAAATATGTCAAGAATTTTGGTTTTATAAGAACAAGTAATGGTCCTCGAAATATCGAAAACCAAGCTTGGACAAATATATTGAAATGCAGTAAATATTTTGAGGGGGAAATTTTTCTGGTTAAGAAAAAATTGCAAAATATGTCATGAATTGTGGTTTTATAACCACAGGTAATGGTCCTCGAAATATCGAAAACCAAGCTTGGACAAATATATTGAAATGCAGTAAATATTTTGAGGGTGAAATTTTCCTGTTTAAGAAAAAATTGCAAATATGTCATGAATTGTGGTTTTATAACCACAGGTAATGGTCCTCGAAATATCGAAGAGTTTGGACAAATATATTGAAATGCAGTAAATATTTTGAGGGAGAAATTTTCCTGTTTAAGAAAAAATTGCAATATATGTCATGAATTGTGGTTTTATAACCACAGGTAATGGTCCTCGAAATATCGAAGACCAAGCTTGGACAAATATATTGAAATGCAGTAAATATTTTGAGGGGGAAATGTTTCTGCTTAAGAAAAAATTGCAAAATATGTCATGAATTTTGGTTTTATAACAACAAGTAATGATCCTCGAAATATGGAAGACCAACTTGGACAAATATATTGAAATGCAGTAAATATTTTGAGAGAGAAATTTTTCTGGTTAAGAAAAAATTGCAAAATATGTCATAACTTTTGGTTTTATAACAACAAGTAATGGTCCTCGAAATATCGAAGACCAAGCTTGGACAAATATATTGAAATGCAGTGAATATTTTGAGGGGGAAATTTTTATGGTTAAGAAAAAATTGCAAAATATGTCATGAATTTTGGTTTTATAACAACAAGTAATGGTCCTCGAAATATGGAAGACCAACTTGGACAAATATATTGAAATGCAGTAAATATTTTGAGGGGGAAATTCTTCTGTTTAAGAAAAAATTGCAAAATATGTCATGAATTGTGGTTTTATAACCACAGGTAATGGTCCTCGAAATATCGAAGACCAAGCTTGGACAAATATATTGAAATGCAGTAAATATTTTGAAGGAGAAATTTTCCTGTTTAAGAAAAATTGCAAAATATGTCATGAATTGTGGTTTTATAACCACAGGTAATGGTCCTCAAAATATCGAAGACCAAGCTTGGACAAATATATTGAAATGCAGTAAATATTTTGAGGGGGAAATTTTTCTGCTTAAGAAAAAATTGCAAAATATGTCATGAATTTTGGTTTTATAACAACAAGTAATGGTCCTCGAAATATCGAAAACCAAGCTTACACAAATATATTGAAATGCAGGAAATATTTTGAGGCGGAAATTTTTCTGGTTAAGAAAAAATTGCAAAATATGTCATGAATTTTGGTTTTATAACAACAAGTAATGGTCCTCGAAATATGGAAGACCAACTTGGACAAATATATTGAAATGCAGTAAATATTTTGAGAGAGAAATTTTTCTGGTTAAGAAAAAATTGCAAAATATGTCATAACTTTTGGTTTTATAACAACAAGTAATGGTCCTCGAAATATCGAAGACCAAGCTTGGACAAATATATTGAAATGCAGTAAATATTTTGAGGGGGAAATTTTTCTGGTTAAGAAAAAATTGCAAAATATGTCATGAATTGTGGTTTTATAACCACAGGTAATGGTCCTCGAAATATCGAAAACCAAGTTTGGACAAATATATTGAAATGCAGTAAATATTTTGAGGGTGAAATTTTCCTGTTTAAGAAAAAATTGCAAATATGTCATGAATTGTGGTTTTATAACCACAGGTAATGGTCCTCGAAATATCGAAGAGTTTGGACAAATATATTGAAATGCAGTAAATATTTTGAGGGAGAAATTTTCCTGTTTAAGAAAAAATTGCAATATATGTCATGAATTGTGGTTTTATAACCACAGGTAATGGTCCTCGAAATATCGAAGACCAAGCTTGGACAAATATATTGAAATGCAGTAAATATTTTGAGGGGGAAATTCTTCTGTTTAAGAAAATATTGCAAAATATGTCATGAATTGTGGTTTTATGAGCACAGGTAATAGTCCTCGAAATATCGAAGACCAAGCTTGGACAAATATATTGAAATGCAGTAAATATTTTGAGGGGGAAATTTTTCTGCTTAAGAAAAAATTGCAAAATATGTCATGAATTTTGGTTTTATAACAACAAGTAATGGTCCTCGAAATATCGAAAACCAAGCTTACACAAATATATTGAAATGCAGGAAATATTTTGAGGCGGAAATTTTTCTGGTTAAGAAAAAATTGCAAAATATGTCATGAATTTTGGTTTTATAACAACAAGTAATGGTCCTCGAAATATGGAAGACCAACTTGGACAAATATATTGAAATGCAGTAAATATTTTGAGAGAGAAATTTTTTCTGGTTAAGAAAAAATTGCAAAATATGTCATAACTTTTGGTTTTATAACAACAAGTAATGGTCCTCGAAATATCGAAGACCAAGCTTGGACAAATATATTGAAATGCAGTGAATATTTTGAGGGGGAAATTTTTATGGTTAAGAAAAAATTGCAAAATATGTCATGAATTTTGGTTTTATAACAACAAGTAATGGTCCTCGAAATATGGAAGACCAACTTGGACAAATATATTGAAATGCAGTAAATATTTTGAGGGGGAAATTCTTCTGTTTAAGAAAAAATTGCAAAATATGTCATGAATTGTGGTTTTATAACCACAGGTAATGGTCCTCGAAATATCGAAGACCAAGTTTGGACAAATATATTGAAATGCAGTAAATATTTTGAGGGAGAAATTTTCCTGTTTAAGAAAAATTGCAAAATATGTCATGAATTGTGGTTTTATAACCACAGGTAATGGTCCTCAAAATATCGAAGACCAGGCTTGGACAAATATATTGAAATGCAGTAAATATTTTGACGGGGAAATTTTTCTGCTTAAGAAAAAATTGCAAAATATGTCAAGAATTTTGGTTTTATAAGAACAAGTAATGGTCCTCGAAATATCGAAAACCAAGCTTGGACAAATATATTGAAATGCAGTAAATATTTTGAGGGGGAAATTCTTCTGTTTAAGAAAATATTGCAAAATATGTCATGAATTGTGGTTTTATGAGCACAGGTAATAGTCCTCGAAATATCGAAGACCAAGCTTGGACAAATAAATTGAAATGCAGTAAATATTTTGAGGGGGAAATTTTTCTGGTTAAGAAAAAATTGCAAAATATGTCATGAATTTTGGTTTTATAACAACAAGTAATGGTCCTCGAAATATCGAAAACCAAGCTTACACAAATATATTGAAATGCAGGAAATATTTTGAGGGGGAAATTTTTCTGGTTAAGAAAAAATTGCAAAATATGTCATGAATTTTGGTTTTATAACAACAAGTAATGGTCCTCGAAATATGGAAGACCAACTTGGACAAATATATTGAAATGCAGTAAATATTTTGAGGGGGAAATTTTTCTGGTTAAGAAAAAATTGCAAAATATGTCATAACTTTTGGTTTTATAACAACAAGTAATGGTCCTCGAAATATCGAAGACCAAGCTTGGACAAATATATTGAAATGCAGTGAATATTTTGAGGGGGAAATTTTTATGGTTAAGAAAAAATTGCAAAATATGTCATGAATTTTGGTTTTATAACAACAAGTAATGGTCCTCGAAATATGGAAGACCAACTTGGACAAATATATTGAAATGCAGTAAATATTTTGAGGGAGAAATTTTCCTGTTTAAGAAAAATTGCAAAATATGTCATGAATTGTGGTTTTATAACGACAGGTAATGGTCCTCAAAATATCGAAGACCAAGCTTGGACAAATATATTGAAATGGAGTAAATATTTTGACGGGGAAATTTTTCTGCTTAAAAAAAATTGCAAAATATGTCAAGAATTTTGGTTTTATAAGAACAAGTAATGGTCCTCGAAATATCGAAAACCAAGCTTGGACAAATATATTGAAATGCAGTAAATATTTTGAGGGGGAAATTTTTCTGCTTAAGAAAAAATTGCAAAATATGTCAATAATTTTGGTTTTATAAGAACAAGTAATGGTCCTCGAAATATCGAAAACCAAGCTTGGACAAATATATTGAAATGCAGTAAATATTTTGAGGGGGAAATTCTTCTGTTTAACTCTTTCCCTACGGCTGGAAAACATCAAAAATTGAACGACCACGTTGTTCTATTGATATCTCTTGAAATAACCATAACTGTTGCGAAAGCTATACATTTTCTGGAAGCCCAATAAACCGGCTTTTACTTGTTCTTTTAAATTTCCCGAACAAAACACATTATGTTAATATAAATTAGCATTAATTATCATAAATCAGGTTGAAAAATTTACATTTTTCCAGAAAAGGCCATCTTGCACGCCCGCATAGCATCTTGAAAACTCAAAATGCCACCAATCGCAGAGTTGTTTATGAAATCAAATCAAACTTGGCGTGTGCGTGGATTTTATGTTCCTGGCGCTTGTCGAATTTCAATTTTTAATCTTGCGTTACCGTGTGCCGTGTTTTTCGATTGACGACTTTGCGGGTCATCAACGACCCATTTTAACTGCGCCCGTAGGGAAAGAGTGAAGAAAAAATTGCAAAATATGTGAAGAATTTTGGTTTTATAAGAACAAGTAATGGTCCTCGAAATATCGAAAACCAAGCTTGGACAAATATATTGAAATGCAGTAAATATTTTGAGGGGGAAATTCTTCTGTTTAAGAAAAAATTGCAAAATATGTCATGAATTGTGGTTTTATAACCACAGGTAATGGTCCTCAAAATATCGAAGACCAAGCTTGGACAAATATATTGAAATGCAGTAAATATTTTGACAAGGAAATTTTTCTGCTTAAGATAAAATTGCAAAATATGTCAAGAATTTTGGTTTTATAAGAACAAGTAATGGTCCTCGAAATATCGAAAACCAAGCTTGGACAAATATATTGAAATGCAGTAAATATTTTGAGGGGAAATTCTTCTGTTTAAGAAAATATTGCAAAATATGTCATGAATTGTGGTTTTATGAGCACAGGTAATAGTCCTCGAAATATCGAAGACCAAGCTTGGACAAATATATTGAAATGCAGTAAATATTTTGAGGGGGAAATTTTTCTGGTTAAGAAAAAATTGCAAAATATGTCATGAATTTTGGTTTTATAACAACAAGTAATGGTCCTCGAAATATCGAAAACCAAGCTTACACAAATATATGAAATGCAGGAAATATTTTGAGCGGGAAATTTTTCTGGTTAAGAAAAAATTGCAAAATATGTCATGAATTTTGGTTTTATAACAACAAGTAATGGTCCTCGAAATATGGAAGACCAACTTGGACAAATATATTGAAATGCAGTAAATATTTTGAGGGGGAAATTTTTCTGGTTAAGAAAAAATTGCAAAATATGTCATAAATTTTGGTTTTATAACAACAAGTAATGGTCCTCGAAATATGGAAGACCAACTTGGACAAATATATTGAAATGCAGTAAATATTTTGAGGGAGAAATTTTCCTGTTTAAGAAAAATTGCAAAATATGTCATGAATTGTGGTTTTATAACCACAGGTAATGGTCCTCAAAATATCGAAGACCAAGCTTGGACAAATATATTGAAATGCAGTAAATATTTTGACGGGGAAATTTTTCTGCTTAAGAAAAAATTGCAAAATATGTCAAGAATTTTGGTTTTATAAGAACAAGTAATGGTCCCCAAAATATCGAAAACCAAGCTTGGACAAATATATTGAAATGCAGTAAATATTTTGAGGGGGAAATTCTTCTGTTTAAGAAAATATTGCAAAATATGTCATGAATTGTCGTTTTATGAGCACAGGTAATAGTCCTCGAAATATCGAAGACCAAGCTTGGACAAATATATTGAAATGCAGTAAATATTTTGAGGGGGAAATTTTTCTGGTTAAGAAAAAATTGCAAAATATGTCATGAATTTTGGTTTTATAACAACAAGTAATGGTCCTCGAAATATCGAAAACCAAGCTTACACAAATATATTGAAACGCAGGAAATATTTTGAGGGGGAAATTTTTCTGGTTAAGAAAAAATTGCAAAATATGTCATGAATTTTGGTTTTATAACAACAAGTAATGGTCCTCGAAATATGGAAGACCAACTTGGACAAATATATTGAAATGCAGTAAATATTTTGAGGGGGAAATTTTTCTGGTTAAGAAAAAATTGCGAAATATGTCATGAATTTTGGTTTTATAACAACACATATTTTGCAATTTTTTCTGAAGCAGAAAAATTTCCCCCTCAAAATATTTACTGCATTTCAATATATTTGTCCAAGCTTGGTCTTCGATATTTCGAGGACCATTACCTGTGGTTATCAAACCACAATTCATGACATATTTTGCAATTTTTTCTTAAACAGGAAAATTTCCCCATCAAAATATTTACTGCATTTCAATATATTTGTCCAAGCTTGGTCTTCAATATTTCGAGGACCATGACCTGTGGTCATAAAACCACAATTCATGACATATTTTGCTATTTTTTCTTAAACAGAAGAATTTTCCCAAATTTATTTGCTGCATTTCAATATATTTGTCCAAGCTTGGTCTTCGATATTTCGAGGACCATTACTTCATGAATTTTGGTTTTATAACAACAAGTAATGGTCCTCGAAATATCGAAAACCAAGCTTGGACAAATATATTGAAATGCAGGAGATATTTTGAGGGGGAAATTCTTCTGGTTAAGAAAAAATTGCAAAATATGTCATGAATTGTGGTTTTATGACCACAGGTAATAGTCCTCGAAATATCGAAAACCAAGCTTGGACAAATATATTGAAATGCAGTAAATATTTTGAGGGGGAAATTCTTCTGTTTAAGAAAAAATTGCAAAATATGTCATGAATTGTGGTATTATGAGCACAGGTAATAGTCCTCGAAATATCGAAGACCAAGTTTGGACAAATATATTGAAATGCAGTAAATATTTTGAGGGAGAAATTTTCCTGTTTAAGAAAAAATTGCAATATATGTCATGAATTGTGGTTTTATAACCACAGGTAATGGTCCTCGAAATATCGAAGACCAAGCTTGGACAAATATATTGAAATGCAGTAAATATTTTGAGGGAGAAATTTTCCTGTTTAAGAAAAATTGCAAAATATGTCATGAATTGTGGTTTTATAACCACAGGTAATGGTCCTCAAAATATCGAAGACCAAGCTTGGACAAATATATTGAAATGCAGTAAATATTTTGACGGGGAAATTTTTCTGCTTAAGAAAAAATTGCAAAATATGTCAAGAATTTTGGTTTTATAAGAACAAGTAATGGTCCTCGAAATATCGAAAACCAAGCTTGGACAAATATATTGAAATGCAGTAAATATTTTGAGGGGGAAATTCTTCTGTTTAAGAAAATATTGCAAAATATGTCATGAATTGTGGTTTTATGAGCACAGGTAATAGTCCTCGAAATATCGAAGACTAAGCTTGGACAAATATATTGAAATGCAGTAAATATTTTGAGGGGGAAATTTTTCTGGTTAAGAAAAAATTGCAAAATATGTCATGAATTTTGGTTTTATAACAACAAGTAATGGTCCTCGAAATATCGAAAACCAAGCTTACACAAATATATTGAAATGCAGGAAATATTTTGAGGGGGAAATTTTTCTGGTTAATAAAAAATTGCAAAATATGTCATGAATTTTGATTTTATAACAACAAGTAATGGTCCTCGAAATATCGAAGACCAAGCTTGGACAAATATATTGAAATGCAGTAAATATTTTGAGGGGAAATTTTTCTGGTTAAGAAAAAATTGCAAAATATGTCATAAATTTTGGTTTTATAACAACAAGTAATGGTCCTCGAAATATCGAAGACCAAGCTTGGACAAATATATTGAAATGCAGTAAATATTTTGAGGGGGAAATTCTTCTGTTTAAGAAAAAATTGCAAAATATGTCAAGAATTTTGGTTTTATAAGAACAAGTAATGGTCCTCGAAATATCGAAAACCAAGCTTGGACAAATATATTGAAATGCAGTAAATATTTTGAGGGGGAAATTCTTCTGTTTAAGAAAAAATTGCAAAATATGTCATGAATTGTGGTATTATGAGCACAGGTAATAGTCCTCGAAATATCGAAGACCAAGTTTGGACAAATATATTGAAATGCAGTAAATATTTTGAGGGAGAAATTTTCCTGTTTAAGAAAAATTGCAAAATATGTCATGAATTGTGGTTTTATAACCACAGGTAATGGTCCTCAAAATATCGAAGACCAAGCTTGGACAAATATATTGAAATGCAGTAAATATGTTGACGGGGAAATTTTTCTGCTTAAGAAAAAATTGCAAAATATGTCAAGAATTTTGGTTTTATAAGAACAATTGTAATGGTCCTCGAAATATCGAAAACCAAGCTTGGACAAATATATTGAAATGCAGGAGATATTTTGAGGGGGAAATTCTTCTGGTTAAGAAAAAATTGCAAAATATGTCATGAATTGTGGTTTTATGACCACAGGTAATAGTCCTCGAAATATCGAAAACCAAGCTTGGACAAATATATTGAAATGCAGTAAATATTTTGAGGGGGAAATTCTTCTGTTTAAGAAAAAATTGCAAAATATGTCATGAATTGTGGTATTATGAGCACAGGTAATAGTCCTCGAAATATCGAAGACCAAGTTTGGACAAATATATTGAAATGCAGTAAATATTTTGAGGGAGAAATTTTTCTGTTTAAGAAAAAATTGCAAAATATGTCATGAATTGTGGTTTTATAACAACAAGTAATGGTCCTCGAAATATCGAAGACCAAGCTTGGACAAATATATTGAAATGCAGTAAATATTTTGAGGGAGAAATTTTTCTGTTTAAGAAAAATTGCAAAATATGTCATGAATTGTGGTTTTATAACCACAGGTAATGGTCCTCAAAATATCGAAGACCAAGCTTGGACAAATATATTGAAATGCAGTAAATATTTTGACGGGGAAATTTTTCTGCTTAAGAAAAAATTGCAAAATATGTCAAGAATTTTGGTTTTATAAGAACAAGTAATGGTCCTCGAAATATCGAAAACCAAGCTTGGACAAATATATTGAAATGCAGTAAATATTTTGAGGGGGAAATTCTTCTGTTTAAGAAAATATTGCAAAATATGTCATGAATTGTGGTTTTATGAGCACAGGTAATAGTCCTCGAAATATCGAAGACTAAGCTTGGACAAATATATTGAAATGCAGTAAATATTTTGAGGGGGAAATTTTTCTGGTTAAGAAAAAATTGCAAAATATGTCATGAATTTTGGTTTTATAACAACAAGTAATGGTCCTCGAAATATCGAAAACCAAGCTTACACAAATATATTGAAATGCAGGAAATATTTTGAGGGGGAAATTTTCTGGTTAATAAAAAATTGCAAAATATGTCATGAATTTTGATTTTATAACAACAAGTAATGGTCCTCGAAATATCGAAGACCAAGCTTGGACAAATATATTGAAATGCAGTAAATATTTTGAGGGGGAAATTTTTCTGGTTAAGAAAAAATTGCAAAATATGTCATAAATTTTGGTTTTATAACAACAAGTAATGGTCCTCGAAATATCGAAGACCAAGCTTGGACAAATATATTGAAATGCAGTAAATATTTTGAGGGGGAAATTCTTCTGTTTAAGAAAAAATTGCAAAATATGTCAAGAATTTTGGTTTTATAAGAACAAGTAATGGTCCTCGAAATATCGAAAACCAAGCTTGGATAAATATATTGAAATGCAGTAAATATTTTGAGGGGGAAATTCTTCTGTTTAAGAAAAAATTGCAAAATATGTCATGAATTGTGGTATTATGAGCACAGGTAATAATCCTCGAAATATCGAAGACCAAGTTTGGACAAATATATTGAAATGCAGTAAATATTTTGAGGGAGAAATTTTCCTGTTTAAGAAAAATTGCAAAATATGTCATGAATTGTGGTTTTATAACCACAGGTAATGGTCCTCAAAATATCGAAGACCAAGCTTGGACAAATATATTGAAATGCAGTAAATATGTTGACGGGGAAATTTTTTCTGCTTAAGAAAAAATTGCAAAATATGTCAAGAATTTTGGTTTTATAAGAACAATTGTAATGGTCCTCGAAATATCGAAAACCAAGCTTGGACAAATATATTGAAATGCAGTAAATATTTTGAGGGGGAAATTCTTCTGTTTAAGAAAATATTGCAAAATATGTCATGAATTGTGGTTTTATGAGCACAGGTAATAGTCCTCGAAATATCGAAGACTAAGCTTGGACAAATATATTGAAATGCAGTAAATATTTTGAGGGGGAAATTTTTCTGGTTAAGAAAAAATTGCAAAATATGTCATGAATTTTGGTTTTATAACAACAAGTAATGGTCCTCGAAATATCGAAGACCAAGCTTGGACAAATATATTGAAATGCAGTAAATATTTTGAGGGGGAAATTTTTCTGGTTAAGAAAAAATTGCAAAATATGTCATAAATTTTGGTTTTATAACAACAAGTAATGGTCCTCGAAATATCGAAGACCAAGCTTGGACAAATATATTGAAATGCAGTGAATATTTTGAGGGGGAAATTTTTATGGTTAAGAAAAAATTGCAAAATATGTCATGAATTGTGGTTTTATAACCACAGGTAATGGTCCTCAAAATATCGAAAACCAAGCTTGGACAAATATATTGAAATGCAGTAAATATTTTGAGGGGGAAATTCTTCTGGTTAAGAAAAAATTGCAAAATATGTCATGAATTGTGGTTTTATGACCACAGGTAATAGTCCTCGAAATATCGAAGACCAAGCTTGGACAAATATAATGAAATGCAGTAAATATTTTGAGGGGGAAATTTTTCTGGTTAAGAAAAAATTGCAAAATATGTCATGAATTTTTGTTTTATAACAACAAGTAATGGTCCTCGAAATATCGAAAACCAAGCTTGGACAAATATATTGAAATGCAGTAAATATTTTGAGGGGGAAATTCTTCTGGTTAAGAAAAAATTGCAAAATATGTCATGAATTGTGGTTTTATGATCACAGGTAATAGTCCTCGAAATATCGAAGACCAAGCTTGGACAAATATATTGAAATGCAGTAAATATTTTGAGGGGGAAATTTTTCGGGTTAAGAATAAGTTGCAAAATATGTCATGAATTTTGGTTTTATAACAACAAGTAATGGTCCTCGAAATATCGAAGACCAAGCTTGGACAAATATATTGAAATGCAGGAAATATTTTGAGCGGGAAATTTTTCTGGTTAAGAAAAAATTGCAAAATATGTCATGAATTTTGGTTTTATAACAACAAGTAATGGTCCTCGAAATATGGAAAACCAACTTGGACAAATATATTGAAATGCAGTAAATATTTTGAGAGAGAAATTTTTCTGGTTAAGAAAAAATTGCAAAATATGTCATAACTTTTGGTTTTATAACAACAAGTAATGGTCCTCGAAATATCGAAGACCAAGCTTGGACAAATATATTGAAATGCAGTAAATATTTTGAGGGGGAAATTTTTCTGGTTAAGAAAAAATTGCAAAATATGTCATGAATTGTGGTTTTATAACCACAGGTAATGGTCCTCGAAATATCGAAAACCAAGTTTGGACAAATATATTGAAATGCAGTAAATATTTTGAGGGTGAAATTTTCCTGTTTAAGAAAAAATTGCAAATATGTCATGAATTGTGGTTTTATAACCACAGGTAATGGTCCTCGAAATATCGAAGAGTTTGGACAAATATATTGAAATGCAGTAAATATTTTGAGGGAGAAATTTTCCTGTTTAAGAAAAAATTGCAATATATGTCATGAATTGTGGTTTTATAACCACAGGTAATGGTCCTCGAAATATCGAAGACCAAGCTTGGACAAATATATTGAAATGCAGTAAATATTTTGAGGGGGAAATTCTTCTGTTTAAGAAAATATTGCAAAATATGTCATGAATTGTGGTTTTATGAGCACAGGTAATAGTCCTCGAAATATCGAAGACCAAGCTTGGACAAATATATTGAAATGCAGTAAATATTTTGAGGGGGAAATTTTTCTGCTTAAGAAAAAATTGCAAAATATGTCATGAATTTTGGTTTTATAACAACAAGTAATGGTCCTCGAAATATCGAAAACCAAGCTTACACAAATATATTGAAATGCAGGAAATATTTTGAGGCGGAAATTTTTCTGGTTAAGAAAAAATTGCAAAATATGTCATGAATTTTGGTTTTATAACAACAAGTAATGGTCCTCGAAATATGGAAGACCAACTTGGACAAATATATTGAAATGCAGTAAATATTTTGAGAGAGAAATTTTTCTGGTTAAGAAAAAATTGCAAAATATGTCATAACTTTTGGTTTTATAACAACAAGTAATGGTCCTCGAAATATCGAAGACCAAGCTTGGACAAATATATTGAAATGCAGTGAATATTTTGAGGGGGAAATTTTTATGGTTAAGAAAAAATTGCAAAATATGTCATGAATTTTGGTTTTATAACAACAAGTAATGGTCCTCGAAATATGGAAGACCAACTTGGACAAATATATTGAAATGCAGTAAATATTTTGAGGGGGAAATTCTTCTGTTTAAGAAAAAATTGCAAAATATGTCATGAATTTTGGTTTTATAACAACAAGTAATGGTCCTCGAAATATCGAAAACCAAGCTTACACAAATATATTGAAATGCAGGAAATATTTTGAGGGGGAAATTTTTCTGGTTAATAAAAAATTGCAAAATATGTCATGAATTTTGATTTTATAACAACAAGTAATGGTCCTCGAAATATCGAAGACCAAGCTTGGACAAATATATTGAAATGCAGTAAATATTTTGAGGGGGAAATTTTTCTGGTTAAGAAAAAATTGCAAAATATGTCATAAATTTTGGTTTTATAACAACAAGTAATGGTCCTCGAAATATCGAAGACCAAGCTTGGACAAATATATTGAAATGCAGTAAATATTTTGA
This sequence comes from Chrysogorgia sp. JL179-B06, assembly GCA_035772405.1. Lineage (NCBI taxonomy): Eukaryota > Metazoa > Cnidaria > Anthozoa > Scleralcyonacea > Chrysogorgiidae > Chrysogorgia > Chrysogorgia sp. JL179-B06. Next base: position 7,153,184 of record JAYKKM010000439.1, read on the forward strand.
GGGGGAAATTCTTCTGTTTAAGAAAAAATTGCAAAATATGTCAAGAATTTTGGTTTTATAAGAACAAGTAATGGTCCTCGAAATATCGAAAACCAAGCTTGGATAAATATATTGAAATGCAGTAAATATTTTGAGGGGGAAATTCTTCTGTTTAAGAAAAAATTGCAAAATATGTCATGAATTGTGGTATTATGAGCACAGGTAATAATCCTCGAAATATCGAAGACCAAGTTTGGACAAATATATTGAAATGCAGTAAATATTTTGAGGGAGAAATTTTCCTGTTTAAGAAAAATTGCAAAATATGTCATGAATTGTGGTTTTATAACCACAGGTAATGGTCCTCAAAATATCGAAGACCAAGCTTGGACAAATATATTGAAATGCAGTAAATATGTTGACGGGGAAATTTTTCTGCTTAAGAAAAAATTGCAAAATATGTCAAGAATTTTGGTTTTATAAGAACAATTGTAATGGTCCTCGAAATATCGAAAACCAAGCTTGGACAAATATATTGAAATGCAGTAAATATTTTGAGGGGGAAATTCTTCTGTTTAAGAAAATATTGCAAAATATGTCATGAATTGTGGTTTTATGAGCACAGGTAATAGTCCTCGAAATATCGAAGACTAAGCTTGGACAAATATATTGAAATGCAGTAAATATTTTGAGGGGGAAATTTTTCTGGTTAAGAAAAAATTGCAAAATATGTCATGAATTTTGGTTTTATAACAACAAGTAATGGTCCTCGAAATATCGAAGACCAAGCTTGGACAAATATATTGAAATGCAGTAAATATTTTGAGGGGGAAATTTTTCTGGTTAAGAAAAAATTGCAAAATATGTCATAAATTTTGGTTTTATAACAACAAGTAATGGTCCTCGAAATATCGAAGACCAAGCTTGGACAAATATATTGAAATGCAGTGAATATTTTGAGGGGGAAATTTTTATGGTTAAGAAAAAATTGCAAAATATGTCATGAATTGTGGTTTTATAACCACAGGTAATGGTCCTCAAAATATCGAAAACCAAGCTTGGACAAATATATTGAAATGCAGTAAATATTTTGAGGGGGAAATTCTTCTGGTTAAGAAAAAATTGCAAAATATGTCATGAATTGTGGTTTTATGACCACAGGTAATAGTCCTCGAAATATCGAAGACCAAGCTTGGACAAATATAATGAAATGCAGTAAATATTTTGAGGGAAATTTTTCTGGTTAAGAAAAAATTGCAAAATATGTCATGAATTTTTGTTTTATAACAACAAGTAATGGTCCTCGAAATATCGAAAACCAAGCTTGGACAAATATATTGAAATGCAGTAAATATTTTGAGGGGGAAATTCTTCTGGTTAAGAAAAAATTGCAAAATATGTCATGAATTGTGGTTTTATGATCACAGGTAATAGTCCTCGAAATATCGAAGACCAAGCTTGGACAAATATATTGAAATGCAGTAAATATTTTGAGGGGGAAATTTTTCGGGTTAAGAATAAGTTGCAAAATATGTCATGAATTTTGGTTTTATAACAACAAGTAATGGTCCTCGAAATATCGAAGACCAAGCTTGGACAAATATATTGAAATGCAGGAAATATTTTGAGCGGGAAATTTTTTCTGGTTAAGAAAAAATTGCAAAATATGTCATGAATTTTGGTTTTATAACAACAAGTAATGGTCCTCGAAATATGGAAAACCAACTTGGACAAATATATTGAAATGCAGTAAATATTTTGAGAGAGAAATTTTTCTGGTTAAGAAAAAATTGCAAAATATGTCATAACTTTTGGTTTTATAACAACAAGTAATGGTCCTCGAAATATCGAAGACCAAGCTTGGACAAATATATTGAAATGCAGTAAATATTTTGAGGGGGAAATTTTTCTGGTTAAGAAAAAATTGCAAAATATGTCATGAATTGTGGTTTTATAACCACAGGTAATGGTCCTCGAAATATCGAAAACCAAGTTTGGACAAATATATTGAAATGCAGTAAATATTTTGAGGGTGAAATTTTCCTGTTTAAGAAAAAATTGCAAATATGTCATGAATTGTGGTTTTATAACCACAGGTAATGGTCCTCGAAATATCGAAGAGTTTGGACAAATATATTGAAATGCAGTAAATATTTTGAGGGAGAAATTTTCCTGTTTAAGAAAAAATTGCAATATATGTCATGAATTGTGGTTTTATAACCACAGGTAATGGTCCTCGAAATATCGAAGACCAAGCTTGGACAAATATATTGAAATGCAGTAAATATTTTGAGGGGGAAATTCTTCTGTTTAAGAAAATATTGCAAAATATGTCATGAATTGTGGTTTTATGAGCACAGGTAATAGTCCTCGAAATATCGAAGACCAAGCTTGGACAAATATATTGAAATGCAGTAAATATTTTGAGGGGGAAATTTTTCTGCTTAAGAAAAAATTGCAAAATATGTCATGAATTTTGGTTTTATAACAACAAGTAATGGTCCTCGAAATATCGAAAACCAAGCTTACACAAATATATTGAAATGCAGGAAATATTTTGAGGCGGAAATTTTTCTGGTTAAGAAAAAATTGCAAAATATGTCATAACTTTTGGTTTTATAACAACAAGTAATGGTCCTCGAAATATCGAAGACCAAGCTTGGACAAATATATTGAAATGCAGTGAATATTTTGAGGGGGAAATTTTTATGGTTAAGAAAAAATTGCAAAATATGTCATGAATTTTGGTTTTATAACAACAAGTAATGGTCCTCGAAATATGGAAGACCAACTTGGACAAATATATTGAAATGCAGTAAATATTTTGAGGGGGAAATTCTTCTGTTTAAGAAAAAATTGCAAAATATGTCATGAATTTTGGTTTTATAACAACAAGTAATGGTCCTCGAAATATCGAAAACCAAGCTTACACAAATATATTGAAATGCAGGAAATATTTTGAGGCGGAAATTTTTCTGGTTAAGAAAAAATTGCAAAATATGTCATGAATTTTGGTTTTATAACAACAAGTAATGGTCCTCGAAATATGGAAGACCAACTTGGACAAATATATTGAAATGCAGTAAATATTTTGAGAGAGAAATTTTCTGGTTAAGAAAAAATTGCAAAATATGTCATAACTTTTGGTTTTATAACAACAAGTAATGGTCCTCGAAATATCGAAGACCAAGCTTGGACAAATATATTGAAATGCAGTGAATATTTTGAGGGGGAAATTTTTATGGTTAAGAAAAAATTGCAAAATATGTCATGAATTTTGGTTTTATAACAACAAGTAATGGTCCTCGAAATATGGAAGACCAACTTGGACAAATATATTGAAATGCAGTAAATATTTTGAGGGGGAAATTCTTCTGTTTAAGAAAAAATTGCAAAATATGTCATGAATTGTGGTTTTATAACCACAGGTAATGGTCCTCGAAATATCGAAGACCAAGCTTGGACAAATATATTGAAATGCAGTAAATATTTTGAGGGAGAAATTTTCCTGTTTAAGAAAAATTGCAAAATATGTCATGAATTGTGGTTTTATAACCACAGGTAATGGTCCTCAAAATATCGAAGACCAGGCTTGGACAAATATATTGAAATGCAGTAAATATTTTGACGGGGAAATTTTTCTGTTTAAGAAAAAATTGCAAAATATGTCATAACTTTTGGTTTTATAACAACAAGTAATGGTCCTCGAAATATCGAAGACCAAGCTTGGACAAATATATTGAAATGCAGTGAATATTTTGAGGGGGAAATTTTTATGGTTAAGAAAAAATTGCAAAATATGTCATGAATTTTGGTTTTATAACAACAAGTAATGGTCCTCGAAATATGGAAGACCAACTTGGACAAATATATTGAAATGCAGTAAATATTTTGAGGGAGAAATTTTCCTGTTTAAGAAAAATTGCAAAATATGTATTGAATTGTGGTTTTATAACGACAGGTAATGGTCCTCAAAATATCGAAGACCAAGCTTGGACAAATATATTGAAATGGAGTAAATATTTTGACGGGGAAATTTTTCTGCTTAAAAAAAATTGCAAAATATGTCAAGAATTTTGGTTTTATAAGAACAAGTAATGGTCCTCGAAATATCGAAAACCAAGCTTGGACAAATATATTGAAATGCAGTAAATATTTTGAGGGGGAAATTTTTCTGCTTCAGAAAAAATTGCAAAATATGTCAATAATTTTGGTTTTATAAGAACAAGTAATGGTCCTCGAAATATCGAAAACCAAGCTTGGACAAATATATTGAAATGCAGTAAATATTTTGAGGGGGAAATTCTTCTGTTTAACTCTTTCCCTACGGCTGGAAAACATCAAAAATTGAACGACCACGTTGTTCTATTGATATCTCTTGAAATAACCATAACTGTTGCGAAAGCTATACATTTTCTGGAAGCCCAATAAACCGGCTTTTACTTGTTCTTTTAAATTTCCCGAACAAAACACATTATGTTAATATAAATTAGCATTAATTATCATAAATCAGGTTGAAAAATTTACATTTTTCCAGAAAAGACCATCTTGCACGCCCGCATAGCATCTTGAAAACTCAAAATGCCACCAATCGCAGAGTTGTTTATGAAATCAAATCAAACTTGGCGTGTGCGTGGATTTTATGTTCCTGGCGCTTGTCGAATTTCAATTTTTAATCTTGCGTTACCGTGTGCCGTGTTTTTCGATTGACGACTTTGCGGGTCATCAACGACCCATTTTAACTGCGCCCGTAGGGAAAGAGTGAAGAAAAAATTGCAAAATATGTGAAGAATTTTGGTTTTATAAGAACAAGTAATGGTCCTCGAAATATCGAAAACCAAGCTTGGACAAATATATTGAAATGCAGTAAATATTTTGAGGGGGAAATTCTTCTGTTTAAGAAAAAATTGCAAAATATGTCATGAATTGTGGTTTTATAACCACAGGTAATGGTCCTCAAAATATCGAAGACCAAGCTTGGACAAATATATTGAAATGCAGTAAATATTTTGACAAGGAAATTTTTCTGCTTAAGATAAAATTGCAAAATATGTCAAGAATTTTGGTTTTATAAGAACAAGTAATGGTCCTCGAAATATCGAAAACCAAGCTTGGACAAATATATTGAAATGCAGTAAATATTTTGAGGGGAAATTCTTCTGTTTAAGAAAATATTGCAAAATATGTCATGAATTGTGGTTTTATGAGCACAGGTAATAGTCCTCGAAATATCGAAGACCAAGCTTGGACAAATATATTGAAATGCAGTAAATATTTTGAGGGGGAAATTTTTCTGGTTAAGAAAAAATTGCAAAATATGTCATGAATTTTGGTTTTATAACAACAAGTAATGGTCCTCGAAATATCGAAAACCAAGCTTACACAAATATATGGAAATGCAGGAAATATTTTGAGGGGGAAATTTTTCTGGTTAAGAAAAAATTGCAAAATATGTCATGAATTTTGGTTTTATAACAACAAGTAATGGTCCTCGAAATATGGAAGACCAACTTGGACAAATATATTGAAATGCAGTAAATATTTTGAGGGGGAAATTTTTCTGGTTAAGAAAAAATTGCAAAATATGTCATAAATTTTGGTTTTATAACAACAAGAAATGGTCCTCGAAATATGGAAGACCAACTTGGACAAATATATTGAAATGCAGTAAATATTTTGAGGGAGAAATTTTCTGTTTAAGAAAAAATTGCAAAATATGTCATGAATTGTGGTTTTATAACCACAGGTAATGGTCCTCCAAAATATCGAAGACCAAGCTTGGACAAATATATTGAAATGCAGTAAATATTTTGACGGGGAAATTTTTCTGCTTAAGAAAAAATTGCAAAATATGTCAAGAATTTTGGTTTTATAAGAACAAGTAATGGTCCCCAAAATATCGAAAACCAAGCTTGGACAAATATATTGAAATGCAGTAAATATTTTGAGGGGGAAATTCTTCTGTTTAAGAAAATATTGCAAAATATGTCATGAATTGTCGTTTTATGAGCACAGGTAATAGTCCTCGAAATATCGAAGACCAAGCTTGGACAAATATATTGAAATGCAGTAAATATTTTGAGGGGGAAATTTTTCTGGTTAAGAAAAATTGCAAAATATGTCATGAATTTTGGTTTTATAACAACAAGTAATGGTCCTCGAAATATCGAAAACCAAGCTTACACAAATATATTGAAACGCAGGAAATATTTTGAGGGGGAAATTTTTCTGGTTAAGAAAAAATTGCAAAATATGTCATGAATTTTGGTTTTATAACAACAAGTAATGGTCCTCGAAATATGGAAGACCAACTTGGACAAATATATTGAAATGCAGTAAATATTTTGAGGGGGAAATTTTTCTGGTTAAGAAAAAATTGCAAAATATGTCATGAATTTTGGTTTTATAACAACACATATTTTGCAATTTTTTCTGAAGCAGAAAAATTTCCCCCTCAAAATATTTACTGCATTTCAATATATTTGTCCAAGCTTGGTCTTCGATATTTCGAGGACCATTACCTGTGGTTATCAAACCACAATTCATGACATATTTTGCAATTTTTTCTTAAACAGGAAAATTTCCCCATCAAAATATTTACTGCATTTCAATATATTTGTCCAAGCTTGGTCTTCAATATTTCGAGGACCATGACCTGTGGTCATAAAACCACAATTCATGACATATTTTGCTATTTTTTCTTAAACAGAAGAATTTTCCCAAATTTATTTGCTGCATTTCAATATATTTGTCCAAGCTTGGTCTTCGATATTTCGAGGACCATTACTTCATGAATTTTGGTTTTATAACAACAAGTAATGGTCCTCGAAATATCGAAAACCAAGTTTGGACAAATATATTGAAATGCAGGAGATATTTTGAGGGGGAAATTCTTCTGGTTAAGAAAAAATTGCAAAATATGTCATGAATTGTGGTTTTATGACCACAGGTAATAGTCCTCGAAATATCGAAAACCAAGCTTGGACAAATATATTGAAATGCAGTAAATATTTTGAGGGGGAAATTCTTCTGTTTAAGAAAAAATTGCAAAATATGTCATGAATTGTGGTATTATGAGCACAGGTAATAGTCCTCGAAATATCGAAGACCAAGTTTGGACAAATATATTGAAATGCAGTAAATATTTTGAGGGAGAAATTTTCCTGTTTAAGAAAAAATTGCAATATATGTCATGAATTGTGGTTTTATAACCACAGGTAATGGTCCTCGAAATATCGAAGACCAAGCTTGGACAAATATATTGAAATGCAGTAAATATTTTGAGGGAGAAATTTTCCTGTTTAAGAAAAATTGCAAAATATGTCATGAATTGTGGTTTTATAACCACAGGTAATGGTCCTCAAAATATCGAAGACCAAGCTTGGACAAATATATTGAAATGCAGTAAATATTTTGACGGGGAAATTTTTCTGCTTAAGAGAAAATTGCAAAATATGTCAAGAATTTTGGTTTTATAAGAACAAGTAATGGTCCTCGAAATATCGAAAACCAAGCTTGGACAAATATATTGAAATGCAGTAAATATTTTGAGGGGGAAATTCTTCTGTTTAAGAAAATATTGCAAAATATGTCATGAATTGTAGTTTTATGAGCACAGGTAATAGTCCTCGAAATATCGAAGACTAAGCTTGGACAAATATATTGAAATGCAGTAAATATTTTGAGGGGAAATTTTTCTGGTTAAGAAAAAATTGCAAAATATGTCATGAATTTTGGTTTTATAACAACAAGTAATGGTCCTCGAAATATCGAAAACCAAGCTTACACAAATATATTGAAATGCAGGAAATATTTTGAGGGGAAATTTTTCTGGTTAATAAAAAATTGCAAAATATGTCATGAATTTTGATTTTATAACAACAAGTAATGGTCCTCGAAATATCGAAGACCAAGCTTGGACAAATATATTGAAATGCAGTAAATATTTTGAGGGGGAAATTTTTCTGGTTAAGAAAAAATTGCAAAATATGTCATAAATTTTGGTTTTATAACAACAAGTAATGGTCCTCGAAATATCGAAGACCAAGCTTGGACAAATATATTGAAATGCAGTAAATATTTTGAGGGGGAAATTCTTCTGTTTAAGAAAAAATTGCAAAATATGTCAAGAATTTTGGTTTTATAAGAACAAGTAATGGTCCTCGAAATATCGAAAACCAAGCTTGGACAAATATATTGAAATGCAGTAAATATTTTGAGGGGGAAATTCTTCTGTTTAAGAAAAAATTGCAAAATATGTCATGAATTGTGGTATTATGAGCACAGGTAATAGTCCTCGAAATATCGAAGACCAAGTTTGGACAAATATATTGAAATGCAGTAAATATTTTGAGGGGGAAATTTTTCGGGTTAAGAATAAGTTGCAAAATATGTCATGAATTTTGGTTTTATAACAACAAGTAATGGTCCTCGAAATATCGAAGACCAAGCTTGGACAAATATATTGAAATGCAGGAAATATTTTGAGCGGGAAATTTTTCTGGTTAAGAAAAAATTGCAAAATATGTCATGAATTTTGGTTTTATAACAACAAGTAATGGTCCTCGAAATATCGAAGACCAAGCTTGGACAAATATATTGAAATGCAGTAAATATTTTGAGGGGGAAATTTTTCTGGTTAAGAAAAAATTGCAAAATATGTCATGAATTTTGGTTTTATAACAACCAGTAATGGTCCTCGAAATATCGAAGACCAAACTTGGACAAATATATTGAAATGCAGTAAATATTTTGAGGGGGAAATTTTTCTGGTTAAGAAAAAATTGCAAAATATGTCATGAATTTTGGTTTTATAACAACAAGTAATGGTCCTCGAAATATCGAAGACCAAGCTTGGACAAATATATTGAAATGCAGTAAATATTTTGAGGGGGAAATTCTTCTGTTTAAGAAAAAATTGCAAAATATGTCAAGAATTTTGGTTTTATAAGAACAAGTAATGGTCCTCGAAATATCGAAAACCAAGCTTGGACAAATATATTGAAATGCAGTAAATATTTTGAGGTGGAAATTCTTCTGTTTAAGAAAAAATTGCAAAATATGTCATGAATTGTGGTATTATGAGCACAGGTAATATTCCTCGAAATATCGAAGACCAAGCTTGGACAAATATATTGAAATGCAGTAAATATTTTGAGGGAGAAATTTTCCTGTTTAAGAAAAATTGCAAAATATGTCATGAATTGTTGTTTTATAACCACAGGTAATGGTCCTCAAAATATCGAAGACCAAGCTTGGACAAATATATTGAAATGCAGTAAATATTTTGACGGGGAAATTTTTCTGCTTAAGAAAAAATTGCAAAATATGTCAAGAATTTTGGTTTTATAAGAACAAGTAATGGTCCTCGAAATATCGAAAACCAAGCTTGGACAAATATTTTGAAATGCAGTAAATATTTTGAGGGGGAAATTCTTCTGTTTAAGAAAATATTGCAAAATATGTCATGAATTTTGGTTTTATAACAACACATATTTTGCAATTTTTTCTGAAGCAGAAAAATTTCCCCCTCAAAATATTTACTGCATTTCAATATATTTGTCCAAGCTTGGTCTTCGATATTTTGAGGACCATTACCTGTGGTTATCAAACCACAATTCATGACATATTTTGCAATTTTTTCTTGAACAGGAAAATTTCCCCCTCAAAATATTTACTGCATTTCAATATATTTGTCCAAGCTTGGTCTTCGATATTTCGAGGACCATGACCTGTGGTCATAAAACCACAATTCATGACATATTTTGCAATTTTTTCTTAAACAGAAGAATTTTCCCAAATTTATTTACTGCATTTCAATATATTTGTCCAAGCTTGGTCTTCGATATTTAGAGGACCATTACTTCATGAATTTTGGTTTTATAACAACAAGTAATGGTCCTCGAAATATCGAAAACCAAGCTTGGACAAATATATTGAAATGCAGTAAATATTTTGAGTGGGAAATTTTTCTGTTTAAGAAAAAATTGCAAAATATGTCATGAATTGTGGTTTTATAACCACAGCTGTAATGGTCCTCAAAATATCGAAGACCAAGCTTGGACAAATATATTGAAATGCAGTAAATATTTTGAGGGGGAAATTCTTCTGGTTAAGGAAAAATTGCAAAATATGTCATGAATTGTGGTTTTATGACCACAGGTAATAGTCCTCGAAATATCGAAGACCAAGCTTGGACAAATATATTGAAATGCAGTAAATATTTTGAGGGGGAAATTCTTCTGGTTAAGAAAAAATTGCAAAATATGTCATGAATTTTGGTTTTATAACAACAAGTAATGGTCCTCGAAATATCGAAAACCAAGCTTACACAAATATATTGAAATGCAGGAAATATTTTGAGGGGGAAATTTTTCTGGTTAATAAAAAATTGCAAAATATGTCATGAATTTTGATTTTATAAGAACAAGTAATGGTCCTCGAAATATCGAAAACCAAGCTTGGACAAATATATTGAAATGCAGTAAATATTTTGAGGGGGAAATTCTTCTGTTTAAGAAAAAATTGCAAAATATGTCATGAATTGTGGTATTATGAGCACAGGTAATAGTCCTCGAAATATCGAAGACCAAGTTTGGACAAATATATTGAAATGCAGTAAATATTTTGAGGGAGAAATTTTCCTGTTTAAGAAAAAATTGCAATATATGTCATGAATTGTGGTTTTATAACCACAGGTAATGGTCCTCGAAATATCGAAGACCAAGCTTGGACAAATATATTGAAATGCAGTAAATATTTTGAGGGAGAAATTTTCCTGTTTAAGAAAAATTGCAAAATATGTCATGAATTGTGGTTTTATAACCACAGGTAATGGTCCTCAAAATATCGAAGACCAAGCTTGGACAAATATATTGAAATGCAGTAAATATGTTGACGGGGAAATTTTTCTGCTTAAGAAAAAATTGCAAAATATGTCAAGAATTTTGGTTTTATAAGAACAATTGTAATGGTCCTCGAAATATCGAAAACCAAGCTTGGACAAATATATTGAAATGCAGTAAATATTTTGAGGGGGAAATTCTTCTGTTTAAGAAAATATTGCAAAATATGTCATGAATTGTGGTTTTATGAGCACAGGTAATAGTCCTCGAAATATCGAAGACTAAGCTTGGACAAATATATTGAAATGCAGTAAATATTTTGAGGGGGAAATTTTTCTGGTTAAGAAAAAATTGCAAAATATGTCATGAATTTTGGTTTTATAACAACAAGTAATGGTCCTCGAAATATCGAAGACCAAGCTTGGACAAATATATTGAAATGCAGTAAATATTTTGAGGGGGAAATTTTTCTGGTTAAGAAAAAATTGCAAAATATGTCATAAATTTTGGTTTTATAACAACAAGTAATGGTCCTCGAAATATCGAAGACCAAGCTTGGACAAATATATTGAAATGCAGTGAATATTTTGAGGGGGAAATTTTTATGGTTAAGAAAAAATTGCAAAATATGTCATGAATTTTGGTTTTATAACAACACATATTTTGCAATTTTTTCTGAAGCAGAAAAATTTCCCCCTCAAAATATTTACTGCATTTCAATATATTTGTCCAAGCTTGGTCTTCGATATTTTGAGGACCATTACCTGTGGTTATCAAACCACAATTCATGACATATTTTGCAATTTTTTCTTGAACAGGAAAATTTCCCCCTCAAAATATTTACTGCATTTCAATATATTTGTCCAAGCTTGGTCTTCGATATTTCGAGGACCATTACTTCATGAATTTTGGTTTTATAACAACAAGTAATGGTACTCGAAATATCGAAAACCAAGCTTGGACAAATATATTGAAATGCAGTAAATATTTTGAGTGGGAAATTTTTCTGGTTAAGAAAAAATTGCAAAATATGTCATGAATTGTGGTTTTATGACCACAGGTAATAGTCCTCGAAATATCGAAGACCAAGCTTGGACAAATATATTGAAATGCAGTAAATATTTTGAGGGGGAAATTCTTCTGGTTAAGAAAAAATTGCAAAATATGTCATGAATTTTGGTTTTATAACAACACATATTTTCCATTTTTTCTGAAGCAGAAAAATTTCGCCCTCAAATTATTTACTGCATTTCAATATATTTGTCCAAGCTTGGTCTTCGATATTTTGAGGACCATTACCTGTGGTTATCAAACCACAATTCATGACATATTTTGCAATTTTTTCTTAAACAGGAAAATTTCCCCTCAAAATATTTACTGCATTTCAATATATTTGTCCAAGCTTGGTCTTCGATATTTCGAGGAACATGACCTGTGGTCATAAAACCACAATTCATGACATATTATGCAATTTTTTCTTAAACAGAAGAATTTTCCCAAATTTATTTACTGCATTTCAATATATTTGTCCAAGCTTGGTCTTCGATATTTCGAGGACCATTACTTCATGAATTTTGGTGTTATAACAACAATAATGGTCCTCGAAATATCGAAAACCAAGCTTGGACAAATATATTGAAATGCAGTAAATATTTTGAGGGGGAAATTCTTCTGTTTAAGAAAAAAGTGCAAAATATGTCATGAATTGTGGTTTTATGAGCACAGGTAATAGTCCACGAAATATCGAAGACCAAGCTTGGACAAATATATTGAAATGCAGTAAATATTTTGAGTGGGAAATTTTTCTGGTTCAGAAAAAATTGCAAAATATGTCATGAATTGTGGTTTTATAACCACAGGTAATGGTCCTCAAAATATCGAAAACCAAGCTTGGACAAATATATTGAAATGCAGTAAATATTTTGAGGGGGAAATTCTTCTGGTTAAGAAAAAATTGCAAAATATGTCATGAATTGTGGTTTTATGACCACAGGTAATAGTCCTCGAAATATCGAAGACCAAGCTTGGACAAATATAATGAAATGCAGTAAATATTTTGAGGGGGAAATTTTTCTGGTTAAGAAAAAATTGCAAAATATGTCATGAATTTTTGTTTTATAACAACAAGTAATGGTCCTCGAAATATCGAAGACCAAGCTTGGACAAATATATTGAAATGCAGGAAATATTTTGAGGGGGAAATTTTTCTGGTTAAGAAAAAATTGCAAAATATGTCATGAATTTTGGTTTTATAACAACAAGTAATGGTCCTCGAAATATCGAAGACCAAGCTTGGACAAATATATTGAAATGCAGTAAATATTTTGAGGGGGAAATTTTTCTGGTTAAGAAAAAATTGCAAAATATGTCATGAATTTTGGTTTTAAAACAACAAGTAATGGTCCTCGAAATATCGAAGACCAAGCTTGGACAAATATATTGAAATGCAGTAAATATTTTGAGGGGGAAATTTTTCAGGTTAAGAAAAAATTGCAAAATATGTCATGAATTTTGGTTTTATAACAACAAGTAATGATCCTCGAAATATCGAAGACCAAGCTTGGACAAATATATTGAAATGCAGTAAATATTTTGAGGGGGAAATTCTTCTGTTTAAGAAAAAATTGCAAAATATGTCAAGAATTTTGGTTTTATAAGAACAAGTAATGGTCCTCGAAATATCGAAAACCAAGCTTGGACAAATATATTGAAATGCAGTAAATATTTTGAGGGGGAAATTCTTCTGTTTAAGAAAAAATTGCAAAATATGTCATGAATTGTGGTATTATGAGCACAGGTAATAGTCCTCGAAATATCGAAGACCAAGCTTGGACAAATATATTGAAATGCAGTAAATATTTTGAGGGAGAAATTTTCCTGTTTAAGAAAAATTGCAAAATATGTCATGAATTGTTGTTTTATAACCACAGGTAATGGTCCTCAAAATATCGAAGACCAAGCTTGGACAAATATATTGAAATGCAGTAAATATTTTGACGGGGAAATTTTTCTGCTTAAGAAAAAATTGCAAAATATGTCAAGAATTTTGGTTTTATAACAACAAGTAATGGTCCTCGAAATATCGAAAACCAAGCTTGGACAAATATATTGAAATGCAGTAAATATTTTGAGGGGGAAATTCTTCTGTTTAAGAAAATATTGCAAAATATGTCATGAATTTTGATTTTATAACAACACATATTTTGCAATTTTTTCTGAAGCAGAAAAATTTCCCCCTCAAAATATTTACTGCATTTCAATATATTTGTCCAAGCTTGGTCTTCGATATTTTGAGGACCATTACCTGTGGTTATCAAACCACAATTCATGACATATTTTGCAATTTTTTCTTGAACAGGAAAATTTCCCCCTCAAAATATTTACTGCATTTCAATATATTTGTCCAAGCTTGGTCTTCGATATTTCGAGGACCATGACCTGTGGTCATAAAACCACAATTCATGACATATTTTGCAATTTTTTCTTAAACAGAAGAATTTTCCCAAATTTATTTACTGCATTTCAATATATTTGTCCAAGCTTGGTCTTCGATATTTAGAGGACCATTACTTCATGAATTTTGGTTTTATAACAACAAGTAATGGTCCTCGAAATATCGAAAACCAAGCTTGGACAAATATATTGAAATGCAGTAAATATTTTGAGTGGGAAATTTTTCTGGTTAAGAAAAAATTGCAAAATATGTTATGAATTGTGGTTTTATAACCACAGGTAATGGTCCTCAAAATATCGAAAACCAAGCTTGGACAAATATATTGAAATGCAGTAAATATTTTGAGGGGGAAATTCTTCTGGTTAAGAAAAAATTGCAAAATATGTCATGAATTGTGGTTTTATGACCACAGGTAATAGTCCTCGAAATATCGAAGACCAAGCTTGGACAAATATATTGAAATGCAGTAAATATTTTGAGGGGGAAATTCTTCTGGTTAAGAAAAAATTGCAAAATATGTCATGAATTGTGGTTTTATGAGCACAGGTAATAGTCCTCGAAATATCGAAGACCAAGCTTGGACAAATATATTGAAATGCAGTAAATATTTTGAGGGGGAAATTTTTCTGGTTAAGAATAAATTGCAAAATATGTCATGAATTTTGGTTTTATAACAACAAGTAATGGTCCTCGAAATATCGAAGACCAAGCTTGGACAAATATATTGAAATGCAGTAAATATTTTGAGGGGGAAATTTTTCTGGTTAAGAAAAAATTGCAAAATATGTCATGAATTTTGGTTTTATAACAACAAGTAATGGTCCTCGAAATATCGAAGACCAAGCTTGGACAAATATATTGAAATGCAGTAAATATTTTGAGGGGGAAATTTTTCTGGTTAAGAAAAAATTGCAAAATATGTCATGAATTTTGGTTTTATAACAACAAGTAATGGTCCTCGAAATATCGAAGACCAAGCTTGGACAAATATATTGAAATGCAGTAAATATTTTGATGGGGAAATTTTTCTGGTTAAGAAAAAATTGCAAAATATGTCATGAATTTTGGTTTTATAACAACAAGTAATGGTCCTCGAAATATCGAAGACCAAGCTTGGACAAATATATTGAAATGCAGTAAATAAATTTGGGGAAATTCTTCTGTTGAAGAAAAAATTGCAAAATATGTCATGAATTGTGGTTTTATGCACTGCACGAAAAAATGGATTTACTTAAATTTACAATATGAGCAAATATGGAGAAAATTTATTGAAATATTATATTTACTATAGGAGTAAACTTGCTGAATGCCGCATTTGCTCACTTTTGAGCAAATAACCAGCAAATGCGGCATTCACCATGTATACTCCCATAGTAAATGCAACATTTGAATAAATTTGCTCCATATTTGCGGAGTTGTAAATTTGAGTAAATCCATTTTTTCATGCAGTGATGACCACAGGTAATGGTCCTCGAAATGAAGACCAAGCTTGGACAAATATATTGAAATGCAGTAAATATTTTGAGGGGGAAATTTTTCTGGTTAAAAAAAAATTGCAAAATATGTCATGAATTTTGGTTTTATAACAACAAGTAATGGTCCTCGAAATATCGCAGACCAACCTTGGACAAATATATTGAAATGCAGTAAATATTTTGAGGGGGAAATTTTTCTGTTTAAGAAAAAAATGCGAGGACCATGTTAAGAATCAATTTAACATAATGATGAAAATATGGTCTTCAATATTTCAATACCTGTTGGTCACTGATGAAAATTATATTGTAGTACAATGTAGTTCTAACATGCGTGGGAAAATGTTGGTCTTCGAGATGTCGAGGACCATGTTAAGATTTAATTTAATATAAGGATTAAAATATGGTCTTTGACATTTCAAAGACATGTCACTAATGAAAATTATATTATTGTAGTAGAATGTAGTTCTAACATGGGTGGGAAAATGTTGGTCTTCGAGATGTCGAGGACCATGTTAAGATTCAATTTAACATAACAGTTTAAATATGGTCTTCAATATTTCAATGACTGGTTGGTCACTAATGAAAAAATATTATTGTAGTAGAATGTACTTCTAGCATGGGTGGGAAAATGTTGGTCTTCGAGATTTAGAGGACCATGTTAAGATTCAATTTAACATAATGATTAAAATATGTTCTTCAATATTTCAATACCGGTTGGTCACTAATGAAAATATTATTGTAGTACAATGTAGTTCTAACATGGGTGAGAAAATGTTGTTCTTCGAGATGTTGAGGACCATGTTAAGATTCAATTTAACATAATTATAATATGGTCTTTAATATTTCAATACCGGTTGGTCACTGATGAAAATTATATTGTAGTACAATGTAGTTCTAGCATGGGTGGGAAAATGTTGGTCTTCGAGATGTCGAGGACCATGTTAAGATTCAATTTAACATAATGATTAAAATATGGTCTTCAATATTTCAATACCGGTTGGTCACTAATGAACATTATATTGTAGTAGAATGTAGTTCTAACATGGGTGGGAAAATGTTGGTCTTCGAGATGTCGAGGACCATGTTAAGATTCAATTTAACATAACAGTTTAAATATGGTCTTCAATATTTCAATGACTGGTTGGTCACTAATGAAAAAATATTATTGTAGTAGAATGTACTTCTAGCATGGGTGGGAAAATGTTGGTCTTCGAGATTTAGAGGACCATGTTAAGATTCAATTTAACATAATTAGAATATGGTCTTTAATATTTCAATACCGGTTGGTCACTGATGAAAATTATATTGTAGTACAATGTAGTTCTAACATGCGTGGGAAAATGTTGGTCTTCGAGATGTCGAGGACCATGTTAAGATTCAATTTAACATAATGATTAAAATATGGTCTTCAATATTTCAATACCGGTTGGTCACTAATGAAAATTATATTGTAGTACAATGTAGTTCTAGCATGGGTGGGAAAATGTTGGTCTTCGAGATGTCGAGGACCATGTTAAGATTCAATTTAACATAATGATTAAAATATGGTCTTCAATATTTCAATACCGGTTGGTCACTAATGAAAATTATATTGTAGTACAATGTAGTTCTAGCATGGGTGGGAAATGTTGGTCTTCGAGATGTCGAGGACCATATTAATATTCAAAGACCATAATTTATTTTAATCCTTATATTAAAATGAATCTTAACATGGTCCTCGTCATGTCCAAGATCAACCCACATTGTACTACAATAATATAATTTTTATTAGTGACCGATCTTTGAAATGTTGAAGACCATACATATTTTAATCCTTATGTTAAATTGAATCTTAACATGGTCCTCGACATCTCGAAGACCAACATTTTCCCAAAAATGTTATAACTACATTGTGCTAGTATAATATAATGACCAGCCTTCGAAATGTTGAAGACCATATAAATCGTTATATTATATATAATATTGGTTTAAAGATTTTCTTGATTTTGAATATTACCATTACTGTATTGAAGTTCACAATTTAACCTTTGTAAAAAGTTATATTATTTGGTAAACATAAAAACTTTCAACCTGCTCAAAACTATATTGCTACTTTTATAAAATATTTTTATATGTACAAGTAATAGTCATTCATAATAAAATAAAATAGCTATTATTGCTCCAATATTTTGTGTTTTTACTAATTCTCAAGGAAAAGTATTATTTTGCTTATATTCCGCACGTTCATTTTATGTTGAAAGGAAACCAGTGTATTTTTTGTGATTTTTGCATTCCCTACTAGCTGTAATTTTGGAAATAATTAGCATTTTTAGGTATTATTGACCATTGCTTTGTCTGTCATAGTTACTTTGTTCTATTTATGCGCAACTACTTAAATTTGTTAACGTTTTAATTTGGATTATTGAATCAACTAGATCTTGAATTTAACCATTTTATTTGGAGTGTTTTTTAATTGTGTTGACATTTTATTATTTTGTTGTATTTTTCAACACAACGCTATTTTTCTAGCAATAATTCGCTTATATTTGAACTTTTCTCAAACTTTTGGCTAAATAGAATATCACACTCTATAATAGAACGTGTTAATAGTATAACTACTGAAAATGTGTTTAAATAGCAAATATATTATCAATTATAAAAATACTAACTGAAAATAGTACTTGTAAAACCATTCACACTGAGTTGATATAGTAAATATCTCAAGAATATACAAGTTTTAATTAAAAAAAAGAAAAACGTCGCATTTTTGTTGATAAAAACCCAAAACATTTTGATATTATCACAAATACTCGCCATGCAGCCTTGGGCTATAGCTAAGGCGTAACTTACCGTACTGTCTACGAATCCCCAACAACTGTCCAAAGCTGTACCTTTTCCATAAATGGCTTCACAATATAGTGACAAGTTTCTTTGGCTTCCATGGGGAAACGAAAGTGTTCAACAAATGTTTATGCCCTTGATAAATAAAATCCAGAACTTCATTGCTGATAATAGCTCTGCTTTGGAACGACCAAAGAGTGGAATAAGATCAACGTAACGACAAGGTACGCCAAGCGACGTAAAAGTAAACAAAGACCTTCAGTGCTATCGCATGCTGTACCCTGGTGGCCTGTAAATCGATTTGGTAGTCTAAGAGCTTGGGAAAGTCAATGGAGATGTTCTTTCGAAAATGCGAAACATTACGGCGCACTCAGCTTCATCAATTCGGTTTAAATTAAATCTATAGCATAGTTTCTGTGAGCAACTGGCTCGTTCGGACCATTGCCTACTAACTCTAATGTTAGTAAAGTCTCTTCTTCACTCAAAATATCATCCTCATACGCATATACAATTAATGCTTCTTCCAATAAAGTGTCAGCCATTGCATGCGCCATATTTGCATCGGTATCGGTATCCGTCCTAAAAACTTAAAGCCTTGAAATTTCGACGACGAAATTGACATCAGAAATGAGGACTTAAGTATCCGTACCGGTATTGGAAGTCAAACTTAACCTCGCTATTTGACAGATTTAGCAAACAGGACGAGCATCAAGAGGACGTGAGAATGGCGTGATTTGACCGAGGACGCTGTCGTGTTGTGAAGAAAAACAGATTTAGCAAATATTTCTTTTTCAACTAAAGGAAACTTTATGCAAACAGACAATAAGTGAAATGAGAAAAAAGTAAATTATACACAAAGGTAGATATGTTTAAGAATGACCAACAAATTCATGTTAGTTACTAAGATCGTGTTTTTCTTCTAAAATCCTACTGGGGAAACCTCCGAAGAAACAGGCCGAAAAGCGATAATTTGCGTCAGAATTTTTGCCAAAGATCTTCCTTACAAGTTTCTGAAAATATTAATCACGAAAATATGCCGTTTAACTTAATGTTGGATTGCTGCAAATGTAAAGTGATGTTGTGAGTTTGTCTAGGCTTCATATTCTACAACACAGAATCTGTCGGGTTTTCTTTCACTGTCGAAGTGTTGTTCGGTGATTTTTTGTTGCTATACAAGAACAAAATGAATGGTTTCTTCGTGAATATCCTGCCGACGAGAGGTAAAATAAACATTTTACACCTTTTCCATGTGCTTTTGGTCACTATATCTATAAAAGTGTTGTCTTTTTTGGTTTTATTGAAACTTTCAATAAGGTGAACTTCGCACTCACAAATTATACGGAAATTCTCGTTCGCTTTTAGCGTTGCTTTGTATATTTTCGGCCTATTTTTGCAAAATCTTGTGAAAATTAACAGGGAAGATTGCTATATTTTATGATTTGCTTTTTGTGCGGTGTACAAGACCTCAAAAATTAAAAATTCCCGTGTTTGGATAATCAGAGCTCTTGTCATGTACATGTTTAATATTTTATAAACACGTTCTCGAATGAAAATCTGCTATTTACTTGATCTCAACGCTCAACATTTGACCTTATTTTGATCTCGTTTCGATAATACTGGTATTCAAGCCATTAATTTTATTACACTGTATATTTTTATGTACAGTATGTGTCTTGGAGTTTTTAATCGACTTTTCATGCTTACAAGACTGAAACTTTGCCTGTTTAAAGGTGCCGTCCACTCCGTTCTGCCCAACCCGCAGAGAGCCTGCTCGTAGGCTAATTTCAAACGTGCGACACTATTCGTCAAAGGTTGCGAAGGCGCGAGTAGTAGTTAAATATATTATCCACATTTAGGAGCAGAACAGCTTCTTATAACACGATTTTTAGGCGAAAAAGCTCAAGCGTGGGAAACAAATCCGCAATACTTCTTGTTCAATGTTTATATAATGCAATGTAAACAAACGATGTAAACAGAAACGGGGACATGCACAGAACGGAGTGCACGGCACCTTTAATATTTCTTTCCCACTGATCTGGAAAAAATCCGCCTGCGAAGGAGGTAGCAAAATCTTAAAGCAAATCACTTCAAAAAATTCGTAAATGTCCATATAACAGAATATTTTTTTATAATCAGAGCGTATTCGGCTAAGAGCAAACGCTTCCGTTGTTTTATATCGGGTTAAAAACAACGAGTTTTTGAACTTTGATTAAAAAAGTCAATCTATCATACTGTCATATTTTTTCTTCGTTTCGTTGACAAAAACTATAGCAAGAACCACATTTACCGGGGTTTTATATTCATAATACAAAAACGAAATTATAGAGGTTTTACCAAATTTACGAGCTATTTTTATCTATGCACAAAACCTTTATTTACGCTTTTTACGTACACGAAATATTATAAATAAAACAAAAGTGTACATAACTTTTAGCTCTAATTGTTTCTTTGCTTAAACTGTTTTAGACAGGACGTCAAATCTTGAAAATCACTTCCTAAAAATCGCGAAGACGACGTCGTCTTTAGCGCCGGATGTGAAATTGACAAAAATCCACGCCATCTTTCGCCATCTCACGACCTCTTGACGTCCGCGTCCTGTTTCTAAATAGACAGATTTAGCAAACAGGACGCAAACAGGACGCGGACGTCAAGAGGACGTGAGATGGTGAAAGATGGCGTGGATTTTTGTCAATTTCACATCCGGCGCTAAAGACGACGTCGTCTTCGCGATTTTTAGGACGTGATTTTCAAGATTTGACGTCCTGTCTATTAAAGACGTGAACTGTTTTAGGTTTTTTTGTTCGTAACAAGGCGAGTACAAGCAAAGCAACAATTAGAGCTAAAAGTTATGTACACTTTTGTTTTATTTATAATATTTCGTTTACGTAAAAAGCGTAAATGAAGGTTTTGTGCATTGATAAAAATAGCTCGTAAATGTGGTAAATATAAGGGTTTAGTGATATCCATTTGAATATAAGTGCCTCTATAATTTCGTCTTTGTATTATGAATATAAAACCCCAACAAACAATCACCGAACAACACTTCGACAGTGAAAGAAAACCCGACAGATTCTGTGTTGTAGAATGTGAAGGCTAGACAAACTCACAACATCACTTTACATTTGCAGCAATCCAACATTAAGTTAAACGGCATATTTTCGTGATTAATATTTTCAGAAACTTGTAAGGAAGAACTTTAGCAAAAATTCTGTACGCAAATTATAGCTTTTCGGCCTGTTTCTTCGGAGGTTTCCCGAAGAAAAACACGATCTTAATAACTAACATGAATTAGTTGGTCATTCTTAAACATATCTACCTTTCTGTATAATTTGCTTTTTTCTCATTTCACTTATTGTCTGTTTGTATAAAGTTTCCTTTAGTTGAAAAAGAAATTTTTAGAAAAACGTTGTCGAGATGTCCTCAGTTTGCTAAATCTGTTTTTCTTCACAACACGACGGCGTCCTCGACCCACGTCCTCTTGACGTCCGTCCTGTTTGCTAAATCTGTCTAATCTGTCTATTCAGTAAAAGAATAAACATGGTCGTGGCTAGATGGAATACTCGCAGTTAAGGGACCGTGAGGTACTAGGTCTGAGTCGTGTTCTGGACGATTCTTTATTAGTATTAAGGTTAGTATTAGAAAACCATTTGGCGGTAGTTTAGGGTTATCTAAGTTGTTTTGGGGTTTTCAGTTCCATGATGTATTTCATCATACAGGCATATCCCTTCGTATGATCGTCCAGAAGACGACTCAGACCTAGTACCTCACGTTCACCTCAACTGCTAGTATTCCATCTATAGCCACGACCAAAAACATTCAGGAAGTCAAGGTGGCTCCTATGGTTTTATGACTGCGCGGGAGCTGGTTGCTGGATCTGGCGAGAAATTTACTGATAATCAGGAAGTAAAGCATGGTGAATTATTTTTAAAAAACGCGTAAAAAGCCTGGTGAATTGTTTTGAAAAATTGTACACTTTCCAATTCTATCGCATAAATGTTGCTTGATGTTAAAAAAAATTAACTTTTGTGATATTGACAAAACATCTTAACAATTATTTATTTTGAACATTTCAACTACAATGTTTCACGAAGCATTTCACACAAGATTGTCAAGTTTGAAGAAGACTGTGAAGTTCAAGATAATGTAACTAACGAAACTAGTTATCTTCCAGCTATTTTAATGTTTAAAAAATGGATCGGAGTACAATTATAATAAGAAATTATATATTGAATGTATGATAGATATATATGCAGAAATATTAAAAATGAAAAATATATATTTACAGAAAGGTAGCTTATAATATCCATTTCAAATGCCTAGCATGCCAGCAAATATATCGTTCTATACGACCATAGTTTACAGCTTGAAAAGACTAAGCATCACGTTCCTACAGAATACATAGATTTATAGCTCTTTGGTCGGTATATATACTACTTCAGCCATACATAGCTTAATACAAGTTAACCAAACGCATATATTTTCCTAATATCCCCTATGTAAGATGGCTTTTGGATTAGCTAATTGCTTAATATACTATATACTATTGTCCAAATAAGGCATCAACCACGGCAAAAACTTTGACAGTCGGATATAACGGGCAAATCTCGG
The DNA here is from genome assembly GCA_035772405.1 of Chrysogorgia sp. JL179-B06. Lineage (NCBI taxonomy): Eukaryota > Metazoa > Cnidaria > Anthozoa > Scleralcyonacea > Chrysogorgiidae > Chrysogorgia > Chrysogorgia sp. JL179-B06. Next base: position 7,176,364 of record JAYKKM010000439.1, read on the forward strand.
CTGAGAACTTCGGTTGACCCTCTCGACACTAGTTAGCAAGCCCACCAAATATGCCTTGCTACCACGATATTGTACTAGTGGACTACCAGACGCGAGGCTTGTAAGGTAAGGAAAGGAAGCTTTCAAGCTACATACTTCTTTCTTCTTGTCGAATAAAGTGAAGACCTTTTTACACGCTCTCTGCTTTGCCATGGTAAGATGAAGTGTTTGAAGAATACGTCCTCCTCCCCAAACTGAAAGATGACTTGTAGTTCTGCTTAAAACGTCAATTGTGATGGGTTTAATCTCTTTGGAAAACGTAATTGAGTTCTTCATACGAACAAGAGCGACATTGCTGGTTGCCAGAGCTGTTCCTGGTGGATAACGCACCGAACGTATGTTCACAGTTCGTTCACCAGGGTCGCTGAGATGTTTTCGAAAGTCCGCCAAACGAACCTGAGCATTTTCTGCTTTTTTCATACAATACCGTGTTGTCAACACAAACTCTTTATTAAGCAAAGCTCCGGAGCAGATAACCTTTCCATTGGATAAGATGCTGACCTGCCATTTCACTGCTCTTGTTGTTCGCTTTCCTAATTCAAAAAAAAATACCTTTCAGCATTTCTCGCTAATAACGCATTTTTCTCTGGTTAAAAATGGTGGAAACTTTGTTGTGAATTGTGAAAATTTAAATTAAAAAAACGGATATGTATAGTATATGTATTACTCTGAAGAAGGGCTCCGCTCGAAACGTCAGTGTCTCGTCAATAAATTATTGGCAGTTTACCACCTTTTCACTTTGCTATATAGTCAAAACACTGTCTACGCAGCACTCTACTTTTTTACTATGTATAGATACTTCCCAATTAAAAGGCAAAGGACGTTATTCGGGATTTAGAAATATCAATCGCAACAACGTATGCTGCGAGGATTCAAAATATATTTGTGGACTGACAAGATATATTTGTGGACTGACAAAATATATTTGTCGACTGAAAAATATATTTGTACATGTCGACTGACAAAATATATTTGCCGACTGAAACTATTATATGCGCATATATGGACCACCGTAATATCATAGTCAATCGAGATATCATGGTCTGGAAACTCAGTTAAAGTCTTTGTTCTATCTTTATGTTCGTCTTTATGCAATTTTGTGCACGGTGCACGGTTCATTTTTCTAAAATACAATAGGTTCAGTGAGCAATAATCCAATAGAATCGTTTGGGTTTAATCGCTCAACCGTGTTGTTTATAAATATTAATAAACCTAAAATAAAGTATGTGCACGGTGTAAGGTACGGTTCAACATCAAAACGTAGCTCATTATAGTCGCTTTGAAGTTTGCCGAGTTTCCAGACCATATCTCGATTGACTATGGTAATATACTGTATATATGTAGTTAAGCATTTCTACATTTGCCATAGAACATTCGTAAAGTCACTTAATAGTCATAGATGCTTTTAAATAAGTGATAGTAAAACATGTTGTGATGCGTAGGCAGTAAGACTAAGTTGTCTATCGTTTCGAGCGAAGGCCCTTCGTCAGAGAGTGAAACATAAAGTGAAACTAATCACTCAGTTATTAAACCAGCCATTTCCTCACAAAATCATCGGATGCAGTAATGTTTGTTTTTAACAAACATTACTATAGACATTATCAGCTGATTTCATGCCGAAACTGTAGTGTTGAAGGACAAGATAATCAAAGACAGGCACAAGTAAAAGGTAAATAAATTAGTATTCTCAAACAACGGTTACATTGTGACCGACTCACCGGTCTGTGTTGAGCAATTAATTTTCCTTTTCTGCATTAGTTTTCTGGTTAGGGTATTTACCCGCATTTCGTTGAATTCTAAGAGACTATAGCGTCGTACGGCTACCGTACGAATAGCCATTACCTTCAGTTCAGTGCTTCACTTTATCGTTTAACTTTTTAACTTGACTCGCTAATTTTAATGTAATTTAAATAATTGTACACTGTATTGTGTATTTGCTCCAAGCTTCGAAATCAAATAGACACATTTTGAAATACTTAACAGAGAGATTTCGAAAAATTTGAAGGTGCATGTGTAATGTTATTGAATATTTAGAATTTTCAATACATATATATATGTATAATATTTTGACAGCTGGAATTCAATCCATGCAGTTTAAAATATATACGTACTATTTGTTCTTTATAATACTGCAGAATAGTAAGTGCAGTAGTACAAATTTTGGAATTGCATGTACAGTATGTTTATTATTTTATTAAAATTATAAATACTATGCTTGATAATTAGCCTATATATATACAGTAGTTTAGGGTGAAAAAACATGCATACTATTGCTGTGTTAACATGACCTAGGCCTGGCCTACAATTTTGTAGCAACAAACAAGCATTACTGTATACTTGTCAGTGTTAATATATACACTGCTGTAGTGAATAAGGGAGAGCTCGGGGCGAAACAGACGATAGAGTACATGGATGATTGTCAAGCAAGCTCATATCCTCAGAAAAATTATTATTTGTCCCGGACAAGGATAACTTTCTGATTTCCAGTGAGATGCTCTAACCATTGAGCTACCAAGACTCAGATGGCGAGTGAAGGTTACATTGATGCACTGATTTGATCATATATGTCTGCCTAAATGCAGCTCGCATTTGCATACAGCAGTGTATATATTAACACAAGTACATATATCATTAGAACCAATACATCATTGTAACCTCTCTCCATCTGAATCTCGATGGCTCAATGGTTAGAGGCCGTCACTGGCAATAAGAACGTTATCATTTTTTCAACCAGGAATATTATGTTTCTGATGATATGATCTTGACGTCCATGTTTTGTATTACTGGCATATATGTATTCCATATATAATCTGTGTTTGCAGTACTCCATCCATTATGAAACATGTTAGACCTACAGTACTTAGCTGGCCTAAGGGGTCACAACTTATTATGTCGCGATCTGTCAATGTAAAATACAGCTTATTATTATTATGTTCACATTGGGTATACTATGTCTGCAGAATTTGTTAGGGATTGAACAAGTACTGTTAGCCAGATCATTGTCGACAAGCCGATTAGGCATGGCATCCTGAATATAGGTTATAATATATATGTGCATGGTGATATAATTTAGATACTATAGTACACAATGCCATATTATATGCTTTGTTACATGGCAAATATGGTATCTGCAATCTGCATTAAGGCATTATTATTATTAGTATTATTGTTAATGCATTATTATTATTAGTATTAATAATAATAATAATAATAATAATACAATAATAATACAATAATATTTATACAGGATAGCCCCTTCAATGCTAACACCGGTATCAATATATGGGGGTCTTGTTTTGTAACAAATTACAGTTGTTACAAATTTAAACACATATTCATAAATGTACAGTACAATGTTACAAAAACTAATTTTAACTCAAAAGTTGTATATCCTTCACATATTGTCAATTAAGGCAATAGATAATGGTGCTATAACATGTAATTGAAACATGAAAGATTAATTGAAACATGGAAAATAGCGCTATAACGGTAGATATGATGTTAAAATACCATGGAATTTCCTAACTAGCATTACACAATGTAATTTGCTTCTAATACAAGAGGTACAAAACTTAGGATTTCTATAAACCAATCAGTTTCAAGTCCCGACTTAGGAAAGATCAGTTTCCCTGACATACATATAGAGACCTCTGATTATGACCATCAATATTTAGTTATCCATATTCCTGCCAGCTCCACATCACAGTAGTCCAATGTGGGTAGAATTATCAACTTACTGTATATAATCTATCCACACCAACAATTTGAGTAGAATCCCTAACACGTCTTAGTAAATATAATTTGAATGGACCCCTATACATTAAATTCAAATTCAGACAATACATAGCTCTCAGAGATATTGTCCACTGAAAATCTATTCAGTTTGGTAAATGAAGTGGCTATTATCTAATTCAAGTTATTTAGAACTAAAAGAAGTACTGTACTGTAAGTTTCAAACAGCAATTGGGCGAGGGGTTGTTGCGTATACGTATTTCTAGTAACTACGTTATTATAAAGGTCACCAGATCGACAATCAACAATATCCATAACATTTTTTTGACATGCACAAGATGCATGTGACAATAGTTATTCCATTTTTAAAAACATATATCTTGTCAACTAATCCAAAAATCTTTACTCACTTTCACATCTTGTTCCACTCCACGGCCTAGTACATTTACAGTAACATTTACCAGTCCTTTTTCTCAATTTTGACAAACCATTAAGACAGGTACTTGGAAAGTGCTTGTTGTCTAAAACAAAGCGATGATAAGAGTGATTTAAGGCGGATTATATTCTTCCCTAACTAATAATTTTACTAAATAATCGCACGCGTTTCAATTATTTTAGAAAAATTATTTTGCACCACTACCGCGAAGAAATAATATCGAAAAATAATTATTGAAACAAAAAGATTTGCAGGTTTCCAAGCTAAGCATATACAGTGAATTGAGTCATACACAGTAAAACGTCCCTTGCCAAATAATTATTATCTATGCACATTGATAAATAAAAAAATATGTCGCGTGTGTTTATCGAGTTGTAATGGCATGATCAAAAAGTTAAAAACATGAGGCAATAGCAAAGTGTTTTACTACCTTCTCAAGTGCCGTTATAACACTATAATAACACACGACTATTTTCTTATTTCTTTAAAAATATAATGTCTTAAACTGTACATAAAACCAACAAAAATTTAGATTAAGGTGGCTTTCTTAAAAGTAATTAATATTTGGGGGGCGAATGAAACTAATATCATGTGTTGAAGATATTCAAGGTATCAAACGCTGTTTTATTATATTGCTATGGAAACAGTGACGTGTCAAATAAAAAAAAAACTTTTTCATTAAAACATTTCTCCAGCTTCAACTAATCAATAGGTAGGTTTAAGAAAATTCTGTATGACCTTTTTCGGCCAAGGAAAAATCATCATATGGTCCTGTTCATTATACGTTCGCTCGTTTTAGAAATAAATTGGATTGAATGTTAATTTTTAGTCATTTCGAAACGTGAGTCATTTCGAAACGTGACTGTCGCCAAGCAATTACTGAACACCAAAATGTATGCAAAACCTTAGTTTCATTCGCTGTCAAAATATTCGTACATTCGCTTTAAGGTTTTGAGAAATTACTGGTAAAAGAATTTGATGTGTTGGTAAATTTACTTGACTTATTTTTGCGATAAAACTTAGAATTCGTTAAAACTACAACAAACTTAAATCCTCGTACACGTCAGCATGCTTTGATTGAGACATGCAGCACGCTTAATAGTAAATCATTGTGTAGGTTGTCAATGACGTATTTGATAATTACCTTTCCAAGCACATAAATCGATTCTTGGAATTCTGTAGCAACTTATTCGTGGTTTTCTATCTGTGGGAGCCATAAACGCATCTTTCTGAATAGACACTATGTCTTTTAAGTTGTCACAATAGATGCTAGAGAGAGAGCCCTTCGCGATTTCTCCTAATTGATCGTCGCGGAAAACGCCAATATTTTCGTAGAAGAAACGATCGCTATCTCTTGTTCTAAGAAACTGTTCTACAATGATACATTTAAATATTCGGCCAACGCTTCCACCATCCACCGGAGTCTCAGCCAAACCAGCGACCCATAATTCAACAAGATTTGGATTATCATTGTAAAGCCGTTTAAGGATTTTTCTGTTTTCAGGATCCTTGATTTCATTTTTTGTATCTTCAAATGTCATTGCGTCTGACAGCCCACAGAGTTTTCGGTATTCATTGTAGCCAGGCAGACCATGGTCTCTCCAACGCTGAATATTTAACGCAGCAAGATTTTGACCAGGAGAGTTCGCGCGCTGAAACAGATCTCGTACAATTCCAGGGGACAAAGTTCGATCAACATTCTCTGAAAAATTTCCAACAAGTCCAAGAAGAAGGGCTCTTATACCTCTTTTTTGAATAACTGTATTGTTGAAGAACATAAAGCGAAGATTAATTGAAGCAAATAGATCAAAATTCGTGTCCAACAGTTCAAATTCTGAACGAATTGCGCTGTGCCCAAACCTGTAAGCACCTGTGGCAAATGGGTTTGAAATACCAGGATTAGTGCTGCTGTTGTATCCCGTGTACGGCGGTAATGGATTACGTCCAAGAATCTTGGGTAGATAGTCTTTGTAAGTTATCTTCTGAAGCATGGCAACAATTATTCTTCTCGTTTCCTGGTAAAGCATTTCACCATCCCAGTGATTATTTATAGTCTTTAACGTTCTTGCTATGCGATTGTGTTCACGGAGGAATAACGATTGGAAAGCGGCCAGTGCTTGCTGTTCATTAGCCCTGGCATCTCCGGCAATGAAACAGCCACCAAAATCGTCGCACAGCTGATCTGGGATATTTTGGGATGTGTCCAATGGAAGCAGTTCACCATCAATCCCACTTGATGAACGCAACAGTCCTTGGTCATCTGAAAATATGTTAAAAGTGGACAATACAATCTTTACAAAACTTTGCCTTCCTTTATTTACAAATTATTTACCATCAAATGAAAAGTTATTGGGGGTAAAACATGTTCTGCTATGCGAATTAATCTAGCGGTAGACGGTTCTAAAAGGTTGCGTTTAGCGTTTAAAAGAAAACAAAACAAAACAAAACAAAACAAAACAAAACAAAACAAAACAAAACAAAACAAAACAAAACAAAACAAAACAAAACAAAACAAAAGAGGAAGGGAAAGGAAGGAAAGGAAAGGAAGGGAAAGGAAAGGAAAGCAAGGGAAAGCAACGGAAAGCAAGGGAAACCAACGGAAGGGAAGGGAAGATATACTTTTTGCGTATCAATGTCCTTCGCCGGATTTTATGGTGATATAGATTACATATTTCAGGCATAACAAAACAATTATATCACCCCACTGTCGAAGGTCGGCGAAAATGGCCCTGGGATCGGCTGGTCGATTCCATAATCTTATTGGCCAATTCTAAAACTCGATTAATTCAGCTAGAGTATAATTTATTCATCTATTATAATTTATTCAGCAAGTAAAATATATAAGGGCTTTAGTTAATTGTCATGAACTGCATTCGATATATACTTGTTCGTCCATGATATTTATACGGGGAAATCATGGTTGTATTATGAATTAGTTACTTTTAGGATAAATGCTTTACATCAACAAGTCTGCAGAGCGTTGCATATTTCTCATTCATTTTTACATCAGCAGAGTAAACAAAGACAAATACCTAATTAATTGTTGTAAATTATCATATCAAAACAGCTAGAAAGTCTGAGTGTCATGCGACCAGCCGATCCCAGGGCCATTTTCGCCGACCTTCCACCGTGGAGGCAAAATTCCCTGGGTACGAGGTTTCCGTCATCTTTCTAGTTCTCGGTCGAATGATAAACATGTTACCATGACTGAGCGCAACACAGACATATACAACATATGTATAGTAACCTCACGCAATGAAATTAATTTTTTGACATACTTGTTTTATTTTGTCTTAGAAAATCAGCCAAACGCTTTGTTGATCCATAAATTTGAGAAGCATCTAAAAAGTGAGTATTAACATTGATTTGTTCTCTTGTCTTTGGATATCCTTTTTCTTGACAAACAGCAGCTGATCTTATGACACGTATACAGGGAGGTTGACCGTTAGATATTGGAAGGATTGGATAGCATGGAGCTTGAAAATCAGATGGCGATCCATCACATCTGAAACAGAAAATCATGTACGACATTAATCAATGTTTTTTTTTGTTTAAACATATTTTAATCAGAACAATTGTCCCAAGAGCATTATTAGCTCATCTATAGGTAGCTCTCGTACCAATACAAATAATATTTCATAAAGGCAATGAGGAACTATATGGATACAACAGGAAATTAATAACTATTACAAATAAATTGAAAAGTGAAATGTATGCATAATAAAGTATTAATTTAGAAGAATCTATAGTTGCCTTCATTATCACCAACCTCGTACCCGGGTCCATTTTGAGAAGAGCTGTGTACGAGGTTGCATTATCATGACGTAACAAGAAGAAGTACGTAGAATTCCAATAACCTAGAAGCGTGGCTATCATCTTATTAATTAGTTATTACTGATTGGTAACAATTACATTAAGAGATTAACTGAGAAGCGAGATGGATCAATAATACAATTTTGAACGGAAAGAAATCATTTCGAATTTGAGTTGTTACATCATACAAAGTAATAACGAAAGCTTCTCAGATTCGTTAGAATGATACCAATAATTCCTAAAACTTAGACACCACCGCAGAACTTATTGATGAATTAGCAGACTGTAAGTCAAGAAAAACAAATATGATTAAAAATATGATTTGAGTTTTGACGATGGTTCTAATAATAATGAATATATTACGATGCATATATAATATATTTTTGTAATAATTTACCTGACTCTGCTACATTCGTCACTTCCTTCACTGTCAACGGCAAGGTCTAAATCGTGATCCAAAAATTGTCCAAACTGCATAACAGCGTGGGTGAGGTTAGGTGACGATGCAGAGGCAACCTCATCTTTTATGAAATCTCTGCTGACCTCGAATGCCGAAGGAACATCAGGTGCATTGGGCTGGTTAGGAAATCCAATAGGATCATTTAAGCCATCCACATCAAAATATAGTGCTGGTAGAATTCTTATAAACGCGGTGTCTGATGCTCCCCAGTTTGGGTTGTTGAGATTATTACACGTTCCATCAAAGGTTCGAAAATCTGAATTCACTTGACACGTAGTAGGATCAACAATGTTTGCCTTTACGCACCCGGCATCACTTTCCATTTCTTCCATCATTACCTCAGAAAATAGATTCTTAACATGAAACAATGCATACACGACTACATCTGTTCCGAACAGATTTTCTAAAACGGAAACATATTTTTAGGAAGAAAGTTAGTTAATTAAATTAAATTTCAATTCACCACATTGAAGATATTACAATTTTTACAAGTAAATAAATAACAGTGGCAAGGTAGACCAATAAGAAACCAGAAGGCGTATACAGTGTAGGTATTGGGTTACCATTTTTGCAAAGAGTACAATCTATAATATGGACGCGAGCATGACGATACAGAATTATATTTAAAGTGAACGAGAATCAGATGTAAATAAACGACTGATTTAAATAATAGTAAACGTTCAACGACAGAAAGTTTTAATTACAAGAACAAAGAAACGTCTTCACTTTAAATTTAAAACAAGCAGCAGTTGGTGCATCACGAATATTCTGGTTAAGGGCATTAAAAATGTTTTTCCTGATAGTTTACAGAAAATTGTCTAATTTTTGTCCTACAGAGAGGAGGATAGCACAATTTAGAATTTCGTGTATTATAATTGTGAACTTGATTTGTAATTAAGAAAAAATTATCAAAACTTCGAGGGAGTAATTTGTTGTGATATAAACACATAAATGTTCCCAAGTTAAGTAGATAAATTTTATCAAATTTGAGGATCTTATATTTCTAGATCTCAAAAATTGGATCAGTGTGAGTATCAAATGCTTCCTTGCCAACAATTCTAAAAACATGCTTCTGGAGCAAAACAATACGGCTAAGACTAATTGGATATACGTAGACTCAGACAGCAACACAATACTGAATATATGGATAAACAACAGAATAATACAGCATATATAAAGCTGATTTTGAAAGACAGAAACTTGATTTATATATGATGCCTATTCATTTTGATATTTTACGGGTAATATGAGAAATATGTTGCTTGCATGAAAGGTGCTCATCTAATATATATTACACCAAGAAAAACTATTTCCTGAACCATATCGATTTTATGGCTGTTTAAATTAAAAAAGACAAATAAGAAAAAACTTTATATAAAAAGCATACGTATTTACACATTCCCATTGACGACGTTACAAGAAGGGAGGCTCCCAACGAAATTATCTTGCCCCTTGGAAGAACAAATTAACAAAGAATGAAGAAACTGTAGAAACTTTATTACCACCCTATACTGGGGAGCTAACCCCTGGAAGACCTATCTTCTATGGTTTCCAACCACCTATGGTTTCGCATATCATTTTCTCTTTATCAAGTATCCAGATTTGAGAGGTTTGATTTTCTTGTAGATTTGCCTATTGAAAGAGCCACCCTAAGACCTATATTTTTATCGTCAAATGGATGACCAAAGACCATGAAGGTCCCTTTCAGAGAATGACACATGATCATAAGTATTTTAGAAAAAATTCTTATGATCATTAAATACTTATGGTCAGCAGTTAAAATTAGCATCCATGTTTGACATTTGGTATCCATACATATTTAGTCGAACGTGATGTATGTTAATAATTAATGCACTTTATTTATTAAATTTATTTATTAATAAAATAAATAAAATATTCCCTACACCCCCTCATTCAGATTTGTGTGAATATGGGTTCTCTTATTTCCGTTATATATAGGATTACAATTATAACAATAACCCTAATCCTAACATTAATACCTAATATCCACTGATCTCGAAAGAAGAGTGGATCGAGCAACTATGATTCAGAAAATAAAGCCGGAAGTTCGCCATAACTAAGGGACCAACGGAGGATCCCATGAGGTTTTTTGTTGGATTATGTGCTCTTACCATCGACAAAATAAAATAATTTTACTATGAAGAGGACCAGAAGACATTTTTCAAATTACAGGGTAAAACGATTCATGGCCTACCTACAGATTTATTGCGACTTTGGTGCCTTAGTAATGGCCGCCGTTGGCTCTAATTATCCAGTGAGAGAAGCCTAATATGAGACGTCAAATTAGGTTCAAGATTTTATGCATTTAATGTTAACAAAGAAACTATATTGGCCAGATACTAAACCTATTTCGCGAGCGTCACAGTTTGATTTGCTTGCAAACAAGGAGTTTCTAATGATCTCTCGTCAATTTACATTATGTAAATATACAAGCTTCAAAATCAGCTCATCAGATACAACAAAAAGCTCAATCCAGTCCTATTGTTGAGATCAGTGCTAATATCTCGGCAACAGATCAGTTCATATATATGTGATGACTGTGTTTATATGTACTTGATTTAAAAGTATTTGAGAACAGCACAGAAAGAATAAAAGCTGAGAATATCGATATCAATTACCAATGTTGAAATCTCATTATTTAATTTATTATTAATTTATTAATTATTAATTACCAATGTTAAAATCTCACAAATATCAATTACCAATGTTAAAATTGTATTAATTAATGTAATTATAAAAAACTTACCAAATATATTTATAATTCTTCTTTTTATCACTTCAATTGCCTTCTCAATCTTCATTTGAGCTATAGAAATATCTTTGGCTGAATCACCAACAGGTATTTCTCTCAGAAATCGATGTAAGGAGGCAGCTGACACTTTTAGAGGTCGGCCAGCCGTTGTGTTAAAAATATGATTACTCTTAACAACGATGTTCTTCATCGTTGCGTGAACAAATTGGTCTCCACAAGCAGATGGAAGGATAATAAATAAAACTTTTGTAAATGCCATTTTTGATTGATCATTCGTTTTCGCCTGAATAGTTAATTGAGTGTTGTTTATTTGAGCTATATTCATTTCGTCGACATCTTTTAGTAGTATCAATGTTCCTGTGACTCCGTCGATATTTATAAATGATGTTCCATTACCAAGAATGCTGTAGAAAATTTCGGAATTACTTTTGATTTGAACCTTTCCTATTTCACCTTCTGGAGTACCCATGGTCAGCAGAAATACATACATTTTTCCAGGGAATTTTATGCCTAAAAAATCATATTACAACGAATCGTTAACACATAATAACGTAATATTAATAAAGGTTATTAATACTATATTAATTAATATTAATAATAATAAAATATAGGTTATTAGTCTGCAGGACCGAGCAAACCTTATCTAAATCATAAACAAAGGAAATGAGGTTTTCAAGGAACCCATTAACCATAAGGACATTTTCTCGTTTTCATGTTAATATATTTTCGTTAAATTATCTTATACATTTGACTTGTAAGTGAGATCGGGTAGTTGTGAGCATTACAATAAGGTACAGTATATATATATATATGTATATATATATGTATATATATATATATATATATATATATATATATATATATATATATATATATATATATATATATATATATATTTATATATATATATATATTATATATATATATATATACATCATCACAGTCAAAGGACTTGATGTATAGACTTTTACATTCTTGATGGTTTATATATATATATATATATATATATATATATATATATACATATATATATATACATATATATATATATATATATATATATATATATATATATTATATATATATATACTGTATATATATATATATATATATATACTGGGCACTGAGTGCAGCACCGTGTGCACGAAACTGACCAGTAATAAAAATGCGTAAGTGAAAACCTTCGTCTCCTTTATTTTACCTTTATTTATGCTCTGGACTAGTTTCATTGAGCACTCTGCCAATCAGTATTTGCAAAAAACTTTATATTGTATATATATATATATGTATATATATATATATATATATATATATATATATATATATATATATATATATATATATATATATATATATAAATATATGGTACTAGCGAGGTTATTATGAATCTTATTTATAACAATTATACCATGGACACGAGTCGTATATTAGCAGTCATGGCTACGAGACTAGCGAATGGTAGACTTATATATTATATCAAAAGGGTGACACAAGCTGATAGTAGCCAATCAAATACACGCGGGAGATAAACAAATTGATTATTTGCAATAATTTGCTATTTCAGACATAGTTTGACGCTACCGTGACTTAAAAGGTTTTTGAACTTCACTTTAATTTCCGTTCAAAAATCTTTTAAGCCAAATGTAGCGGTCAAAAAAGAGTAGCGTCAAAGTAGATGCCAGTATAAGAACCAATCGGATTGCAGAGTATATAACTCATATATCTAATTTGTTACATGGTCATAGCAACCTACTGTGCAGTCCGAGCTGGGTAACCATGCAATGTTCCCCTCGTGTGCACGTGATCAGCGCGTGACAGGATGTATATCCCGTATGTTTGACCATTGATGATTTAAAGATGTTAGGATAACCATTTAAACAATTGAAAATATTTTATCACCAACAAGCCTTCCTAACCTACCTAAGTATTCGAGGTGAACATTGTTGATATTTTTGTGATGTTTTTTGTTCTTTTGCTGGACAAACTAGCATCGTAAAAAATATTTTTAACTTGTAAAGCTATGTTTCGCTGCATTGACAAATGTCAATCTTTTCTGCTGCACTTTGAATATTTTTTGCTATATAACAAATCACTTCGTGGCTGGTCCCTGGGAAAGCAGAGAGATTTCATTCCCTTGAATCTCGATGTTTGCATCGATCGGGAAACGTCGAGATCCTCTGAAACTAAATCTCACTGTCTCCCTCGAGACCAGTCATTAAGTGTTTATTATTATATGGCACACGCTACTTCCGGTGAAATTGCGTGCTCTGATTGGCTGAGACAATTATTCCCGTAATGGATCGGTCCGGGTTACGGATTTTGTTAACCATTTTGTTTACAAAAGAACAAGCCGAACAACGACAGGAAACTTTCAAAAGCAGCAAAAAATGAACGAATTTAGTAAATTAAGCACTAAATAATGTATGAGTTGGACGATGAACAATCTAAAAGAGAGTCTTACTATCATGAAAGCAATACTGAGACGAACAAGAACAAGATTGAAAATGACGATTCTGTCACTCAATTCGTATGTAAAGTATGTTGAAAAAGCCATGCCATATAATAAACCTCTTATTAACCTCGACCGCTTGATCATTACGGGAAAAGACCTCGGTCTGATATTTTCCCGTAATGACCGCGCTCTCGGTTAATAAGAAGTTAGTAATATGGCTTGGCTCGCGGGTGGTCTTAACACAGCTTTTCTGCAATCTGATTGGTTCCTGATCAGCGGTCTAAACACTTATTGATCGAGCGTCTGTCAGGAAAAATACCGACCAACTGATCTTAATAAGGTTTTTATTATATGGCTCTTTTAAATTTCATTTGCTCAATTTATCCATAAATTTTGAAATCTTTCCAGCGGTTCCGTAATGCCCGGTCTTTACCGGTTTGCAAAGACCGCTCAGGAACCAATCACGAGGCAAGCCATATAAAACCAGTAAAGACCGCGGTCATTACAAAACAACTGAAAAGTTTTAGAAAATTGCAAAAAAATGAGGAAATGTGAGATTATATATCCATCCCTTGGTCTTTTCGTACAGACTGTACTGATCGAAAGACTGCGATCATGATAATTTTTCCGTAAATACTTCCCGCTCGTCTAATTATTATATGATTATGATCATCCGCGGACCCTGTCATATAACGACATTGTAAATCTAATACACGTTTTAATTGTTTTAATTTCTGACAACTTAGTGAGAAACACAAATGACACGTTACTACGACAAACGAAATAATGATAACAAACTGTGGGGTAACGTAGTGTCGACATAGCGTTGACTTCACAGCAAGAGTCATGTAATACATATCCCATTCGATGTTTTGGTAGATAATACGGGCATGCTGCCTGTAGTCATTTTACTCATTTGTCGCAATTTTCCTCTCCCTTTCAGGGCTCGGAAAAATATTTGTCCGTATTATCTGCCAACATATCGAATAAATATCTACGAATTTTAAAATATATACCCTTGATATATTATATATTAGTCTGAAGCACATTGAAGTTGTTTTCCGCCCTTTGTTGCTTTGTTTAACCACAAAAATCTATTCATTAGGGGGGAAGTACCACCTAATCAATTAACACAAAATAACCCCGCCTTCAATTTCACTTTCCTATATGAAAGAACCCTTTGTATGACTAAACAAAAACATCCAAGATGAAGATATCTCAATTAAAATTGCGGACAAGATATAAGGTGGAATTAGGGCAACACTTGATTTGAGGAATTATAGAACGCTTTTATGAACGAGTACCGCGTAACGATGACAACCAGTCTTTTTATTTGACAGTTGCTTTCAAAAGTAAAACTGTAACGACATATCGGATATAGTAAATACACATGTACTAGAAACTATATAGTGGACAGTGCATTTTGTAACGAGCGCAGTATCCGGTATTTCAACATTATCTTGCCGGAATATTTAATATTTGAAAGATAAACTTTGTCAGGTTTAAAGGAAAAAATATTAATATGTACTGTCGTATATAATTAATCCCAAATAACAAGGTCATTTATTAATCCCTCCTGAATAATGCCATTTATGAATTACCATGGTAATAAAAGCACAATCGAGGAAGACCTTACTGTATATTAATTGAAACGACAGATTTAAACAGAACTTTAACAATAATTTACACACTGCAGCTAATGAACTAATGTATATATGTATAGAATGTGGTCATGTTCAGTCGCACCAATTTACTGAAACGGTGACGCGTTTTAAGCTTAAAATACTTTCAGTGTAAAAAAACATATATTTATTCATACACGTGTATTTATCAGTGTCCTCGATGTAGGATTCTTCTCGGTCATGCTAAATTGTGTTTTATAATCACCAATTTATTTACTATTATTTTGTCAAGACTTGGTTTACCAAAAAAATGCTAACAAAAATAAATTGTCCAGCTAAATAATACAAAGTGATAACTCGTTAACTCATTTTGAACAACTATCTCAGTCCCAGATTTGCCAAAGTGATATACAATTGTGCCGTATATTCAAACCAATCTAGCTAGTGTACCATATTCATAGTTTGCGCTGTATTCAATGGTCTTCTGCACGATGGTCTTAACTCAGAACATTCAAGAGGACTTACCTTGTGATCCTAAGATACAGCAACTTATCATTATTGCCAAGAAAACACGGCTCCTGCAATTAAGTCCCTTTTTCGCCATGTTAAACTTGGCCGTTAGTCAGTCCGGAAGATATGAAACTCCGCCCTTGCAAATCACTTCTATTTCATTACCGTTTGCGTCTGGTCTTTTATACCTGTATATCAAAGAATATTAACCAATTGGATTGTCAAGGAACCAAACACTTTTTACTTAATTATATAAATGCGTCATTTCCCATCACACCGACACATATTTCCTCCCTTTTACTAACTTCCCCTGTTCCAGAAGACAAATAAAGATGATTTGATTAAACATTAGCATTATCACACTTTATGATCAATATAAAACAAAAGTGTTGGTTGGCATTTCTTAGCATACGAGCACCTGAAAGAATAGGACCATCAATATAGATTGTGGGTGTATTGAAACTTCTTTGCTTGTGGATATATACTTATTTATCTATACAGTCTTGGATTGGATTCTCAATAGTTTTCGATTAGCTGTATAGACTTATTGTTGGGGGTGTCTGAATTACATTAGACTTATAGTAATATCAGTGATAGGAATATTCTATAATATATAGCCCTGGGACCTGCAATATCTGTTGGCTATATAGGCAGCTCATATAGCCTCCTACGATAACCGATGAAATTATTTTAATTTAACAATTATATGTAGTAAGAGCTATATTTGTACAAACATCCTGTCCTTCCCAATTCTTCCTAGTTTAAATTACGATCGCCCACTGCATGCATACATGCTCAATTAAGATATAAATATAAAATATACTGTGTGTATAGAACGTCTTCCGTGTATAATATTTGTCAGTTTAAATGGTTATATACTCTAATTAACGTCGAAGATAAATTTGGCTTTTATGCTGTCCCTCTATTCAACAAACAATTATAATAAATGATTTCACTGCAGGTAGAGTGTCTGAAGTGGCTACCCTGCCGAAATATGAAAGGAAAATGTAATCAATTTTATCTAAATATTCATGCGGGGTTTCGTGTTAGTCGAATAAGAAATTATACCTTGTTTTTTCTTACTATCAAATTATTGATTTGATTTGCTTTCCAAATCGGCAAATGTTGTACGTCTAAGCTGCACGTCATTAATTTGGAGGTCACAAAAACTAAAGCCCCATTAAGCATTTGGAATGCTCGTGCATGAAAATTGTAGTTCCCAGATGCCTGCAGCGATGGAATCGAACCCACGTCGCTGATTAAAAACAGTGTTAAAAAGCGTTGGCTCTGCACGATTGTACCCGTTTTTATTTCCGCGGATAAGTTTTGTTTAACCTTTCAAAATATTATTATGACTTCTAGATTCTTGGCATGAGTATATACCAAACGATTACTTAAAAACTCTATAATTAGACCTCCCCCACACGGCTATTTCGGCAGTACACCTACAACTTAATTTGTATTTCTATCACACTATGGTAACGCGCCGTATATATTTATTTATAGGAATATTTTCATATCCCTTCGACCTGCTACCGCGCCAACGCAAAAGACTATTTTCCCATTTTCAACACGCTTCGGATGTAATCATTTGAATTATAGTATAATTATGAATATCATATTTATTTAAATTTATATATATATATATATATATATATATATATATATATATATATATATATATATATATATACTCCTGAATATGTTTGTCCAATGAGAACAAACTGAGCAATTAAAGACTATTTAGCGCTTCCTGACCCGACTCTCGAGGCAACAAACTTAGACCCTCCTGGGTGCATACAATATATATAAATTTATATTTTGTATTGTATTTTAACACTGCTATATATACGTAGCACAATACGTTTATATTACTCATGTGAATCAATGTATTTGTTTTGAACATTTTTGAAAATTTGTAATGCTGTTCATTTGCCATGTTAATTGCGTGTAAATTTAAGTTCACAAATAGATTGCTATTCTGCTATCGATTTTTGCAGACCTTTTTATCATGCAGGTCAGATAACCAAAATATATTACATGTATATATATTATATATATACAATATATGAGTCGAAACGAAGAGGATTTTGATTCGTATTTTAAATTCAATGTGTACTCGAAATGTCTTAGTCAACCCTCCATTCATGTATATATATATATGAACCCGAAGTTGTAGATAATGACTATTATAATACTGATTTAAATATTAAAAAAATACTATATCCCATTGCAATTTCAGCCTATAACTGTAAGCCATATTGCAACGAAAGTAAGTCCTGCTAATATTGACATGCATGTGTGCTAGTCGCATCTATACTGACGAGCAAATATACATTACCCTAAAGAGCAAATACATTGTCCAAATGAGTATATAAATACATTGCCATAACGAGCAAATACATTGTCCAAACGAGCAAATACATTGCCCTAACGAGCAAATACATCGCCCTAACGAGCAAATTCATTGCCCTGACGAGCAATTACATGATTTTCCTAACGAGCATGCAAAACATTGCCCTAGCTAACGAGCAAATACATTGCCCTAACGTTTACATGTTATGCGCATCCCACAAGCGTTATGTCCTATACCTTCGAATATAGTCTATTAGTTTCGACAACTATAAGTTCATGGGCAGCTAGTCGATTGCGAGATCGGGGTTTGGAAATGGGAACCTCAATTGGGGTTGAAGTTCACGTTCAGGTAACTATAGGGCAATGTAGTGTTCGTCAGGCAAAATGTATTTTCTGTTCCTTATTATATGGAATACGTATTGTAAGTTCCTTTCGGTAATGGCGTTCTCTAAGCTCCCATATTCACTATCATCAGTGTATATAACACACCCCTGCATGCATTACTGATGTATATAAAGTATTAGCGACTGCCTTATAAGCAGAATACAATGGCGAACCAGTACATCATTGTACCTTTGCTTTCCATATGACTCGTTATCTCAATGGTTATAGTGTGTCTCACCGGGAATAGGTTACAAGTTCGATTCCTGTCCGGGCTCAAAAACATATTTCCCGAGGACTTGAGCTTGACGATCGACCCCAAACTCACACATTCTCTTTATACAATAGTACAGCTACCACTGCAAGCTTGAACATTTTTAAACAGGAACATAATAGATAGATACGCGGGACATCGTAACGTTGCTCTACTATATACTGTCGCTATCACATATATACTTCTATATCACGGAAGAGAATAATATTGATCGAATTATAGTTCCGGCTGATGATGCATGGTAATATTATAGATTGTGTATACCTCAATAAAGAAGTTAAACGGGTCAAAGCTATATATTTTATATGATCAGCATTGCATGTATGTAGATTACTAATATGGATTCGTCTATGCGTGCAAGCGATACCCTTACGACTTCAAAACTAAAAAATATTTAAAACGTAGAACTTTTTGTTCTTTCGTGGGATGAACCTCTCGGAACAAAGACTTTTTACAGCAAAGATCTTTTAACCCATATAAGACTATATACATACACTATGACTCAAAAGGAGTATTTATTAGAAAATATTTCGTTATCTAAGTTCCATCTAGATTTACCGGGTAAATTAACGTTTAATTAATAAAATTTACTTCATGTACAATGGTAGCTATATACCCGTCAAATAAAACGAGTCTTAATAAGCTACACCAAACCAGTATTATTATATAGAGTACATTGACAACCAAACGCTGTGGCAATATTATAGTATTATATAAATTAGTCCTGTTTTAGCAGTTTACTTAAAATGCAATCATGTTAATAACGGTTCCAGCACTCTATTGATGACCATATTCATTCTGGTTTCTATAAGTCGTTACGAACACTACGATCGCTCAAGATAAGACAGCGATCATTTGGAAATGTGCGCTCGCCAGGCCCGCGTTAGATTGTATTGTATTTGTATCTCAGCGATCGCGATCTCTGTGATTGTTGCAATCATCAAGATCACAAGGGTTTCGAGGTCCTCGAACTGTCAAATTGATTACTGCAAAGCATGGTTCCATATAATTTATAATATATAAAAATAAACTCGCCGATCGCAGTGATCGTATACGGCGCAGCGAATCTTAGCGGCGATCGTAGCGATTATATGGAAACCAGGTTAAAGTATATATAGTATTGAGACGATCAAAAGCACAAATCAGTCAAGCACAAATTAATATTTACATTGATCATATATTATATATAAATGTTACGTGTTCCAGTTCTGTGTGAAAGATAAATAATTTCATCGAACGTTCGCGATTATACAATAACGCCAATATTATAACTTGTTTTCCAAGTGAAAATACCAAGGAAGATCGAGTCTATGTCTAAGACCCCATACTGTGGAAAACGGATGTAATGTTGACAGTACTTGAAGTGCTCCGTGTGGGGAAAGAGCATAAAAGCAGGATATAACCGTGCATGCAAAAGTACAGTTTTTATTTGCAAACAAACGCCTTTATTTTTATCTTTTTATAAGCTTTCCAACTGATCATTTAGTAAATGATCTGTTTCAGTCAAGTAAAATTATTCAAGTTACTGACTTGCATCCTCATATCCTCATGTGTTTAGCTAAGCAAATAGGTGTACTTTTATTTCGCTATAGACTATAGCTCAGATTTTTATTACCCGTTTGCGGTGAACTCTTATATATAAAAGTTGTGATGTTACGACAAATTCTCCTAAAATATTAAATGTAAACTTGGTTTAATCCGAGTGATACAATGAGTCCACGCGTTAACATATTATGTTAACACTCGGATTAATGTATGTAATGTAACTCGGATTAATCCAAGTTTATATTTAATATTTAAGGAGAATTTGTCGCAACATCACAACTTTTATACGTTCCAAAGTTACCATTGCTTCCATCCTGTAGTTCTTATGCGAGAGGATGTGAAAAAGAATACTTTATAATTATTATTTGATCAGCATGTGGTAGCAATTCATGTGGTTGTACCGGAACCGGTACAGAATACTGCACCCCTCTTGTCAGAGAAGAATACTTTCATCGTCTTATAGATTTAGGCAAATTGACTACAGCATCAAACAATTTTCTATAGTGGGCGGGTGGGTGTGTTAAACTGAATGTAAAAAATAATAAGTCATCTGAAAATTCAGTTCACAACTCTTGTACTTAATAATTATACTTATAAAAAATCTCCTATCTTCTCTGTTTCTCCTGTCTAGGGTGGAATTCCGAATTATTCACAGGAAGAGATTCCAAAAACAGACATCTTTGACTTTATTTATATTGCCGATCTTCTCCCCCTGCATAACAAAATTACTAAAAGGTAAACTGCCGAAATCGAGAGAGTAGAAACGTTTGTTTTATCGAAACGTTACTTAGTTCTTCTTCACTCAATTTCCGTAGTTTACAAACTTTTAGTAATTCTGATAAGCAGGGATTACACCAGCATTATAAACAAAGATGTATGTTTCCTTTGATATATTCATGTAAATTCTAAGTTTATAACGGTTAATACACCAAGCTATGGTGGACTGTCATAACATAACGGATAAAAGCTTTGACTTTCCTTATGAGGAGTTTCCCAAAGGCAGGAAATGGGAAGTTGTCGCAAGGAAATTAAGCCGAGCAAAGGGCGTACGAACTGAATAAGCAGGTTCTGCCAGTTTACACACGCGTTGCTCCACTATCGGGGCTCTTGTTATTGAGCATCCATCCAAAGAAACGCCGGAAATATCTCCTTAGCAATCCGTAGTAAATTAAAGTTATCTTGTTCAAACCCAACAACCAACAACGTCATATAGGATTAAAAAGTTTTATTTGCACATATAAAATTTTTTAATGAAGTTGCTTGTAATTTATATATATATATATATATATATATATATATATATATATATATTATATATATATATATATATATATATATATATATATATATATATATATATATATATATATCTATATATATCTATATATATCTATATATATCTATATATATATATATATATATATATCCGAAAGTATACAAATGTGCCCTACCGGCTATCACCATATGGCTTTATGGTAACTGTGGACTTGGGACCCACTATGTACGGCTCTATATATATATCTATATCTATATATCTATATATATATATTCAATCTATAGTACAACCCGGCCCCTACCCAAACAACATTTGTGATTTGAAAGATGTCGACACCGACTCCGAGATCAAGTGGTCGGCGTCTTGAAAAGAGCCAATGCTTATATTAAAAGTGGAAACACCAATTGTAACCTCTGTCTTCGAGAGAAAATTTGCATCCTGACCACTACTGAAGAAACGTTTTCATGCCAAATGCCGCCACGAGAATAAATGTTATGCATCTTATTTTAACATTCCTTAGTTTTAAATGCACCTTTTACTAGTAAAATTGTACTAACGTTTTCGCTCTTTAAGCTTTTGCGAGGTGCATGTATTGTAAATTCAAAAATCAGAGCTCAAGCTAAAAGGGTAAATATTCGTTGAATGTTCTCCAATCATAATTTCAGTACGTGTGGTTTCAATGAAATTGATTAGGAACCTTTCAGTATAACATCTATAAACAACTGTTTATTTATAAAACTGTTTAAAAAACTGTTTATATCTTCTATGAAACCTATATTATAATAATAGTTATTGCAGTTACGTTCAAAGTTTAATTCATCCGTCTTCTACCTATCGTGGGTATAATAATCTCTTATCTTTGATATTAATTGTGACAATTTAAATAAATTAATTAAACAAGTGAACCACGTAAATGTTTCGATACACAGTTTATAATCAGGTTGTTGGGTGTGCTGCCATAGACAACAGATTAACAAACTCCGTTTGTTGTACGGTAGAATGAGATTTTTATGTAGCCTTGTAACATGCCTCTTTCGGCGTTATCTCCTAGAGGAGAAAGGGTCCTTCCGCCCAGCAGTTTCCCCTCTTAGAACTAGAAGCCTCTCCGGAGGAGAGAGGTAACATGCAACAAACACTGACTAATCCTAATTGGCTTCACATATACTGTGGCAAACGGATGTAAATGAAACAAATTCAGCTTAAATTTTAATTTGAATACTTCGACTATGCATGGCTGAAAAGAAATTTTAAGTTGATGTGACACAGAAGTTAGAACGATTTTACGATTTTTAACGGCGAATTTTAATATAAAAAATGCTGCACAAAGGGCTGGCATGTGACAACTTTTTGTACTGCGCCATATACACATTAAAAATCCTTGCATCAACGTTATTGAATGTCGAATGACACGATAGCAAGAAATATATTATTTTAAATATATACCGTTTTAATCAACAAAAACTATAACCCTAAAATAAGCCCTCTCTTAATATAATTAAATTGCACCCGTATAAATAAACAAATTAGTGGTTTATTTGCGAATTTTATAGTAATTTTGTATATGTTTATTATCGTTACGAGATTATTGGACATTGCGCGAGTCTATTACAAAGTAAAAAGGCAGTAAATAACCAGTTAAAGGAACTTTCGAAAGCTCTTTAAAAGACATGTATATTTACTTACAAATATCTAAAAAGGTTGGTGTACTGCCGAAATAGCGTGCTCGTAATCTAACGTTTCGAGCGCGGAAGCCAAGGCCCTTCGTCAAAGAGTAAAACGTCTTTAATCACTTACGTTTCACCTCTGACGAAGGACCTTCGCTCGAAACGTTAGACTATTTGCACGCTATTTCGGCAGTACACCAATCTTTTTAGATATATTTGATTTGTATTTCTACACTGCCTATGCAGTACAACACGTTTTATTACTATATTTACTCAAAACTACTCAATTGGCAACTAGCCGAAATCTGAGACCCTGTTAAGATCGAAGACATAATTGATACTTGCCATGAAGATACTCCGCGTGTACTTCTTATCGGAAGCAGCTGGCAACTGATCAAGAACGTAATTTCAATTTTAAATATAAACGGATTAAGAGTATTTAAAGATAAAACGTGAGAAGCTACGGAGGTGCAGGCACAGTATCTAGACTCTAGTGCTTGTAATTTTCTGGCGCGACGACATTGCGCGAGGAAAAAACAAATCAGAACATGTAATATGAAGTCTCAACGTTTTTTGTTGCGACAATTTATCTGACTCTCGGCAACGCTTCAGATGCAAGCCTTTAGCCCCAGCTTCAATGTTAGGGTTCAAAACTGTACGTTAGCGTGTTTAAATGAAGTTTAGTGGTTTACCTACCTATAGCTGGCTATAGCCATGTATGCATTTTACGTTCTACAACTATAGCTAGTGCAACATACTACAGTGTACAGTTAGCTAGTATATGCCATAAAAAATGAGCCGGACGTTGTTTCGATGTGTGGTGCTTATGCAAAACACACTCCTACGCATGTTATATAATTCAAATCCTATACAGCTTTCAATAGTATTTAATTAAAGTCTCGGCATGTGGCTATGTATATCATTCATCAAGAAATTACGTAAGTAACTGACACTTTTATGGTAATTATGGCGTGAGCTAATTAGCTGCGAGTTCAGTATATGTACTGTGTTAATGCAGGGGTAATGCCGGCATGTTTTGACAAAGCTGGTGTTCCACCATCTATGTACTAGCTGAAGAAAATGTTAACCGTTTTGCCGTGTTTGCCGCATAGCCTGGTGTAAACAGGAAAAAGAGTTTACACAAAGGTTAAGGATTTACAATGCAACCGCTTACATATAGTAAACATATTTATAATTATTTTATAAAACAAACTCTGAACTAGACATCAACAACAAATGGAAATAATAAGCAAAAAAAGAACAATTTTATTTTCATGTCACATCCTCCTTGGCATTCGCTGAACCAATCTGAGTAAGAATGTGATTTGTGACGAAATTATCTATGCAAACGTGGCAACTTGCAAAGCAATCACAACGTGTGTACGATATCCTTATTGGCTGTTTAGTGGATACATAGCTTATATAGTTTATCTCGTTATAGAAAAGACAGCTGCTCCAGTTAATTCTTCTTGAATGTGGCTATAATTAGGTTTTTCTAAACACTGAAATTATGTCACTTATTTGTGCATTGCAATAATATTCTATATTTGACGGGAACAGACTGCAAGTGTTTTAATGAAATGTTTTAGATTATATACGTATCGCGGGTGGATATGTGATGCTTCAATTAGCCCAAAGGCTTTGCAAAGTTACATTTTTCGCAACTGGTCCTGGTTGGGCCTC
The DNA here is from genome assembly GCA_035772405.1 of Chrysogorgia sp. JL179-B06. NCBI lineage: Eukaryota > Metazoa > Cnidaria > Anthozoa > Scleralcyonacea > Chrysogorgiidae > Chrysogorgia > Chrysogorgia sp. JL179-B06. The sequence goes on from JAYKKM010000439.1 coordinate 7,201,379, forward strand.
GAAAGTGTACGATTCGACATTATAGTATATACTATACCATAACTTTTATTTCATGCTGCATGGTTTGAACATCTATACTTTGAATTGTAAGCTAGTAAGCAAACAAATAATAAGTAAGTAAGTAAAGTATTTATTTAAAGAGGATAACACTAAATAGCAAAGGATAATAAACTTGTGGCCCTCAAAATGATATTGTGTAATTCCCGGCTGATATTTCTGATAATTCCGGCGGTTTCTCGCTTCTCATAACCGGCAGCAACACCTGCCATGCACTATCAAATATATTCAGACAATATTATTTGATATTTCCAAATATATTATTCACCAATCTGTTTGGTATTCTGAGATATTCTGATTCCGAACACTCGGTGAGTTTTATAATTCACATGATATTCCTATAGCGGAATACGTCTGAATATTGCGGATATTCTTAATTATTATAATATTCCGACGTATAATAATAATATATCATATTTCCCTATAGCCCTTATAGCGCTTTACAATAAAAAGACAATAAAATAACTACAACATTTTAATCTAATCATTAATCAACAATGTAATAATTAAATTAACTAAGAATAAGCTAAATTAAACAAATGTGTTTTAAGTTTGTTCTTAAAAGTTTCTTTGGATATAGTTAATATGACATTCCATGCAGTTGTCCTTCAGCTGGTATTCGACCTGCACTGGGGATCAAATCGAGAGCACTGCATGCATGTTAGCATGTGAATATTATAAGTGCTCGACGTACAATTATAGCGAAACAGTTTTGTTGTTTTCTCGAAAATGTTAAAAGGTCCTTTTTCAAGGCGAGGTGCATAAACATTTATTGTTGTTTTAGTATTGCTGGACAAAACATATTAACTTAGCTATATAGTTTAGCTATATATGAATAAATCAGCTTTCGAGTGGTTTCAATTACCACGACCCAATGCCAATGGCTCTAAGTCGAGGTTTGAATGATGAAATAACACAGTACATATTAATTGTCTATTTGTCGACCCGAAATAGCGGTAATAAATATGGTCTAAAAATTGAATCTTGAAATTAAATCTTTGTACGTAATTATGAGTGCACATTGATATTTTGATTATAATGAAATCAATTAAGTTATCAACAGTGTTAAAAGGTATACTAATGTACATTTAATGTTTTAACATGGATTGTTTTAAGAGAGGGCGCGAAAAGTTTAATTTAGAGTTATAGTTTTGCATTTCCTATCGTTGAAAGTTCTTTTGTATTTTATGCTTAACATCAAACAAAACTTTCTTTATATTAAGAATGGAATATATAACACAAATATTTTATATATATATATATATATAGGCGTAGTAGAGTGACCCAGCACCCGTAGTTGATGTTCCAACTACTGTATTTTCCTCCAACTCTGCCTCGAACCTTTCTCGTGTTTTTACAAGGCGTTTGGGATCCTTCAACTTTTCGGGCTTCTGGATGTTACCTTTGGGGTTTCCTCAGGAGCACTGTCAGACATCTTTATAGTACTTTTTTTACTTTTATAGTACTTTTTCTCTAAGAAATGACTATATATAAAGTCCTCACTGTGAGAGAGACAACACAAACTCGAGGAAATCGAGGTCTACCTTGTGGTGACCCGCCATGTGGTTCTCCAGAATAACTCTCGTAGAGAACGCACAAGGCGTGCCATGTTCTTTGTATCGGAGCACGGTTACACAAGTCTAGCTAGGGCTCCCTGTGCAAGTAGGTTTGTAAACTACTTAATAATGCCGGTTTAAGGCCATATATAGTTCGTAAAGGTCGGTGACCATAATTTTCTCGTTAATAATTATTTTCTTTTACCACTTTTACGTGTTATAACAGAATCATTTCTACAACTTACAATATTTTACATTTTTTATGAATGTTTCTTCAAATAACATGTCAAAGAATATGGGAAACGACCTTTCTTTATCATAATAAACCCTGTTAACTGTTTCTTTTTCCCTAAAATACCATGTTTTCTTGTATAAAATTACTAGTTGCGAAAAATAAAAAATTATCTTTGTCAAAAGGTTCAAGAAAAAGTTGTGCAATGCGGTTTTACTCAACTCGTAAATTGGTTACAATGACGTCACCATACTGAGTAAGAGGTGATCTGCGATATGCCATATCTTCTTAACAAGGTCGGTGACCCCAACTTTTTTTTTGGTTTTAATATAAGTGTGTCAATAACTTTAAGACTGGGAAGTTTCAGCAAATTTTCACTTAAAAATTTTTTAGGGAAAGAATTACTGAGGAATTACCTTAAATGACACGTGAATGGCGTGTGCGATCGAAAACTCATCGCGAAACTACAACCATAGGACCATTTTCAACGACGAGCTAACCACGGTCCACATGAAACGGACAAAGGTAATGTTCAACAACCCTGTTTACCCTGGGATGTGCATATTGAACTTTAGCAAGACCATGATGTACGACTTTCACTCAAACCAAAGTATGGGAAAAACGCCGAGTTGCTTTTCACAGACACCGACAGCTTGATGTATGCGATTAGAACCGAGGACTTTTACAAGGACATCTCTGGAGACGTCGTCGAGTTGTTCGACACGTCTGGATATGGGAAAAATCACCCCTCGTGTATCCCAGGCGGCCACAACAAGAAGGTATTGGGCAAGATGAAGGAGGAGTTCATGGGCGAGCAGGTCTTGGAATTCATTGGACTGAGAGCGAAACTGTACAGTTGTAAGACTGCTCGAAAGGAGCTGAAAAAGTGTAAAGGCGTGAAGTACGTCGTGAAGAAGGGGATCACCTTTGACGACTACAAGAGGTGTCTCGACAATGTAAAGCCTCAGATGAGGAGTATGGACACCTTTAGAAGTAGGAAACACGAGATCTACACAGAGGAGGTGAACAAGGTTGGACTAAGTGGGAACGACGACAAACGACACATCATCTCCGATGGAATCCACATATTGGCCATTTGGTCACTACAAAATACCTTGACGTGACAGTCCACTTTTTGATTGATAGGTGTCAATCAAAAGAAAAGGGGGGCGTTGCCTATGACCCGTAGATCCTCGCCGCCATATTATAGACCATATTATATTTTACCACGTAGGGGTAAAACACTGCACCATACCATGGCACTAAAGCTATAGGCGGTGGACAACGTTTCATCCACTTCCTCCTGTTTCATCCATTTCCGCCCAATCTGGGACAACCCATCTCAAGAGCTTCCTTTGTTGGAAGATTGTTCTCTTTCGATCGTGTGCCTAATCTGGGATCACATTCGTGTCTTCATCATCTGTCATTTGACATGTGGTCTAATTTTTGATTGACATGTTTCAATAAAAAAACGACGTCACAAGTGGGCGTGGCTGAGAAGGTGTCTCTGTCTCTCTTCTCTCTCGAGACTTTCCTAGACTCCTCTCTCGCGTTTTTTTTATCAAATTTCAAACTTCAGTGGGGAAATGGCTAAAATGGATGACTTAAAAGGACCTTAGCGTTTTTGTCTGGTCTTTATTTTTGGTTAGGTTAGGTTAGGTTAGGTTAGTGCTAGGATTGGGATTAGACTAGTTCTAAAAAATGGGAAGGTCATTTTGAGTGATCTCTTTTAGCCTTGTCCCATTGCCCGGTGTCAATCATCTGTTGTCAAGCTAATAAAGCTAATCTTGTTAAATTTCGCTATTTCCAAGATTTAAAAAATTCACCAGACCTTCAGTTTTTTCCAACATTTTCCTTAATTCTTACTAAGTTTTACTAGAAGTACTAAAACAAGTAAATGGTTTGAACCCAGGAGTATCATTATAACGCCTGCATTCTAAAAGCACACTCACCCTCAAAGAGTAGCCCCTCAACCCCAGTAAGTGCGACTGACCGCTCAGCGAGGCTCAGCTCACATTCCCATAGTATAATACGACACTCACCCTCAAAGAGTAGCCCCTCAACCCCAGTAGGTGCGACTGACCACTCAGTGAGGCTCAGCTCACATTCCCATAGTATAATACGACACTCACCCTCAAAGAGTAGCCCCTCAACCCCAGTAGGTGCGACTGACCACTCAGTGAGGCTCAGCTCACATTCCCATAGTATAATACGACACTCACCCTCAACAGAAGCAACGATGTTAAGTGAAGTGTGAGTGAAAGATATGCGTCCCTTGAGACATACTCATCTGAACTCAGGTATACCAATATGGCGGATAGGTGGCTAAAGAAGTTAGAATTAGTGGACAATATGCCAACAATGTCGATTATGAGAAGTATGAAGACGATCAATTCCAAAACAGATTCAGGTTAACGAAGGATGGGTTTCGTGAGTTACTTGACAGGCCAGATATCTCTGCACATAAAGAACGAGGAATTGACCCATTCCTGCTGATATACAACTGTTGTTGACCCTCCGGTTTTATGCGACGGAAACATTCCAGTTAACATGCGGGGACTTGTGTGAAATTTCTCAGTCATGATCAGCAAGTGGGATCTGTATCTGGGTCAATTGCACAGAATGAGTACATTGGTTTCCCTCCAGGTCATATGTTGCCACAAACCAAACTGGATTTTTGGAGAATCTGTGGATTTCCTAGCGTTACGTTATAGGCATGATTGATTGTACACATTTAAAAATACCAAATGCCCGGGGGGGGGGGGGGGGAGAGAATGCTGAACTCTTTAGGAATCGAAAAGGATACTTTTCTATAAATGTTCAAGCAGTTTGCGGACCAAATTTGGAAATTCAAAACATTGTTGCGAGATGGCCAGGTTGCATCCATGACGCAAGAATTTTCGACAACAGTTGGTGTGCTCAGTTGGAAGGGGTGACATCGACAGTATGTTACTTGGTGATAGCGGTTATCCGTGCCGGCAATATATATCTGATACAACTGGCGGATCCGCAGACGCAATCAGAACGCAGATTAAGAGATTGTTTCCATGTTTATCAATGTCTCTTCGAACAAAACTGCAAACAACGTTAACCATCATTGTCGCAACGGCAGTGTTGTACAATTTCATGAGAAGACGAAATGACGCCATTGATGAACCAGACCATCCCCCGCCTGCTGAGGAAGAGTTACCACGTTTGGCAAATGCTGTACGCCACGCTCTGATAATACAACACTTCACCTAAACGTTGAATCACTTACTTCTTTTATTAACATACAACATATTATTCACATACAACTTTATACTTGCTGAATCATGCAATAGCGTACAAGCGTACTTCATTTTACAATCCCTGATACATAATTGTGATGTTGGCATTATTTTTTTGACCGGGTGTTCGGCCGCGGTAGGTTTTCTTGTGTTGCTCGTGATTATCTTCATGCTATTCCAGTATTCAAACTCCGCGTCCAACACCTCCAATTTTGTTTTGTGTTTACTTTTCTGGATTGCCAGGAGCTCCATCTCAGCGTCATGCTGTGTTGGTTGTATTGGGCGCAGATGTTTTGGGCTTGGTGGGGAAAGACGGGCTCCGAGCAGCCTCGACAACAGTGGACGGCAATTGCTGTTGATTCTGTCTATTTGTACTCGTCGCCACTGAATCCCTTTCAGCATCTTCGTTGTCTACAAATTAACCAACCATTCAAATAACTTATTTTTGTAAACATACGGGATCGTCATTTACGAATAAATATTGATATAAAACACGCAAACTTCTTGTGCAATTGAATAACAAGTGCATTATGTTCTATCACATTGTCTTACCTGGTTCATAATTATCGTCGTAGAACGGGTTATTTAGGCTGTCTATTTGCGATGGGATAATAGAGGCTACGGCGGCAGCTTCGTCCTCCTCTACGGAAGTGGAAGGACCACCGCCAGTTAATTTAGCCTCTCTTCTGTTTAGCCATGACATTTTCCCAGCATTTCTTGAACTGCTTCTCATCTCGCTTAGTTACTCCTGACTGGGAATTAAATTGCGTCCCACGCCTTGTTTTTCTTGTTAATTGTTCGATAATCGTTCTTTTTATTTTCAATAACATCTTTGTATTTCCCAACTAATTCGGTTAACAGCGACTTTTCTAATTCCGAATAATACAGCCTAGTTTGTGACATCGTGTGCTCACGCTGCTATGTACAAATGCACTGGTTATACAACGTGTGATACCTCTACCCTCCTTAATCGCCAACGTAAAGTGCTACTTCGGCAGGTCACACTCGAGTATGCTCTATGAATACAACTCAACAAGATTTTGTGATGGATGAGTGCACCCTCACAGAGTGGAACGTCACACTCATATTCCACTCACACTCGCATTTCAACGCTACTTCAGTGAACCTCATTTCAGTCTCACTTGTGAGTGAGCTTTTAGAATGCAGGCGTAAGTGTGAAGTTGATTGTCGACCAGGTTGTTGTATAACATCAGGTATTTTTATTATTAAACACTTATTGATCCAGTGTGTGGACCCCAAGCAGCGAGGTCTGTGCAAAAAGTCTAAGGGCAGGATTATTTTGTCGTAAATATACCGACGAAACGAGGTTAATAAGGTTTTTATTATATGCAGACTATTTCAAATTTCTTACATTTCTTAAATTTTTCCCAATTTCTTAAAACTTTTCTGTCGTTTTATAATGACTGGTCTTTACCAGTTTGCACAGGTCGCTCAACAACCAATCAGATTGCAGAAAAGCTGTGTTAAGACCGCTCACGAGCCAAGCCATATAATGATGATATGTGTAGTCAAACAAACCACTGCATGCATTCTGTCAAATAATCATCTCTAATAAAATTTGTGAACATGGTTCAAATATTAACATAACTTTATTTTTATCGAGAAACGTACAAATATCAAAAAAGGTTAAAGTGGTACTAAAAAAATTAATTTTTACAATCAAATTTTTACGATCAAATTTTTACCTATCGATATATCTATAAAACAGAGCTTCTATAAATATTACTCAGTCGAAACCGTTTTGCGATTCGACGATGGCAAGTATTATTTTTCTGACTTCGAATCTGGAGTTGTTATGTCCGCCATTAATCGTTCATGTTCTTGACCAGCGTAACGAAGTGACGTCAGATTCTCAACGCAAATACTCCGCATGGCTAATTCTTCAAGTAAATCAAGGTCGTTTTTTCAAATTCTTCGTCTGAAAGGCTGAACATTTCATCTACTTCTCGAAGAATACAAGAAAACAAGTAACCTCGACTGAAATTCAGGCGTAGCATTGAGAATCTGACGTCACAAACAATATTATCTTTTGAAATCGCGGGCTCACTTGGACACGTTTTTAGTAATGGTGGCCCAAATAATAGTGATCTCAGAGCTCAAAATACTTACTACAAAATACCATTTTTTAGTTTTTTTTACATCGATGATCACTTTCGACCCTGAAATACTATTCTATGCTAAAGACAATCTAAAAAACGGGGGTGAATTTTCATCGTAGTGCCACTTTAAAGGAGAACTAAATAATTGTTATGCCAAGGATGCCTGGGATACAGCATCAGAAATACATGCCAGATATGGGTAAATTGATGCACATATACTTGTAGGTATATTATAGTTTTATCGTAAAAATGATATTTATTTTCTTTGTCCAATTTATTGAACTATTATTTTACATTATGTAGTGTGTATTATAAGCGGATGACCTGCAAGTTTACCTCCATTCTGTGTACCTATTTCCGACTCGGGAAAACTTTTCACTCTTTGTTTGTTACGAGGTCAAAATTTCGATCATGGCAAATATTTAAGAAAAAGTCTGAAATAGATTCCAAATGACATGCTTTTCTAGCTGCATACTCGTTATCATCCTCAATTCTCCCAGCATAACTGCCTAATATAAAAATAGGTCCGCGATGCGAACATGTGGGTACCGACCGCATGGAACATTAATGCTTGGGTCAGCCTTGTGGAGCAATGAGCGTTGGGTGTGACTAAAAGAGAGGCCCATTTTTATGAAACCAAAATACTACGTTATCTAAACTGTGGAAAGATAAATCCAAATCTGTGATACTAACTGAAATATTAGTATTATTCATTTATACTGGGGCATTTATCCCCACCTATGAGATCACTGTCACGGAGGCTTTGATGTGGTGCCTTTAAAGTGTCTATGAAATGAAAATTCATGTCATAGACACTTTAATGATTGTATTTGAAAGAACACGTAAAATAATGAAAAATAGCTTTTACATGACTTTCATATCTTATCCGTTCTTCTTGAGTTATTACGTTTCATGTAACTTAAGCTGTAACATCACAATTAGGACACAGCATAACATCAAAACTGAAAATCAAGAATATCTTCAGACTGGTTCGACTAAATAGATTCGAACCTTGCTTACTTACTCAGTCAAGAAAACTAAACATTGTCATGGTTCTAATGTGGTTGATATGGTAACAGATTAGTTTTCAGATTACTCTCTTCCTTTATAATAATTATTTGTTTTCAACCACATTTACAGCAACTTATTTAGTTTTAGGAAGTTGACAGCCTTTTTCCATGATTTCCAATGCAACAATACTGTTTAAAACAACAAAACTACAATGACGAAAAGTAGAACATTTTGTTTCTATACAAAGTGGCCTGGGAACTAATCTGTTACCATGGGAACCTAATAACAACAATCTCAATGCTGAGACTTGTTGACTCAGTAGGTATGCATGGTTTGAGCCAGTTTAGTCAAACCAATCCAAGGATATGCCTGATTGTGTGTTTTGATGTAATGCTGTGCCCATCTTGTGATGTCACAGCTCAACGGCATAAGATATGAAAGTCACGAAAAAGCCATTTTTCATTATTTTACGTGTTCTTTCAAATACAATCATAAAAGGCTGTGGTGAATTTTCATTTCATACTGTAGACACTTGCACTGATAGACTGATCAAGGACAAACATCACAATATTTGTTATAGACTAGGGGTATAGGGTGCATAAACCACTAACAGCAGATTTAACTAAATCAGCAGAGAATAAATTTGTAAATGCAAGACAAATATAGGTTCTAATATTACATGACGTGGACAATTCATCGGTTAATGATTCACTATAGGTTAAGGCATCAGTTTTCTCATCTAATAATTAATAATTTATTGGATGAGGTGAAGCATGATATTGGGAATTATTAAGGGCATTATAGGGCAATTATAGGGCAATTATTAAGGTTTGTGTTATCTGCTGAAGCCGAAGGCTGATAACATAAACTGAGGCCTTGATAATTCTCAATATCATGCGAAAACAAACCATTGTTTTATCATGCATACATTGGCGAATCTTTGTGAAGATCCTGCCATTTTCCCATTTTCTTTCACCGTAAACAAGCTGGCAACAGCAAGCTGATATTGGAATAATGATGTCATAGCTACACTTTTTGAACCATAATATTGGAACATTGACATCACATGAAGCTGATGTAACGAATTAGCTGTATGCCAACAGCCAATCAATATTGAGAAATAATTTGAAAAAACTAATTTTAGATTGTCAATTGGATGCAATAGTAAACAAAACACATCTACCGGGAAAAGACAACATTCTATATACGTCCCTTGAGTGTGAATAAAATATCTTGGAAGGTATTGTCCTGACATTTTGAACACTGAAACTGTTACAATCAATTATTAACAAGCAACATTCATGGTTTGTTTCTAAACCAAAAAATAAATTTTTAGACAAACATAAGGGCCAGCAATCCAGCATCGCAAGGAACATCAGTTAACAACAAAAATCTTTATTTACAGAACCTTTAATATGCAATGCAACCATACAAACAATTCCCATGAAACAAAATATTGACGTTCAAGCGGTCAATGACTTTCTAATATATACACTGTTTACCAGCATTGTCGCCAAATTTAGACTGACTTCCTCACCTGAAACAGATGGATATACTGTATAACATTTGAATTTGACGAATAAATATAAAACAAAAACAATCACAGTATTCACAGACATTAAACGGTCCAGAGGAGCGAAGCTAGGCATTTAGGCTAGCACATAATTTTATGATCAAAGAAATATCTACTGTACAGTATTAAATTGCGTAAATACCTGAAAAGGAGAAAGATACAACTTACCTTTAACTAGACAAGCCTTATTTAATTGTCCAAAAACGCACTCGATCAGAAGGCATACAAACCATAACGCACTCGATCAGAAGACACCATGAAGAACGCGAACATTTCCGACTTACACAACACCACCTTTGTATGTTGTACTTGTCGACAAGTTAAGGCTTTTCGAGATTTTCTACCGTAGTTTGTACACACGCTTCGATGATCGATATTTATGCTTCCACCGATGGAGACGACATTTTCCGACGTATTCCGAAGTTGTGAAGTATTCCGAAGTTTTGCGCAGTTGTGCACCGTGACTATATGGGTACCGCTGACCGCGGTAACCACAAAAAAATGAATTGATTGTGCTTACCCTGCTTAAAGCACTCAACAGGGCTTTCGTTTAGTTCTGAAGTAGCTGGCTGTGCTAATGAAGTACCCTTCAGTGTCAGACATGGGTGTCAAAAGGACATTCTAAGTCGTAGAGGGCCAGGGGGTGCGGTCTATACTACTCCTGCAAAATGTGAATCTTATGAATCTTATGAATCTTACAGCATTTGTAGAAATAATTCATAGGTAGCAAATTTAACTATATTATCAACGACCTGTCCCCTGGCATTCACTGTATGAATTACACTGATAATGGAATTTTAGCAGATTATCATAAAACAAACCTGCAGAGACGATTTAGCTAGGACATCGGGAAAATATAGCCGGCGATTTGCTATACAGTACCCGCCGGAGCTCCGCCGGGAGCCAGGTCTTAGCGAAAGCCGTGCAATCATGCAAATGTGTTTATATACCATCATGTTTTACACTACAGCTGTTAATAAGCGAATAATGAAAGCGGATTTTAGTGTTTTTAGTATTTTGTGAAAAATATGGAGAATAATTGATCACGTTTTTATGCTAACTGACTACATCATCTAATAAGCGTCAACTCGACGCTCTGCCAACTATTCACGTTTAACAAAAAGGTTGTCATGGCATTCTAACAGCACTGTAACTACAGGCATACAGTACACTACCATGTTGAGGTACAGTTAAGTGCGTGAAAAGTTCGAAACACGTCTTTTACTTCGTCCACCTTGTTTATTTGACACGACACGAGGCTTGTGTTGTATTTGTCTTACACCAAATCTTTTTGAGTTTCCTTTTCTTTCCTAAAGATTTCAAAGAAAAAAATTCGATCAAAATACGGCTCCACAAGCTCATTCTAGTAAAATTATTTTACAAACAGTAATGAATATGTTAATGTTAAGAAATTGTTTATTGATGTAGTTGAGCAGCCAGGATGCCCAGATGAAATAACTAATACAGGTAGCTAGAGAGCATGTATGCACGCAAAATTAATATTAACATCAGGTATCATCAGCGTATTATCTCGTGTATATATTACGTAACCAAACTAAAAACACTTTACCCTTTCCAACTCCTGCAGATAGGTCACAATTGAGTGAATATTTTTCAGCGTCAGATCTTTTGGGATGGCTTGAGGTTCGGGCGGAGGAGCTGGTGACCACAGAGAGGGTTCTTTCAAACAAGAATTTAAAGAGGTGTTCTCTTCAGGTAGGAATTTTTCAGAAGATAAATATCGAAATACGAAGCGACGTAGTGCGTTCAAGAAAATTTGTAGTTTCAGCTGGCCATCATCCTTATCTACAAGACAAGACAACGTATCTTTATATTCATTTGTTAAATCTTGTCGGAACTGATCAGGAAGTCCGTCTATTGCACCATCAGCAAGTATGTCCTCCAGTGCTTCGTAAAATGCAGCGATGTGTTTCAGCTTAATCGAACTTCTTGGTTGTGGCAATAGTGAGACAGGAAAGGGACTGGGTAGCATCGATAGCCATTTCTCGGCGAAAGTCTCCAACGGCATGTCCTTCTCGAATGTTTTCATCTGCAGTTTAAGGAGGAAGATCAAAACTTCAATATGCTGCAGAAGCTCTTGGGCTTCTTTGATCCTGCGTTCCTTCACACTGGACAAACCTTGACGAACTTCCTCTGGTAAGTTTGGACTTTGGAAAAACAAATCGCGAATCTCAGTAAGCAATGGGCCACAGGAATGAAAAAGTTCCTTGGAGAATATGAACTTATTCAGTGAGCCTGTAAGGTAACACTTTCCAAAGGCAAGGTCACTTGCCAGCTCTATCTCAATTCGTTCGAAATCATAAAGGATTTCTTCACCATGGCCGTATTCTGGATTGTTCTGCGCAAATTTTAACAATTCGTTTGACCACTGGGAGTTTATGATTTCTTTTTCTTTTACTTCTTGAACGGAAACGGAAGAAACAGCACTACAGCTATCATCCTTTTCGAGGAAACCTAAGGCAGGATGTTTACGTAATGTTGACAAGTATAACATCTCATCCAAGAACGAATTTTGCTTCGAAACCAGGATCTTGATAGCAGTGCGAAGATATACGCCAGAATCACTCTCAGTTAAACAGTACGCTATAGGATCTGTCTCCCTCAGGCGTGGCATTTCCTTCTCTTCTTTGCCAAGTTCTTGGTTAACCAACTGACGCATGTCGTCCCAAGCCTTCTTAAAGTCCTTGAACAGCATCTTCTGATTTTCTATTTCATCTTGGCTTCTATCCAGCTCCAGGAGATGGCCATGGATAAGATCGTTAATAGATTTAGATTCCGCCTCTTTTCTGCTTATACGATGAGTCAAGGCCGATGATACCAAACGAGTCCATTTTAATAGGTGATAGAGGTAGCGTATAGTTGGTAATTCGTTAATCTTCGCGAAGAACAATGACAAAAAACTGTGTTTTTCTTGGAAATCATTCGGAGAGTTCACGAAAGTGGCACGAAACTCTTTAAAGGATGGTCGTTTTGTTATTCGGAATAATCTCTTGAGCTGCTGGTCGCGCTCCAAAGAGTCCTCAGGATACTTGTCGAGTTCCTGGATCTGATCCTCGAGAATAGTGGCTACAGGTACTTCGGAATCTTTCGTCCTCTGTGGTGATCTCATTTCTCCTTTCAGTGCTTTAGAAGATCCAAGAGCTCGTACAAGAATACCTTGGGTGACGTTGGAAAACTCGATTTCCCAGTCGGAGCGTTGGTTCAATGATAAACAGCTGTTGTTGCCTCTCATAAGCTCTGTGCATTTTTCAACCACAAGGTGCATTACTTTGAAGGCGATTTCTTTCTTGCAGTTAAGAACAGTCACAAGGCTCGACAAGTCGGCTGAGACATGATCAAAGCAAAACTGCGCTGGGTCGTGATATTTTCCGTCCTTATAACTCATGCTCAGTTCCTCTAGATTTAGAAACGACGATAGGTCTGTCTTGGTAGAAACATCGACCGCAATCCCGGCGTAAAGACTGGCGTGAACGATCAAATGCAATGCTCGAAACACGGCCGGGTTCATGTTTTCCATGCAGTTATCACACTGGGATAATTCTTTTGCTGGAACTGGAGAATATCCTTTCTCAGAATTGGTGACACTTCCCACTTTAGAGTTATTAGTGTTCACAGGATCAGACTGAACACTTTCAGCACAGGCAGGGCATCTGTTATCTTTCTGTTCAGCTTCGAACATAATCCTTAAGCCACATGAACAGGTGAAAGGCGAAGGACCGTGTGCAGACTGACCATTTCCAAACGCCTGCTGTATTCGATGCTTACCATGTGCAAGGATAAAGGTACCCTTGCATTTAGGTGCATCAGTAAAGTACTTGTAGAAAGGGGAATGCTTGCCATGGATACCACTTGCAATAACGCAGGAAATATGAAGTATTAACAATGCTGTTTCTACTTCTTCCACAGACGATTCTGGAGTAAGCTGCAGTTGTGGACAATGGAAGTCCTTCCGACCTATTATTCTCACCACAAGTTCTTGTAACGGCGAATGAAAAGGACTAATTTTCTTAAAAAACCAGTCTACCAAACATTCCTCTTTGTCAGTCAGCTTTCGCGTTGCTCGTTTCAAATAGATCATGTTCACAAGAACTCCCATAACTGCAAATCCAAGATTTGAGGAATTTTGATACAGACCTAGGATAGTAACCATATCAGTTTCGTCTCCATTAATTAGCTTCCAATACGCTGCCTTCACCTGCTCATACTCTGCGAGTTTACAAACGGAAACAAACTCAGCTTTGTCAACAACCTTGTCGTTCTCCCACAGGTTCTTGATGGAGGGAAGCATCGTACTTTCTAGGCACAACTTACGTAGATCAAATAAACTCATACTCTGGTGGAGTTGTTTCAGATAGAACAGTCGCAGCGACGACCTTCTAGCGCCAACAACTGCTGTAGCATTTAGAATGGAGTTAATTTCATTCATCAAAACAGAATATGAAGTATCAACTTTCAAAACACTTGCTTTTTCTAGGACGAATCGTGATACCATTGCAAAGAACGCTCGAAGTAATGCGACTGCGGACAAAACCACCAGACCACAATTACCTGGTTCACTTTCGGAAAGAACATCGATGGCGTTGTTTACACACCTGAGTAGTTCACAATCAGAGCTTTCGATTTCTTCGATATTATAACGATCCTCGAAATTAAGAAGAGACTGGATTAAATTGCAAATCATCACAGCTGCATAGGAATCGTGATGAATTAAGCCATCCGAGAACAAATTTTTGAATACTTCGTCGATGTTCTGAAGACAAGGACAATGGTCTATCTTGCTTGGATTGGTGATTACATCGACAAAAACACCAGGCGATTCCATTTCTTCGACCAAAAGCAATCGCAGTATAACAGGGCCCATCATTAATACCAAATCAGCTTTATGCAACGAGAGGACTTGCTCGACAATCGGACGGGCTCCACATGTGTCGACATTTGTATCGATACACCGACCATAAAAAAGAGCTGAGAACTTCTGCAACGCGTCATGTTTTCTCCAGTCGTTTTTCACATATTCCTCCTGCAGAGGTTTGATTAAACGTTCAGTGATCATCTGAAATGATTCGTCTGAGTCAAGGTACTCAGGCATAAGAGCGCTTCCAATTTCATTTAGGATATACAGCGGGAACAACAATTCCTTATCTGGAGTCGACGAAGCCAAGAATATCTTTGCAAAGTCAACACATAAGCGCAGAAAATGGAATGCAGGAGTTTGGTCGCTAATTTTGAATGCTAATGACAGCAACAGTGAAGCATTTCTTATCCAAGATTCAAGGCCATCGCCACACATTTCAATCGTTTCTCGACGAGGAAGCATTTCTTCACAGTATACAGTCACCAGAATGTCTTCGAAACATTCATCTTCTTCAGCAAGTTCCTCCTCACAGTTTTCCTGATCTTCTCCCACCAACTCTGATTGATCGTCACACATTTGATCCTCGTACTGGAGATCAGCAAGACTAGTTTCATCCTCAT
Source organism: Chrysogorgia sp. JL179-B06 (assembly GCA_035772405.1). NCBI lineage: Eukaryota > Metazoa > Cnidaria > Anthozoa > Scleralcyonacea > Chrysogorgiidae > Chrysogorgia > Chrysogorgia sp. JL179-B06. The sequence goes on from JAYKKM010000439.1 coordinate 7,216,693, forward strand.
TGGCGTAACATTGTACTGGAGGTGTTTCATGGGAAACCCCATTTTCGTCTGGCGAACTATCCTCCTCTTCACTATCAGAACGTGCCTCGATGGTTTCATTTTCTTCCGGATTGGGGTTCTGAAATGGTCTACCTTCCTCTTCGGCTCTTTGCTCTGCTTCAATTTCATCGTGTAATTTCTTTGCGAGGGACTCTTGACGTGCCATGAATTGTTCAGTCAGTTGCGTTAAAGCGTGTGGATTAACAAACGGCTGACAGTAGTCTACCATTCGTAGTTGATCAATGATATGTTGCTTATGGCTCCACACAAACGTGTGAAGCTGTACATAAAAATGCAACACATCTTCTTTTCTCAAACTCTGCTTTACATGGGACATAAAAGCAGCTTTTACAGTGGACACGCGCTGACAGCGACTTATCTTTACGCTGAAGTCCGACGTTGCGATATCAAACAGATCATCCATGTAAGAATTACAACAACCAGGCGGAAATTCGTTGATTTCAGGAACTGAATTTAGAATAACTTCAGAGTAGCGCTTTATCAAGGATTGCTGGGCATTTGACGTCAGTTGACCAATTTTGTCCAAATTACTCTCATTCTCCCTGACTTGGGCGTGATCTTCCAAGAAAAGGTCTTTCACTCCGTCAACCCTCCTCATGACAACTTGGCTGAAAGGCAGATGAAGGTTGAGGCATAAGCTGTCCAGAATGTAGAACTCTGCTCCCAGTGGTTTGGGAATATCTGAAATATTAAATATTGCTTCTTTCAACAATAACTCGCACCATATTTCTTCATACTCGGACTTTAAAGCATCATCTTCTAACACATCAAACACATGTGGGGGCCAGGCATTTTCCTTTTCCATAAAATAGATAATCTTGGCTAATGGCTCGCGCACCAAACGAGAGACGTGGTATTCCATTGCCCCATAGAGAGTAGAGGAATTGATCAAGGCTTGTCTGTCACAAGCAACCTTGACTTGCCAAGGCTCGTAAAAACCTGCCTCTTCTTCCTTTTCGTTTCCATTGGTATCCACCCACTGTAAGATCAGTTGCTCGATGGTAAGATAAACTTTTTCTGAGCTGAAAAGATTCTTGGCAATGCGTAAAATATTATCGAATGGCCGCTGGTGACGCACATACTTGATGCAAGTGAAGCACCACAACAGGTCGTTTTGGGCAATTCTTCGTAGCGGCCAGATTGACGTCATCAGCAATTTTTGGACACTTTCATTACGGATTAAGTTCAGGGAAACAGGAGGAGTTTCGAGAACGTCGAGAAATACTTGTTTCCAGCCACAGAGAAAACTAAACTGCCAAGGAACGTCGTTTGTTGTCGCTCCTCGTTGAACATGCACAACAATACAGACGTGTTTCTTTTGTTTTACCCCTGTCTCTTGACAAGCTTGCTGGTAGGAATTTCTTTTATCTTCGATGATCGACCGCGCGAGGAGCAAATGTGCACCATCCAGCTCTGGTTTACACTGAAGAACTAGTAACTCTGCCTCGGACGTCGACCAAAAATGATTGACTCTTTCCGCCAGCTGCTTTTCTGACTTATAAGCGCTTAGGCGCTCCGCCTGATATGTAATGGTGTCTCCTAAGCATTTATGAATGTCCGTGTGGATATTGGAAAATGTCATCACAATCGCCTTGGAACCGATGTTGTCACAGGTTAAGAAGGAGCAATCTTGACCACTCGTCATGGTTTCAATGAAGAATGCTAATCCTCGATGAATGGGCTTTCTGAAGTACTCCTCACTTAATTTCTTCACTTCGAGTGAATCTTCTGTTACACGATCACATTTCTGAGTTCGCAAAACTCCATCGGGCGCCGCCACCCACATCAAATCACCTTTGCACCTCATGATAATTTCTTCATTGCATTCTTCAGTTTCATGGCTATGCAGAAGTACCAATGACGGTAGCGTGTCTTCGTGAAAACCAATAAACATATCAGACTCTTGAAAATGAGATTCGAGACTTTGGATCGTTGACATTTGTCCTATCCAGCGGCGGAGTTCGATGATGATACCTTGTTGCTCTTCATTCAGCACATCGGAAAAGCGTAACAGCTGTTTCTCAAATCTGTTGAGGAAAGGTGGATCAGATAAATCGACTTTGTGGTGATCTGTGAGGACAATGCAACGAAAGCCATCGTTCACTTGGCACATTGGATTGCTGTAAGCTCCGAGGGCTACCCGACAGTTCTTTCTCTTCCCAACCACTGCATAATTTTGATTTAGCATGTCATACAGACTTCCATAGATGCTTTCCAGGTCTCGCAAGATGAGAATGCAGTCACGCTCCATGCAGAGGATGATTCGGCTCAGCATCCGGTAATTGTATTCCTCTGATAGGTCTTCTTCGAATCGGCTACCAAAAATAGTGATGGTTTCTTTATTTAGATCGCGTAGGCCTTGCTTTAGAATACCAATAGCAGAGTCCCCACTTGTTATGAGCATCAAGTGCCTGGCCCGCGCGTCTGCGAGATTCTCTTGAATAAGATGAGTGACTGGGATGATTTCCTCGTCACTTAAAGGCATACACTGCTTCAGCTTGTCGAGAAAGATCTTTTGTATATTGGTTAGTTCACCAGGGATGCCTCCGAAGTTACGCTGCAACGCCAAATTGATTTGTCTTAAGTCACTGTTTGTACTGAGACTAAGACTTTTGATAAGCGAGTAATAGTCACGAAGACCGTGGAAATTGGCGTGTTTTTGCTTTGATTGGTACTCAAAGTAGGCTTCAGCTAAGCATTGTATTTCCTTGGAGCCTAGGTCTTGACTAAAGTCTCCTTCATCCTTTAATTCAGCATAAAGTAGAGAGTGTCCTGTTTCGTAAAGATCATCTTTGGTTGGTTCTGGCCTTGACAGGTGGATTGCTCGGTTCATTTTAGCAGCATCTAATGACCAGTTGGATATGCCAACGACAGCGACGTCTGGCAACTGGCCATCTCCCGGCTCAAGTAAACTGTGCAGAACTTTCAGAGGGTTGTACTTGGAATTCTCTGCCAGTCCAACTTCATCCAGAAGAACGACAGGCAATACGTTTCCATCTTTGTTGTGGGATTTGTATTTTCGAGCTTTGTCAAACACCTTGATGATTCCTTCTGAGGTTGATGATTCAGAGCCTTGATATGAAACAACATAAAGTTGGGGTAAGCTCCTAAAAAGCGGATCCTTGGAATCTCGACCACGAACGTTGCTTCGGATTAACTGGATGGACAACGATTTGCTGCAGCCTGGCTTGCCGACAACGAACACGGGAATCCGATTTAGGATGCACACGAGCATGACAAAGACATTTTCACGTAGGGCAGCATTTCTAGCCGTGCCTGCTGGAAGCTCCATTCGATCAAGGTAGTCTTCTTCTTCCATACGTATAATGGCTGAAAAATCATCTACTTCCCCACCTTTTGACATCATTAGACGGCCGGCCATGGTTCAAAAATATTATCGTTGATGGCATTTTTTGTTACAAGCAGGCAACCACGCCAGATGCTATCGGATAGTGTTTCTTTTGAAGGTATGGGGGGTTGCCATCGCTAATTCGGGATTTGAATATTAAAAAATTGGTGTTTTTCGAAAGCGCATCACGGCTTGGAAGTTACCTCGTTTTAACGAATGGCATTCCATGGAGTATTGTAATATACGTCAGTGCTTGATTTTGATTGGCTAATTTCAGACTGTTATCCAATCAACGCGCGTGAAACTTCGGATACGCTAATTCGCATAACTCACAATGACAAGTAAACAAGGAACATGGCGCATATATATACCTAAACAGAACACTTCGTCTTCGAAGGAAAGCAACAACAGGGTAAGTTTGTAAAGCTTAATTAGTTTTTAAAACTGGTAGCTTTGGTAAAGTCCTTTATGCTAAAGTACTGAAGTTAGTTTTGGTAATCTGCATGTAGCGAATACAACCATGCATTCAACCTGAGCTTTTAATTCGTCTTGACTCCTGAGGACATCTACCTCTGGGACCAGGGTGAGGACATCCTCAGATGCGAACTGAATTTTTTGTTTGTTATCGGTTTACATTACCATCTTGGTAAATGTGTACATCTTACTTATGTAGTTTTATTACCTTCTATTTCGTTTGATTACATTTGTTTTCCATATTTGCAAGTTCATGTATGGTATATTTAAAAGTGCTGTTCAGGTATCGTTGAAAGTCAGAGATTGACCTGAATTGACGTATAGTTTGATACTTGTGAATCTCTATTTATTCCCTAATTATACGAGATAAGTACAGTAGTTGTTTTTGATGCAGATGAGATAAGCTTGTTTCCGAATAATTCTGTGATTGATAATTGTTTAGGTTTGTTTGGCAATTAACAGAACATTTTTCAGTGTGACTATTTAAGCAATAACTAAGATGTTCTTTGAGAGACAGTATATTATGTTTGGCCATTTTCTCCAATGTTTATTAAAACTAAACCACATTCTCAAGGAATGTGGTAAATTCCAGACTTGTCAATGCTTTCATTGTTCCTTTGCTACAAATTAATGTCATCATACGCCCTCGATATCGACGTCGCAAATCAGCGGTTGGTAATCTGCATAAATAGCAATGGGCCAAGGCAAGGATGATGCACTTAACTTCAGGTTTCTTGTTGTAACTTTCCGATTTCAAACGGTATATCCGGAGATGCTCTGGGACAGCTTGGTTATCCTTTCCACTTTCCACTTCCTTCCTCTTGTGGTTAATGTCCATAAACCAATTGATCAAGAGAAGACATCGGTAGACGTCGCGTAGGCTAACACAGAAATGGTTTGCCTCGGCTTCTCGGATGAACTTTTGAGACTCCGCAAGTAAATCCACCAATAGATCCTCGTATCCCTTAGCTTTTTTCGTGTTACCGACCATCCTGCGAATGTACGCCTTTTCGTCGTTGGATGCCAGGGAACCATAGTCCCATACGTAATCAATCATTGCTTCTGGTAATGGATGAACTCGGTAAACAAGTCCGGAATATTGATCTGTGATATTCTTTCCTTCGAGACCAGCGGTCTTAATCTGTTCTTTAGGACGGAGCTTGTATGGATTGCAAGCAGCGAGGAATACAAGATTTTTCGACAGCTGTCGACCGAACAAGGCGTGGTGACAGAGGATGTTACTGATCACTCCCAGATGATCACATGTGTTGATCTCATCCAGGAATACCCATATTTGTTTCCCACATTCTTTGGCTTCAATTTGCTTCACAAGAATGAATTTAGTGATTTCTTCTTCAGCGATTCCAGCGTGAAAGTTAAATGTGCAAAAATTTATTTGACAGGTGTTAGCCAAGTACCTTACAAGGCTTGTCTTGCCACATCCTGTTTCGCCCATGATAATAACGGGGGCATTCGCTCTCACTCGTAGGATTATCAAGATCATCTTAAGGATGTTGTCAGGAGTTAAAGCATATCTGGAATAAAGAGGAATCTTGCTCTTTTTTACGGCTTTAGTACAAACTATTTTCTCAAGCTTTTCTTGTAACTGGTCTTGACTCATACGTTTGAAATCTTCGAGCTCTTTCGTCTTCCCTCCCACCACTTGGCTTTTCAGGAGTTTCTCCACATTTCGCGGTACGAGAGACTTTTTTCGATAAACAGCTGCAATTGCCTGCGAGTTGGTGCCATGAAACACGACGAGCAAATGGTTACTGTCTTCCCATTGTATCATTCCTTCAACTCTTTCGACCATGTGCTGAGCAGACATAGCACTGGACGCCACAGCTTTATCTAAGGCTTCGGCAGATTCTTTCTGTGAAAGAGCATGTAAGTGACTCGACCGACAGGTGGTTATTGCTCGAGATGCAAATTCTATCGACACATCGAGAAGAGCACGGAATAGATTTGTTCGCACTCCTTGAGCTTCATTTCCCAGCATGGACTTTAGATTAGCGATCTTAAAGAAAGTGCTACTCGAGAACTTTAGAAGTTGGTTAGCAAGCACTCCAAGGAAGGTGTTTAAGGCAGTAAATGTCATGTCGGCGTCAGATGAGTAATTCTTGGCCAATAACTCACGACATCGATTTGCAGACAAAGGCTTTACTATCTGTGGACCAGTAAAGTGAATATCTTTAGACTCAAGTCTTGCTCTATCTAATACATCGAAATACTGGCAAACCACTTGAACATCGCTTGTAATTTCTGAACTTACAATTAAATCTTGGTAGTTTTTCCATTCCAAATGAACTCGAGCAAAATACTTGGTAATAACTAAGGATTCTCGAAGCCAGTCCTTTAGGGTATTGGCTATCTCAATGTAAACATGCTTGGTAGGAAGGCGGAAAAGCTGTGTTCCAGATGAAACCATTCCAATGACAATAAGCTGAAAAAGGAAAGTATCTAACCAGAGAGGATCGTTTACTTCCCCGACGTTCAACTGTAGACAATGGTACTTCTTCAGGTTAAGCTTTTTGAAACGCTGGATCAGCTTGCTTTGATCCAAGGGACCACTGATTGAGAATGTAACAACATTCATATTCTTTGCAAGAACTTCTTTCTTAATTCTTTCTGATTTGCCAAGTCCTGGCAACGAAGACGTGATCATTTTTACTTCTGGCCACTGGGAACGAAGGCGTGAGGAAAGGGCGTGGTCGGACATGCCAGCGATGTGGTGTGAATACTGCGCAAATTGCTCCACTATGTGGTGATGATCGCCACCGCGACAGATTAAAGCTAAACGATAATCAGCATCTTCATCCAATGAACCAGAACCATCTGAATTGGTCTGCATCTCTTTTATCCCATCAACCAATTTGAACTGAACTTCATTAGCGAGTAGCTCAACATTGGCAATGCAAAACAAACTATCGTGTTTAATTTGTTTTGACTGAGAAAAACACCTTTGAAGAACGAGGTGAATCTCCTCCCATGCTGTCTGCGGGCCGCAGAACACAACTTGGTATGGCTCAGGGAATGCATTCAACGTGTTCTCGTACAATGTTAGCACAACATTGGCAGTTAACGGACTTTCTTCTTCTAGACTGGCGATGAAAAGTTCTCCTGATTTGACTGTACCGTCGAATTTCGAATGGCAAAAAGTTGAATTGTCATTATCTGCTAGGATGGGTCGTATCACTGGTTTTGTGTTGGAAAAAATCTCGTCTAAGCCGTTGCCGATTACAGAAATCATTGAATGAGGATTGCCACTCGAGGTTTTTTCCGTGCTTGTAGGATACATTTTTCGGTACTCCATCAGTTGTTCTCTCCTAATACTCGAATCAACAAAATGAAGCAGCGAAAGGACATCTGCATCATTCTCCTGGGAACGGTTTGCGAGGAAGTCATGAAGAACACACAGTTGATCTGATTGATAGTAATTGAGGAAATAGTACTGTTCGCGAGCACTCGATAGGATGCCATCCCATGTCTCCAAATCTTGGTAAAGCTCATCCTTGGTAGCTTGAAGATCATCAGTACATTTCATCCGCTTCCAGAACTTGCGATACTTGATGTAACCAGACAATCGTAGCTTGGAAAGCAGCGTAGTAATGTTTGTCAAGAGATTAACCTGTCTTATGAAATCAGCGTAGTTGATGTTCAGGCTACTTTCTTTGTCAGTATTGGAGGCCATTTTCAGTGCATTCTTATCCGAGTTGACAATAAGATGTGCTCGACTCCGAAGGTCGTGGAGATCGGACAGGGAGTAACTGGCTGGCTGGCTTTCCTCGTTTTTCTCGTAGACGTAGCTCATCTTAGCTTCACAAACGCCATTATTTTCAAGGGATACACAATAAACGCCTTTCTTCAGACCATTAGCAATGATTTCTTTCGTGATCTCACCCCGATTAGCGACACTGGTGTAGAGTCCTCTCAGGCTGTTCACATTTGTACTACACTGTTGAACCTTAATTGCTATGCCCTTGTGAATTATACAAGACTCCATCAAAGAGGAGAGAAATTCTTCTGGGACGCAGCCCGCCAGGCGTTTCTTTATCAGAGGAGCAAGGAAACCATGCACATCGATAAGGTCTGAAACTGACGACTCGGATACGAATTGATCTGAATGTTCTTCGACGGCATCGATAAGGAAGCGGATATCTTCGTCCACGATTTCTTCGACGAACGTTAATAGTTGACTGGATCTACCAAGCTGTTCCACAACGCCATGTATTTCGTCTTGAGCATAAGCCGACACAATTTTCACGACACTGACCATTGATTTGTGAAGGGTTTTGAGAGTAAGTTCATTAGCTCCTTCGAAACTCATCTCAAACGACTTAAGGGTTGATACTGTTTCATTTATTGGATCTATTATTCCAAACGTGTCGAGCATCGCTACAATGTGCTTCACTTGTTTTAAAACACCTGGATACTTTACATAGTCGCTTATGTAATCCTTCACATCTACAGGAAATTTCCTATTAAAGTATTCCTCCAAAATACGAATTTCTGCTTCAAGTTTCTCTTTATTCTTCAAACCTCCAAGCAGGGTCTTCATTGCTTCCACAGTAAGAGAACCAGAATCGTTAAAAACAGGATTCCATTGGGCCTGAAGCCTTTCGATCACGTTGCTTGTTAAAAATTTGACTAATGAATGGAAGTCATTTGGTGGTTCATCACCTTCCATACGTAGAGCTGCATCTTGATCACGGTATTCTTGTAAACATATTTTGGCCACGTTCGTAAAAGACACAGACTTCATCAACGGCTTGAGTGATTCGGCAGGATTCAGAAGAGGAAATAATGGTCCCCAAAACTTCATATCTTCCAGTTCACTCAGTTTCCTGGATTGCCACTTATCTTTTCGTTTGTTGAACTCAGATAAAAGTCGTATCCCGTCGTCGGAGTGAATATCTTCAGACACTTTCTTTCCATACTGGATCACAGACTCCAATAGTGAGAACTTCTGAGCGCAATCATCTTGAACCTTGGCAAGTGCTGAAATTCGGTTTGAGTAGCTCTCACGCCAGTGTTCAAGTTCAGAAGCGTTGCAGGAATCACTGTGGAGAATTGCGCATATCTCCGAAACCTTCCCTTTTTGTTTCTCAACATCTTTTAAGAAATTTAAAGAAACATTTCCTTCTGTAATACATTTCTGCAGCTCAAACCACATTTCTTCACCCATTTTAAACTTCTTGTGCTTTTCAACACATCCTGTAAAAATGAAAATGCTTTGTAAAAAAAATTAATATTACACCCAAATGTCTTTATAATATATAATCATGGATGGAATGACGGCATATATTATATGCAGGATGTACTGTACCCAGTGGCAAAGCTGGCCGTAGCAACTGGTCATGCTATGCTAATTTATAAACATCTGCATATTTTGAAAACAATATATTTCTAAAGATCTGAATATGTAAATCGTTTCAAAATTTGCATAGCATGACCAGTTGCTATGGCTAACTTTGCTACTGACTGTACCGATGTATTTATGTATCGTACCCTTCGCGTTAAACAAGGCTATCCAAACATCACACCATTCTAGCATCTTTTTGAAAACGTCTTCTCGACCATGACTATCCTTGACAACAGGGATCTCCAATACATCCAATACCAACAAAAGCAGATTTTGTCCGAAGCTACAATAAGAAGAGGCTACTTTAAACGAATTTTGTTTATTACAATATAATGCAGTACCGCTCAGAAGTAACCTAACAAAATCCGCGGTTAACCTAGGATGATCCGCGGATGATCCTCTGATCATCCGCGGTTGAACCGCTGGTCATCCGCGGATTATCCTAGGTTCGACCTCAACCGCTGCTGCGCGGTTCGTATGGCGTCATTTCACGAGTGCAGCATCGGAAGAAGTCGGTTATTTCCAAAGTTTAGCGTCCTTCCTTCGCACTTTGTCTGCACTTCTTCGATTGGCGTTTGTAGCTTGGCAAGTTCGTTTTCAAATACCGTTACCGTGTTTAAATCGTAAAAAGAGATCGCCAATTGACGTTATTGGAGGATTGGTGCCAAGCCACAGGGGGATGCCACCCCCTGAGTTAGAGGTAACCATGGCAACTCCGCCACAGCCCACCTCCAGGCACCAGTCATACTGTCAAAGCAGTGGAATTTATAGACTTACCTTGTATTTCCTTAGGTGTGGGAGGGTGGGACAACAAAGCGCAAGAGCACGAGATTCCACAGTATCCACCAAATGATAGCGCGCGCAAAACCAGTCAAGCTCAGACCACGCTGACAAGACTCTGACAAGTGCTGCGATCCCTTCACATATTTAATTGAGTGACCGCTGACTAGCATTGACTCCTTTTTTACCTTGCCTAAATTACATTTAGCCACATTAAAAAGAGATCGCCAATTGACGTTATTGGAGGATTGGTGCCAAGCCACAGGGGGATGCCACCCCCTGAGTTAGAGGTAACCATGGCAACCCCGCCACAGCCCACCTCCAGTACGAAGTCCAAGCACAATGGTGCTTGAGAAGGGCCTGTGACGGGGTCACCATAGGCCTGCCTCCAAACCACCAAGCACCATTCCGCCAAAAACGATAGGGTCACAGCAGTGAACACATGCTAGCGTGAAAAAAAAACCAACTTGATAAGTCATGACAGATGTCGCGCAAGCTTTGAGAAAAGTCCTAATATACATCTGATAGGTACTGCTTGTCTATCTACAAAGAGACTGGATAATTTGATCCGGAACGACATTTTGACCAGCCATTGTAGCTGCGCCGATAGTTGTCCTCCAAGCCTGCTGACGTAACAATGTTACTTAACCAAACCGTCGACAACGCGTCAAGACCCTCGAACAATAAGGGTCTCTGTGAGAGTCAAATATCGCAACCTGCAAAATAGATAAATTGATGATGAAACTGCGCTAGAGTTTGATGTTGTGAACTCTGAAGATCGTAAAACCCAATTCAAGCTGTCCAGAACAATGTGATGATGGACTTGAACATTGAAACATCTACCTGTATAAATATCTATAAAGATCCGCGGAGCCCATTCCAATGTAACTTGTGCGCGCTGCTGATAACTAAACTTTTAGTGAAGAGTATTTGAATGACTTGGCAAGGAAGAACGAAAACAAGCGTTCAAAACAAGTGTTCATTCTTCTGTAGAGCAATGTAACCCAAATTTATTTAAAGTACATGTAGCTTGCCTAACTGGTTACATAGATTACTTTAATAAATTTATTTTGTACAACCGAGCAAGTTACTTTAGTGTCGCTGGCGCACAGCCTTCCAAAAGCTATTGATATATTATACTAAAGCTGAGCTGGTTGAAGCAATTCCTCCCACAAGGATTGGGGTACTTCCATCGTATACACGCTAGCCAATGAGGCATGTGACGAAAACATTGCCACTGACAACGGAACAACGCATCAGCTATATATTTATATTTTTTGAACCCCAGAAAAATGGTGCGCGCCAAAAGTAAGCCAAACTATGCTACTGAAATTAGTAAATGCGCAACAAGTACATGATAGGCCAGTACCAAACTCGAGCTGCAACAACAACAGGAAATAATTTATTGTGCGCAATGAAAACTGCCCCCACACAAGGCACCAAGCCAATACTGCCAGCTAATACCTCCCCATCGATTATTGCTGCCGTAGACAGCACACCAATCTTGACTTGAGTTACTGTGTCTCGTACCCAGACCTCTTCGCGGAACTATGTATAGTCGATCTACATTAAAATCACGCTCGATTTTTTGTTTTGGATGTCCACAGATTTATGACGTAACTCGTAGATGTGCGTATAACTCGCGTATGACGTAATGATGTAACTCGCCAACGGCCTGCATGCAAACAAAATAAAATCTCTTTAGCTACTAGGGCCACGATATTTTGTGAAGAGCCTCGTTCGTCGATCGTCATATAACGTGTTCTGCTTTAGTGCTGAACTTCTGGCAGTTGTTAGTTTATCGACTGCTATAATGTCAACTTTTTGTGTTCATATTTAACTGCATTTTTTTTTTTTTTTTTTGCAAGCCTTGTACATAGAACTACAGGTATGTTATACAACTATTTTATCTTTATGTTCAACTGCATTTTTTTTTTGCAACTGTTGAACTTACATCTGTTGACTTCGATATTACTGTAACTGCTCAACTTACATCTGATTCTGTTGACTTACATCTGTTGACTTCAATAAGCCTGCCACTTATTTGTGCTATTTGGCATATAAATCACAACTGCCTTTTTTTTCTTTTTAATTTTGAAGCAGCACTTCCTTGCGATCATAATATATAACTTCTAGTAATAGGGCCCTCTTACTGTAAGAGGGAAAAGCGCATTCCTAATCAAGCTCAGATCGCGCTGACAAGACTGTAACAACAAAACTCTCTTACCCTTGTAAGAGAGTTAAAGCACGCATCATCAGTCAAGCTCAGACCACGCTGACAGGACTGTACCACAATACTCTCTCACCTAATATATTCGAGAGTTCAAGCGTGCCTCATCAGTGAAGCCCGTTGACAGGACTGTAACACTATAGTCTATATTTTCTTTTCTTTTAGGATTAAAGCGCGCGCATCACCTGAAGTGAAGCTCAGATGACGCCGACAAGATTGTAATACATCGTGACAACACTGAATAAACAGAGCATAATACCAGATAAGATTATCGAAACGTGAGCCGCTTTCTTTTTTGCGCGCTGTCAACAAAACTGTCATGTTTTCTCTGGGGTATATTATACTACATAGTCATGGACATGGACCGAATTATTGTTACTCGAACCGGATTGCGAGCTATGCGTCCCTCTTTGTTTCGCCGTCATGTTATATCTCCTTTCTCGCCACGTGATCATCCCTTCGTCCTTGTCACTTACCGTGTACCTTCGCGCAACTAGCTTTTACGATTACCGCTGCGCTCCTTTTTGTTTTCAACCTTGGTTATTTCATAACCTCACGGTGCTTACGCTTGCTCTTGGTGGTGAAGATAAGTCAATTACAAAGCGCCAAATAGTAATCCGAATAGCAATTTGTCGAGACATTCACCCACAATTATTGCGGCCACAACAAAATATCCGCAATCACCTGTGAGTCAAACTTGATTTGCTTGTCCGCACTTTGAGCTACCAATAGCAACCGCTTAAAGGGCTATTTATTTTCTAGCAGTCAAATTTAGATGTACAGTAGTTGTAAGTATGATACAAGCAAACAATATCAAGCTAAGTCGCGCGGGAAAATAAACACATGCTCCTAACAGTACTTATTTACACGTTGTAGGCAATCTGCCAATCGTAAGCAATAAAACGTGCAACACAATCATATTGAAATACTTTTAAGAGCGTGCCGTGGGACACTAGAAGGACATGCTCCGACCGTACCTATGTGTAAAAGACCGTCAGTGTCTCTTTTGTTTCTTCGGTGGGGGCGAAACAGAGCGACGGTTGGTTCTGGAATATTTTTCCCGGGCACTTGCAACGACGATGCCGCCATAACAATCTAAACATGTATCCTTATGAGAATTTACATAAAGAGGCTGGGCAGGATATCTCCCAGAATTCCACGCTATATACAAAACACTAAAGGCGCTCGTTTCAGCGCAGTTCAATCGACAAACTCTTTCCATAATTTCGCGCCATGGAAATTAAACAATTGAACGTCGAACTTCGGCCACTCCGCTAATCACGATGCTGCCGCGTGCTCCCGCCTCGGAAAGTTATATCGTAGCTTTTCCACACGCGCTCCTAGTATTGACCGTTCGCAGCATCAAGAGTTTATATTGATTTAAATCCAACAACGAAGAATAAATTAACAATATCCGTGCTCTGGCGACGAGGTTACTTAGCCTTAGGCGCTGTCACAAACACTAACAGTAGATATGCGAACTCTTAACTCTATGACTTTCCCTGCCAATATCTGTAAACTATTTTAACAAGGCACCAAGAAATAACCAGGGCCAACTATAAACGATTGCTGGAAGTGAGAAACCGCCAGCTGCGACAGCGGGATCCGCGCTGCTGGTTGCAGAGTTAAATTACCGACAAACAAAAACCCCGCGCTACATGCAAGCGCCAGACAACGAAGTATTGTCACTACAGATATAAGCAATTGCTGTTCGAGGATTTAAAAAAAAATACGGTAACCTACCTTTAATATCTTGAGCGCTTGGCACTACTTTGGGCGAACGAAGGCAGCGCATTACTTAACTCATGCTCAACTGAAAGGCATTTGTTTGTGCCAATAGACTCGATGACCCATTGATTCTCTCTCAGGCTCAGACTCCCGTGCAAAGCTAATCCCAGCGAAAACCTTGTCTTGGAAACGATTTGACACGGAAAAGAAGCCACGGAGTTGCTGCGGAGGAGGCTAGTGCACAGCAACAATCGGCGCTGATCGTTGAGTGAGCGTGCGCTCCTCCGCCAACGGCACACTGGAAGCGTGCCGTTTTCACGGACTTCGCCAGAACTACACATGAACGGTGGATTTAACTCGATAGAATCTTCGACGGCCTGACGGCGGCTATTTCTTGTTTCTCGCTCCACTAGTCACAACAAAGCGCAAGAGCACGAGATTCCACAGTATCCACCAAATGATAGCGCGCGCAAAACCAGTCAAGCTCAGACCACGCTGACAAGACTCTGACAAGTGCTGCGATCCCTTCACATATTTAATTGAGTGACCGCTTACTAGCATTGACTCCTTTTTTACCTTGCCTAAATTACATTTAGCCACATATAATGGGAAAGCTATCTCGATACGTGAGGGAAAGAATCGTCTCACTGTCGTGCTCTTGGGTAAAAGTCGCTTATTTCCGAAGTTTAGCGTCCTTTTCCTTTGCGCGTTGTATTAATCATATAAGCATGCGCGTTGTATTAATCATTGCAGTTATGTGTGCTCGATAATCGACAGTTTCAATTAAGCTTTGATATCTAGCAACAATGGGAAAGCTATCTCGATACGCGAGGGAACGAATAATTTCTGGAGTGCAGGTTACTAAAATTACAGATCTGCTTCAAGAGGAAGAAATTAAAACTTAATTAAACTAAATTTCTCCCAAGGAAACTTTTACCCAACATTTAAATACAGAATCTACTTATTCGGCTACTAAACTTTTCAGAACTATGTCGTCTGGAAACTCTTCTGCTGCTCTACAGTCTGATCTCAATAGTTTGCACCAATGGAGTGAGGATTGGAAAATGACTTTCAACATCCCAAAATGCCTGGTACTACATATGTCCAGGAAACGAACACCAAGTCATACCACACGGAATATCACCTTGGGGGGCAATGTCTACAAATGGCAACTGCTACTAAAGACCTCGGAGTGATTGTATCTAACAATCTATCGTGGACTGTTCATATCAACAAGACGTGTGCAAAAACCAATATAACCCTAGGTCTTATTAAACGAGTTTGCGGTAAGGATATAGTAGACCAAGAGACCCGGAAGTTACTGTATACCACTCTTGTAAGGTCACAACTCGAATATGCTTCAAATCTTTGGTCGCCATACACAGCTAAAGAACGTGCACTAATTGAAAATATTCAAAGGCGAGCAACTAAATTTATTTTAAACCACTATGGCAGAGACATAGCATACAAAGATAGATTGGTAAAACTGCACCTGTTGCCACTTGAACATAGGAGGGAGATCGCTGACCTCACGTTGGTATATAAACACAAATGTGGGATACTCAATGTGGATTTTAGTAACTTATACATGCCTGTTTCCTCCCATTATAATACTCGTCGAACAGATAGCAATAACTTCTGTAACAACTTTAACCACAATCAATGCTACTACCAAAATTCATTTTTTCCTAGATCAGTGAAATTATGAAACAATCTCCCACACGAGCTAAAAACTTGTAATCAGAGTGTCACTTTTTTAGGAGGCAACTTTCTTCTATGTACAATGAAAAACTTTTAACATATTCTCCACCATAATCTAGTAATTTCTAATAATCTAATAATTTCTATACTTTTAATTTGTAGTATACATTACTAGATAGATATAAGATAGTTTTATCTGCCATGCAAGGAGATGATATCAATTGGGATTTTATCCTGTTTCTTCTCCTGTCGCTTATGCATTATTATTATTGTAATGTAAATTTGTGACAAATCCTATTAAACTAAACTAAACTTAAACTTGTTTCTTTCCCGATAAGAATGAGACAAACATGGAGCGGCGGAGCGCCACATTGTTTTTAAGGGCAGTGTATCAAAAGTCATACAGTTATACTCTAGAAATAACACCATTCGCGACAAACATATTTTTGTCTGAATATGTGAAGATAATTAAAAATATATTACTAGATGCCAGATGGTGATATAAACGCCGTGACTCCGTGTGTGGGTCCGTTCATGCGAAGCATTCCAAGCTCTGTTTCACAATCATTCTCAGGGAAACATGAACATTTTTGATAAAAATGTAAAACATAAAATTTTTTGATAAAAATGTATTCATGAAATTTTCTATTACGAGACTTGCTATTGTCACAGACGACAAAAAGGACATGCTTCTGCCATTGTTGACATGCATTTGGCCTGCTTTGCCACTGTTGACACGTGGCCTGGTTTGCCACGCTTGAAACAAAACTGAAGCACTTTGAGTGACAGCGCGCTTCGATTGCTCAATATCAATTTTCAGGTAAAGTGATAAAGTTGGGCTATATG
This sequence comes from Chrysogorgia sp. JL179-B06, assembly GCA_035772405.1. Lineage (NCBI taxonomy): Eukaryota > Metazoa > Cnidaria > Anthozoa > Scleralcyonacea > Chrysogorgiidae > Chrysogorgia > Chrysogorgia sp. JL179-B06. The sequence goes on from JAYKKM010000439.1 coordinate 7,233,223, forward strand.
TCGACGCAGACTGCAAAAGTGCAGGTTAATGAAGCTGTTAATGGTGACCATCTTCTAGCAGTTCTATGGCAGTTTAGCCTGACAAAATAAATCCGCGGACACTCGTTGATTTGTTTACTGGGTCACTCCGGTGGCACTCTCTTTGAAAAGTTGTGTACTCCCTCGTGATTTTATAGTATATATTGCATGGCGGTATTAGTTATTAGAGAATTACTCACAGTTTTAAGTCTTTACAATGAGAGCGCTTGCCAGTCTCCAGGCATGCTCTTCTCACCGTGGCCAAAGCGCCACGTGCCGAATAAAACTGAAATTGACAAACACATGTCAAAAGCTCTGGCTTAACTTGAGATTTTTTACGTTATCTTATAGTTCACATAAGTGCAATCAGTTATATACATGAGAAGCATGTCGGATAGCAATGCCATGCAATGATATAGTTCATCAAACAATATTTTTTAACGTAGTACGGATTTGGAGTTTTGAAACCTGTCAATGGACCGCATTATATGCACGTGATAAGATCGACCGCAATATTATTAAGTTCGACCGCTTTGGTCGGATATATAGATTAAAGTGCGACTTATTCAAACGTCGAATTTTATGACGCGTTAGTGCGGTCAAAATTAGATTGTACATTATGAAGACCCGTTTATCATTTTGGTCGGGACATCTTATCATTCGGATAAGGTGTATACCATTATACATAGACATGACAGGTCATTTCGTTATGATGTTATGTCATCATTTTGATGTGCTCATTTCATTATGAAGAGAAATGATGCTTTACGAACCGAGCGGAGATATGGCGGGAAAAATAAAAAACAATATGGCGTCGCGACAACAACCCATAGATTGCTTCGAGGTGTTACTACTATACAGAGAATAAAAGTCATGCTACTTGAAGTTGTTCAGAAATTGTCTTCTCAAGATTTAGATGAAGATAGTCTAGATGCTATGTGTTTCAGAGGAGAACGCCGAACAGCTTTACAGGCACTTGTCTCGTTTGGTGGACGTTGATTTTCTCCCGTCTAGCAGAGAAACTACCGAATTACTCCGGCTTATTGGGAATTGTAACCGGCGATTTAACCAGTGTTTTCAGTTAGCAGCTGACGTTGGTTATCGCGCCCCTCAAAATTGACCTGCTGCTCGTGGAAGGCCATCGTATATTATAAGCAAAGAACAGTTGCAATATTTCATCAGAGAAGGTTTTACACGGCGACAGATTTCTCGAATGCTACGTGTATCAATGAGTACAGTCGCAGCCGTGTTCTGGGGACAACTTGAATACAGGAATATCATGCATGTTCAGCATGGAAGAGTTAGCGAATCTATGGTTAGGACAGACCCATAAGGTGTAACCGTTAGGTGGGTGGAACTTGTTCACAGACGAAAGTACACTGTTCGTGGTCCAAATGTGGTCCTTAAGACAAGTGCCTGTAAAGCTGTTCTCCTCTGAAACACATAGCATCTATAGACTATCTTCATCTAAATCTTGAGAAGACAATTTCTGAACAACTTCAAGTAACATGACTTTTATTCTCTGTAGTAACACCTCGAAGCAATCTATGGGTTGTTGTCGCGACGCCATATTTATATTTTATTTTTCCCGCCATATCTCCGCTCGGTTCGCAAAGCATCATTACTCTTCATAATGAAATGAGCACATCAAAATTATGACATAACATCATATATATAATGAAATGACCTGTCATGTCTATATTGATATACACCTTATCCGAATGATAAACTGTCCCCATCATAATGAAATGACCTGTCCATAATGGTATACACCTTATCCGAATGATAAGATGTCCCCATCATAATGAAATGACCTGTCATGTTCATAATGGTATACACCTTATCCGAATGATAAGCTGTCCCGACCAAAATGATAAACGGGTCTTCATAATGTACAATCTAATTTTGACACCACTAACGCGTCATAGAATTTATCATGTATCTAGGTCACATTATAAGTTCGACGTTTGAAACGGGATGAGTATAATATAATATGAGTTTAAGAAACATGCGACAGCAAAACATGCCGTTGGGTCAATAAACGGTTCTAACACAACAGTAATCAGTAATAACCGCTACCTCACCGCAACCGCAGTGTTAGGTTACTTCTGACTGTAAGAAATTTAGGTTTATTATCGCCTTTTCTCCCCCCCCTCCAGATCACGCACGCCGTGTATTTATTTTATTTTCTGCCGATAACAAATCGCACGTAGATTTTGAACGTTATCTCGGCCAATATTTACTCGATTTCAATTCTGAAATCAGATTTGGAATTACCATGTCCAAGTACATAACATACGTGCCTTCAGGTAATGTCAACACAGTATGTTTACCTGTCTCTTGCAAGTTGACTTCATCAACATTGTTTGCGCTTCTATATTTACAGGTATTGAGCGATTCAATGACATATTTAAACACGGAGCGAGCGCATAAGTAGAGGCTGAGTAGCTCAGCCAAACACATCTGATTGGTCCGCACGACTAATTTTACTTCCGGTGCATACTTTGACTGAAGAGTGGAAGGCTTGTTTACTTGTTTTAATATTAAAAAATTGGACTTTCCCCTTGTTTAAACGTCGAGTTAGTCATTTTTCAAGTGTAATACATCATTACTATTTCAATAAGTCGAAAAATTACTCTTTCAATAAACTAAGGTAAGCGAAAAATACGGAAAATTCGGGAAAACACACAGGAAAACACAATTACAAAAACATCCTGTATACAACAAAAACATCCCGCAATATACCGTATAGGCTATAGCTTTCGAACTCTATGGACACAGACAATGTATGAGAATATAGTGGTCTTTTGTGTTATATTTTCTAAAATGTCATTTTGAAAATCGAAACATGTTTTAGACGAATGTACATACAATTAGTGTACATACGTGCGGAAAAATGTCAATTACACCAGAATCAAAAACAGTTTTATCTCGAGTTTTATAGTGACGAAAGATTTCGGAAACAAACTTTACTAGATAAATAACCATAGACAACAAACAAGACTGTCGGGTAAGTTAAAAGCAGGCAGTAAAAGACATCGTTATTACTTTACCATGCAACGAAATGAAGGACACCAGTTATTTTTAGTTTTATAGGTAATATTTTCATCAAGAATCGGGGAGCCCTTGCCAGTTTAGGTATAAACAAGACGCCCGCTAGGCGTTAACTCGGGCTCTTGAATTAGTGGCTTGTTGAAAGACATTGTAGGCAAATTCAGTGATTTGAATTCAATATACACAAATCTATAGTTGTAGGTACAATGGTTGGTTAAATTTTCCATCATTGCAAACCCATAACATAGTGTTGGCCAACAGCTTTGATTATATGAAGGTGAGTTGACTCAGTATCCAAGCTGGCTTACTGAGAAGTCTGCTCCATCAAATGAGCCATCCTGTTTGCTGACCTAATCCACTTCTAGTCAACAAGGTCAGCCTGGCAAGCAAGCCGGCCTGTGCTCATGTAATTACTAATAATAATTCATATGGTCAGTCCGGCAAACAGGTTCAGTTTGAGCAATCATTAAATAAGTTAATCTTGTTCTCAGTGTATAAGGCAAAGCAGTAAATCAAACCATTTAGCTGGCAGTAGCAAGGTGTCATAAGCTATTATAAAATAGTTTAAAGAAATGTAATTCAAAATCATTATTTCTTTGAAGTTATATTAACATTTTGAGCCAGTAAACATATTCATAATTTTCGCATATTTATTATTTGAGAGGCTTTATACATAGTAGTGACTAGTCCAGTGGGCCGGCCAGCTAGCTAATTGCAATATAAAGACAGATTACTGCATAGTTAACTATGTTACTGTTTCGGTTAGCGAGCCAACTCGCTTTCCATGTAGTCAAGGCCAAAATTCAGACCCGTCACTGGTAGTAAACTAGCAAACAACAACAAACTCTTTACTCCTTGATCTTGATAGTTGCCTAGTTGGTATGGGTGTCACAGATTTATATACTGTGTGTTCATTTGTAAGCATCTGTGTATAATAATACATGTATGAACAATCGATACAAATTTACTGATAACCCAGAACATTTTGGAGCTCCATTTAAGCTTACAGGTAAAATATCAAGTGAAACAGGGTAAAATTCGATAGCAACTAATTACTAAACAATATTAACATAGGCTCATAGCATCAACTTTATTTTGTATAACATAACAATAAACAATACAGCCAACAAAGCTTATAAAAATATTACAGTTACCTCAGAACAATTAACATATTTCCATACAGCATTCATATGTTGAGTCTCATTTAGTTAAACATTTAGTAGACAAAAAGCGTATGGAAATTGGAAACAGATAATTTGATCGAGTACAGGTTCTCGAAATCGTAGACCAACCCGTTTTGAAAGCGATCGGGATTGTGAGCGTATATATATAAGATCAAGATACTTGCCAGTTGCCAGCCACATCAAAGATTTTCAGTGAAGAGCACTCGAAGAAAGGTGATCAGATCACTGGATCAGATGAGTAAATAAAGCACAATGGCGGTGATTTCAGTTTCGCAAAGGTGAAAAGCCTGGGTACGAGGACAAAAAGATTTTTGGGATCACTTCACTGCGCATGTGTAGTAATCCCACATTCATAGTCTCGCTCACTAGTCTACAAATTTAGTCAACAATGATGCAATAATTGCCATTTCGCGACGACGACAAAATAATAATAAAAATAATAAAAATAATAAACAGAGCCCTTTTTAAGACTCGTGCTCTCCCCCCAGGGGGGGGAAGCCCGAGTAATTATTGGAGAAACTTAACGAACAATAATTGTGTAGAAATCATGTAGGGAGCAACAAAAAAAAGATGTATTCATTTCCCCCAAAAAACTAGGTCTAGACAGTGCAAATATATGTTTAGCGTCTCACCGTTATTGTTGTTGAATGCAGATGATCTCATTTATATATCCACACTTGTAATTGTAAGACAGTTTTAACACCAATAATGTTCGGATAATAAATATCTCCATTAATGTCTAAACATTACTTCCTAATGACGACTTGACGAGACAAACAACTTTGTTTTTGCATGACGCTGGACAGTGAAAATACTAAAATATGGAACCCGCTGTCTGGTAAAGCCAGACAACTGCTGCTAAAAAGTTCTAAATTTAAATTGTATTGACTTGCAAAAAGGTTTTATATGTTTTGGCAATATATAATAAAGACACTAGTGCTTTTTTAATTCATATATGGGTAATTGAGGGTAAACAATTTCTGAATGAAGGAGGATAATCCATGCAGTTCACTCACTCACTCACTCACTCATTGCCGACTTGACAGTTGCCATTTCAATTTTCGTGCGTAAGACGGGGGGGGGGGATATCCCTTTTATGCGCTCGCTCTGTGTTTAAACGAGAGTTTTTATATAACATTGTACTCAAGTTTATATCTGTGTTTACTTTCGTACGTTTGGCATTCATATGTATAATTTTGTCATTCATAACTAAATTGGCATTCATTATAATCTCATTGAGATCGCGGACCAATCCGTTTCGAAATGGCTCGTCATCTTTTAGTGTATTGTGAGCGTGTTGCCGTATTTATGATCAAGACACCTGCCAGGAACATTTCTGATAAAAAATTAAGTATATTTCATGAGTGAACACCTCCACGAAAGAATACTTCGAACGGCGACCAGATCAAAAGTGAAGAAACAACCTCCAAAGGTCCAAAAGAAATCGCAAAATCGAGTTTTTACACAGACTGTTTACAATGTGTTTACAGCCTGGATCTCATCAGTTCCTTCAGCGGCTGACATAAATGATTTTATCGGAATAATGATGCAATAATTGCATTTTGTGACGACCAATAAAAACACAGAAACGCAGCCGAAACTAAGACTCTGGTTAGCACAAGTAGCCCGAGTAATAATTAGAAATAAAAGCAGTGTCAGCACTACACTTGTATACAGTGCTGTGAGTACTCGTTACAATTGTAACGCGTTACCGTGTACTCGTTACATTTGTGGTAATTTTAACCGGTAATTAATTACTTTTTTGGCGAAGGAACGAAAAAGGTAATTAATTACAAAACAAAGGAACGCGTTCTTTCGCAGTAGCAAATTACAAATTCCTTTCCTTAAATCTTTCATAAATATAATAAATGTTATTTACCATTGAAAAATTCCTATCGAAAGACAAAAACAACTAATGTTTGACATGGAAACGTGCTCAAGTACATATTATGGCTCTCATATGGCTAAAGGCCTTCTTGAAAATGGAGTAGACCCTGGGAGCTGGGGACGAGGTTGTCCCCGTGACCAACACTCTCAACACGTGTCAAATAGGTCATTTGACCTGTTTCTGGATAAATTCAAAAGCGAAATCTCAGATGTTAGTACAGTAAAAACCCGCGTATAAGAACAAGTGGATTAAGAACACCCAGGCCTGATTTTAGGAAATAAAGTACCATTTATATAAGAACACATTCAGCCTGAAAAATGAAAGTTGTTCTTATATGGAAAAATATCAAAGATCAACACTACTTTTCATTGCACACATAATAGTTCCACCCCAATTATATGTAACAAAATATTAAACAAAATACTGTTTTTTAATCAAAATTTTTGCTAAAAACATGCTTCAGATCACATATTTCCTGAAAAAGCTTATGCTATTTAGATATTTGATTATGCATGTATAAAGTTGTATTAAAAGTTTTAAAAAGGCTACAGTTGAATGTATTTCCTATGATAAACAAGCAGTTCTGTCATGTTTGAATGTTTTTTTCCCTTCAAAGTCTCTTCCTTTATACCTAATTGGAGTGTTCTATATGACTGCTAGCTGTACTACAGTATTATTATTCAATCAAAATGTGTATTTGCTGCAAACACAACATGGGGAAAGTGTTGATAGACACAGGCGCGGATCCAGGGGAGGTGAAATGGGTGAATTTTCACCCCCCTTTTTCTTAGCCCCCTTCTTTCTTTTTTTTCTTATCCCTCAAATATTAGGCTTTGGTTCTATTACATTAATACAAAAATTCACCCCCCATTTCAAAATCCTGGATCCGCGCCTGAGACAGTCTGTAAACTCTGACCTTGCAGTTGAACTGTTTTTGTTTCCATCTCACAAATGACCAATACACATTGTCAAAACTTGGTAGATTAATCACACTTTCGTATACCACTTATTTTCCAATCTAGCTCTTCTTTCTCCTGTTTTTTCTGCAGTCTTGTGATCACCTTTCTCAAATAGCGAGCATTTCCAACAAATCTATAATCAACAGGAAGTTCAAGTCCTTTGCCTTGGCCAGTGTTAAATCGGCTGCCAATACATTCTGCCTCAAGTTGTCCATACTCTGACAAAAACTTATAACAAATCCTGGATAACTCGATTGGAACGTGTCCGACAATCTTCTCTTCTTTATTATTTACAGCCACTGCATATCTGTCGTGGTCATTCTCTGGTTCCATCTCGCAGTCCAATATATCCCCAACATGCACAGTTGATTCTTTAAAATAAGCATGGTACCACGTACGCTTGCTTGGATGTAAAATTCGTATTCATCTGCCATTTTTGTTCGATTTGCGAAGAAAGCAGGTGAGATTTTGAACGAAGAATCCAAAATGGACGCTTCAACTTTCTGCTTTGACAACCTCGATCCCAGGGTCTTCTGGGTAATTTTCAAAATGGCTCGGTCCCATGACCACAGAAACCCAAATTAACACGCAACCAAGTCGTTTCGAAGCCGAGAAAGCTTTGCGGTTCTCCGGGTTTGGAGCAGATTTGAGGCTCACTTTGGACATCTACATGAATCGTACATTATTCTCTTGTGGTTTACGAAAATCAGTAGAGTTGAAAGATGGGAGGCTGTACGACATAACAACAACATTAGAAAAAGAAGTTAACCTGGTCGGCATTAAATGCAAACACTGTGACAGATCGTTCAAAGGTCAACAGTATCTGGACGGCCATGTGCAATTCAAACATCCAAACATTGCTGAACAGAACTCGAACAGCAACAGCTCAGAATCTACCAGTACATCGACCATTGTCGTCAATAACAACACTCCGATATTGGCTGAGAGTCCAAACCTTGAGAATGTACCACGTGAATCGGCATGTGCTGCCCAGGGTAAAGTTCAAAGTCGCAGCAACAATCGAAAGGGAAGTAACACACGGAAGTCATACACTGTCGAATTCAAAAAGAAAACACTTGACCTTTTGGACTCGCTGAAATCATCAACCAAAAAGTACAACATAGTTGCAAAGCAACAAGGGGTCAACAGATCGCTGGTGTTTAAATGGGACAAAAACAGAAGCAAAATTCTCACAGAGCTGAGTCTTAACAAGAAGAAGCAGAACACCGGGGGTTCAAGATCAATGAGACAAAGGAGGAGGATCACTGCAAATAAATCGGCACGTGCGGATAAATACCCTCTGGCTGCCAATCTTTTAGTTGCTGAGTTCAAGCTACGCAGAGCAGCTGGAAGCAAGGTGACCAAACTTTGGCTGAAGAAGAAAATGAAAGAGAAAATCGGGGCATGCTACGGCACAGAACAAGCTGCAAAATTCAAAGGAAGCAGCAATTGGTTTCAGCGATTCAAGGGGAGGCACAACATAGTACTCAGAAGAAGAACGAATAAAAAGAAAGTGTGTGCAGACGATGGAAGGGATACAATCCTCAAGTTTCATAGGGGTTTGCGAAAATCCTTGAAGACAAAGAGGATCGAGGAGAAACAAGTCATCTGAAGTTGATCCAAAGTATGGGAGATGGACACCTAAAAATCGATACAATGTCGACCAGGTTCCTCTCCCATTTGTGAATGAGCGAGGGACAACCTATGACACATTAGGGGCGAAGCAAGTGTGGGTTTCACAACCTTCATCTGGCTTGGATAAACGGCAGGCTACCCTACAACTCTGTATCAGGGCTGATGGGGAACAAAATGTGAAGCCAGCCCTTATCTTCAGAGGAAAGGGGCGTGTGGCCACTGCAGAGAAGGGAAAGTACGACAAGCGAGTTGATGTCTATTTCCAGCAAAATGCTTGGATGGACAAGGAAATTAATATGCAGTGGGGGCAGCGATGAAAAAGTTCTGTTTGCCGACAATGTTGGCTTCCAGCAAAGTAAAGAGTTTCATGAGACATGCAGAGATGAGTTGAATACAGTAGTCTATATGTTACCTGAAAATCATACGGACAAACTCCAGCCCATCGATGCAGGAGAATGATGAAACTCAAAATCGGTGCTGCCATGGAAACGTGGCTGGAAGAGAAGGACAATCTAGACAAATGGCAGGATAAACTCTCGGCAAGGGAACGTAGGATCTTGATGACCCAATGGACTGGCGAAGCATGGTCTGAATTGTGTAGTAATCAGACATTTTTCAAGAGATTATTTGAGAAAACTGGCTGCCTGATAACATCAGATGGCTCTGATGATTTCAAGATCTCACCCCAAGGCTTGGAAGATTATGTATCAGATTTGAATGGATCAGTTAATTAGTATAGAGAACAAGGAAGTTTGCTGCTGACATTTTGCTCTCCTAGTTTACTTAGGATAGGGGGCCAGCCAAAAGTTCCATTTTGAATTTGTATGGTTTTGTTTGGGTCTTAGTCTGTTCTGGAGTGCAGGCTGTACTCCACAATATACAGTTGCATCAATACAGTACAGTATTGCCTTGATTTATCAATTTTTTTAAAATTAAAATACAATTGTGTGCATATATATTGATTTCATCTATTGGTAGCCTAGTATGTTCCTTATTTTAAGAAACTTTTTTTAAGAACACTTAAGAACACTTACAGGCTGATTTTGCAGATTATAACCCTTTATATAAGAACCAAATCAGCCTGAACCGCCAAAATAGGTGTTCTTATACGTGGGTTTTTACTGTATAAATAATATGGCAGAAGATTTAGAAACAATCGTTGTTACCAATGTTACACACACAACGATCTGGCTAGAGAAAATTCAATAGCCGTGGAAGAGCCAATCTCATACCCAGAGCACAGCCCAGCGCCTAAACGCGTAGAAGCTAAAGCCATTGTTGTTGTGGACAACAAATGTAATTGTTTCTATTAATAATGTAATGTTGCATTATAACAATTGTTATTAAATGTTAAAAGTTGAAGGCCAACCTCGTTCCTCTCATAAAACCTTGTCTCATTTTCATTTCTGGTGTGAGGAATTTATTTGGCACAAGCTCTACATTACGTAAAGGAATTTGTAATTAATTACTTTTTTCGAAGAGTAATTTTGTAATTAGGAATTAATTACTATTTGAAGCAAGTAATTGTAATTGTAATTAATTCCTTTTTTAGGGGTAATTTTGCAGCCCTGCTACGTGCGGCCGACACGTGTTAAACAAGCGCCAACCTTCCATCACCGTTTAATATTGGCTTAATTTGAGTTCAACATGTTTCGAGTAAACATGTTCGCTCAAACAACGTCGCTCTCCCTGCCTCAAATTGATGCTCGTGTCTCCGCTGCGCAAGCAATAAAGTTAGATATGTCGAAGGTTTATATGCTTCGTTCTAACAAAAACCACGTTTCCGTTGTTTCATTAACACAATTCTAATTGTTTATATGCATGCGTCGTTCTCTCAAAAAAACCCGTTTCCGCTTATGTTTCATTAATATAATTATATCAAACTATGCGATATAGTTGGATTTAATTATACTACTGTAGTAAGGCATTTGTAGGGCTTACCTTGAATGTGAATACTGCATTAGCAATTTCGAGTTCGCTGAATTTCTAAGAAGTCGCGGTTCTCGCTTCAGTATATCTTTAACATGATTCTTGTAACACTCTTGAACGACTGGAGATAGTTTCTCGATACTGTTATGAGCTTTAAGAATAGAACCAGTATCTTCGTGTTTAAAAAGCTTCTCGACGACATTTGTGCTCACCTCTTTGGTAAGGATTTTGTTGGTGGCATTGAGAGAACAAGACATTAGATCTTCTATAGCTTGATAAACAATGGCAGTTCTTCCAACATTTTCCAATTGTTTCTGCGTCTCACGAACAACTCTTGTGATAACCCAATAACTACAAATGCTGACCTTTTGTGAAAGGGACATTTTGTGCCACTCACCGTCAAAATCGTTCTGGTTGAACAACTGCAATAAGAGGGAATGATGTGATTTTGATTTTGAAACCTCGAAGAGAATAGACGATATTTGATCGGTTAACAAGATGTGGTGCGACATAATCAATTGGAAAAAAGCTTCAACATGTTTCTCTTTTGGTTCATCAGATGATTTTGCAAACTCTAGCAGAGAGGAATGAACCGAACGATGCATTTTACAAAGGAGCTTTTCTGGAATTTTTGTAAGCTCCAGTAGCCTTTTGCTTGGATTGACGTTCCTTCCACCACCAAGATGGCTGTCTTGGTAGAAGTTGACAAAGAAATCTTCTTTATCTTCAACTGAAGAAAAAAACGGTGTAAGACATGCGTTTTCGAATAGTTCGAGGACAGTATCCTGGCCTGGAGCAACTTGCAATACTTTCTTCAGCAACGTTTTGTAAACAACTAGCTTGTCATGGTTGCCCAGATGTGATAACAGCAAGTTCACCAATTTTCTGTATTCATTCAGGTCGTATTTTTCGGAAGTAACTCTCGTGCGTTCCACATAACTCACACCAAGATAGGGGTAAAAATGTGCGGCAAAGGTAAGCCATCCTGGACTGCTGCTGTTGTCTACTAAAACAAGTGCAATCTTTTCCAGTAGTTCAAGGCTTGAAGAAGAAAGCAGTTCAGAAAAAGGACAGACTTGCAAACACTGAAGAAGACGATCGAAGGCGATTTTCGTCGCGTGATCATTCGGTAACGGTAAATTGCAGCTGAGGTACTTAGCCTGAAGATGGCCCAAGATTATACACAAGTACAAGCGTTGAACATCATTGACGGAATCACTAACTGCTTGTTCTAGAATCCACTCTACACATCGTTTAACAGCCCTTCTATCCATGTTGCCAAATCTAAATTTTTCTACTTGGCCGAGAATCTCTGCAATATTTCCTTTATTGACATATGTTAATAACCAGTTTATGTAAAACATAATAGATTGAGGAACCGTTTCACTGGAGTAGCTTCTGTCACTTAGAAAGTGAAATACATCATGGTGAACTAATGATACAATAGTCCTAGTCGCAACTTCATGATGATCAGCTGGATTTTTGGAGAAAAATCTACCAAGAACTGGAAAGTTGGAAACAGAACCTTTAGTGAAGAGACTATAACGGTACCAAACATGCTCCTGAACTGGATCACAGGTAAACGTATGAGTTTGTTTCCACAAGTTATCCCCAATATAACGTAACTCTGCGTTGTGGTCTGCAAAGTGAATGTACGCTGCATCAGCTTCAAAATTTGCAACATACAAGTAAAAATCAACCTAAAACGATCAAAATAGAATTGAACTCAAAACAATGACCATGACCTCAACATTCAATTCGACATATTCATTCTCCTTCCTATAGGGTCATAAACCTTGACTGGCTAAACGTAAAACATTCTAAATATGCTAAACATACTGTAATGTTAAAAACTCTAAATTAAACATCAACATTTACGATATAAGATCGGCATGCCGATATAATTATGTAACAATGATAATAATTGATAATTAATGATGAGCATCCCGAAAGAAATCCCGAAAACTGATGGACAATGGCTTCTTCGTTAACGTCGTGCAAAAATAAAGATGGAGGCGGCCAAAAAATACACGAAACACAAATTTACAGAGAAAACGATCAGTATTTAACTACTTTTTTGTGTATACCAAACTGACCAACATTTCGGTCAGGTTCTATTTTGTGCCACTGCTGTTTATTCAAAGTACATGTAAGCCATCGTGCCACTGCTATTTTATATAAAAGCAAGCCATTGTGTCACTGCTATTTTATACAAAAGCAAGCCATTTTTTTTCTGCTATTTATTCAAAGTAAGCCATTGTGCCACTGCTATTTTATATAAAAGCAAGCCATTGTGGCACTGGTATTTTATATAAAAGCAAGCCATTGTGTCACTGCTATTTTATATAAAAGTAAGCCATTGTGTCACTGTAGCCTCCTCCGCAGGCAACTCTATGGCTTCTTTTTCCGAGTCACTGTTTTGGCCCCTTGCTGTCCCCTCTTCGTCGACCAATCCCTTCACAATCCCTATACTTCCCTGCAATCCCAACCAAAACATTGCTCGCACAGCCTACATCAGTTGCCTGCGGAGGAGGCATTGTGCCACCGCTATTTTATATAAAAGCAAGACATTGTGCCACTGGTATTTATACAAAAGTAAGCCATTGTGCCACCGCTATTTTATATAAAAGCAAGACATTGTGCCACTGGTATTTATACAAAAGTAAGCCATTGTGCCACCGCTATTTTATATAAAAGCAAGACATTGTGCCTCTGCTATTTATGTAAAAGCAATGGCGCCACTACTATTGTATACAAAAGCAAGCCATTGTGCCACTGCTATTGATACTTAAAGTAAACCATTGTGCCACCGCTATTTTATATAAAAACAAGACATTGTGCCTCTGCTATTTATATAAAAGCAAGACATTGTGTCACTGCTATTTATACAAAAGTAAGCCATTGTGCCACTGGTATTTTATACAAAAACAAGCCATTGTGCCAATACTATTTTATACAAAAGCAAGTCATTGTGCCACTGGTATTTTATACAAAGCAATTCCATTGTCTGCTATTTATATAAAAGCAAGCCACTGTGCCACTGCTATTTATACAAAAGCAAGCCATTGTGCCACTGCTATTTATACAAAAGCAAGACATTGTGCCACTGGTATTTTATATAAAAGCAAGCCATGTGCTACTACAATTTTATATAAAAGCAAGCCATTGTGCTACTACTATTTTATACAAAAGCAAGCCATTGTGATACTGGTATTTTATATAAAAGCAAGACATTTGCCACTATTATTTTATACAAAAGCAAGCCATTGTGCCACTGGTATTTTATACAAAAGCAAGTCGTTGTGCCACTGCTATTTATATAAAAGCACGTCAATTTGACACTGCTATTTATACAAAAGCAAGCCATTGTGCCACTGCTATTTAACCATATGGTTAAGCAGTATTAAAGTAGGAAAGAAGTTGTAATATGGTTTACACAACTGTTGTGCTACAATGTGTATGTGCCATTGTCATAAAGAATGTCAAATGATGTTGAAGAAAACCCAGGACCCAGAATAAACGAAATAATGTATTCAAGTGAAATGTGCTTATTTTAGTCAAGATACAGAATGGAAAAGCAGCTTTGGGAATTTGGGAATAATGAAAAAATTGGATTATTTATTTTATCCCTTTTGTTTTCATTTTATTCAACTTCCCAGTCAAATAATTACAAATAATTTTTAAACTACAAATAATTTCCCAACGCAACCAGGTGATAAATCAGACTTATTTCATGATTGAGTCGTTTTTTTTTTATGTGTCGCGGGATATAGCATACAACCTTATGAATATTAATTAGATAAGAAATGAAGAAAAAACTAGGAAAATCCTTGTCCAAGTTGAAAAAAGAAACAAAACTTGTCAATTCTTATCAAAACTCGTCAATCATGATATAAGTCAGTTAATTACCTCGAACGTCGAGATATATGCGATATACAGCCCTCGGACGCTACGCGTCTTCGGGGTTGTATATAACATACATCCCTCGTAAACGAGGTGGGGGAGTTTAAACTACAAATGTAGTTTTTTTTTGTACAAAAGCACAAACTCCCCCACGAGGTGGGGGAGTTTGTGCTTTTGTTCGTTCATGCATTAAATTTATTCTTCTTAAAGATCTCAGTAACATCTCAAGCGGGGGATTCCAGCAGTTATGGTTTAAAATCCAACAACGAAATCTACGATCGATTCTAATATGTGCTAGCTACAGACCACCTGACTGCCCTGTATCATGTCTTGATGAATGTTTGGTACCATCCTTGACCCATGCTCTAACACTAAATAAAGATATTTTCATTGCCGGTGACCTAAATTGCAATTTGTTGACTTCAAATGCTGACTCATCATCTCTTCGAAAATTCTGCGAAACGTATAACATGAAGCAATTAATATCTTCATCTACAAGGATTTCGCAACATCATGATTCCCTTATTGACGTCATAATTACATCTAACCCTCTACTTGTTAGAGAAAGTGGCGTTAAAGAAATTACCATAAGTGATCATTTCCTTGTTTATACTGTCTTGAATCTTAGAAAACCCAAACAACATAAATCTACGCTGAGCATCCGAAGTCTCAAATCTTACGTGCCACAAAATTTTTCTTCTGATATTTCGCGAGTTCCTTGGCAATCACTTGATTTTTCTACTGATATAAACGATAAAGTTACTACATTCACCAATTTATTCCTCGATATTCTAAATCAGCATGCACCAATCAAGGAAATAACCGCCAGATACAAACCTATTCCGTTTATGTCACCTGATATAATTTCGCAAATCAAAGAACGTGACCATTGTTTGAAGGTAGTTCGAACTACTCGAAACCCTATGGATTGGGAAAGATACAAATCTCTACGACAAAGTGTCAAATCAAATTTAAAAAAGCTGAAATCAAATTTGTCCAAAATGAAATTTTTACCAACAAGGGAGATTCAAACGCTCTTTGGAAAACCATTCGACATTGTTTACCTAAAGACAAACATGGAAATCAATCTTCGAAAACTAAAGAAGTTTTGGCCGAGAACGTAACAGCTATTTTGTCAGGGTCGGTCGAAATACAGCTGCGGAGGCAACTGAGATTGCGCAAAGATTTGATTTACCTAGTCCCGATACAGAAATTCAAAAAAACTCCAATCTTAACATCAACAACCAACAACAGTTTGAATTTCAGCCGGTAACCCCCTTGCAGGTCAGTCAGTTAATTGACGAGCTCCCACTCAATAAATCACCTGGCATAGACAAGATCTCAGCCAAAGTTCTTAAAGATAGTAAAAGTCATATCATTGACCAGATTACAAATCTGATAAACGGCTCCTTTTCCAGTAGTACGTTCCCTGAAGCATGGAAAATAGCGGAGGTAATAGCTGCACTTAAAAACGACCTCGATCCAGAACAAGGACCAAATAACCGGCCTATTTCCCTACTACCTATTTTATCTAAACTTTGTGAACGTGCGGCTCACCTTCAGATGACGGCCTTTTTAACAGATAATAAAAAGCTATCGGAACACCAAAGTGGGAACAGGAAACTTCATTCCACCGAGACCTTAAATCTTTTTATTACTGATTACATACTAAAACAAATGGACGAGAAGAATATCACCGCTATGATACTTATAGATTTATCAAAAGCTTTTGACAGTATTAGTCATGACATTCTACTTGACAAGCTTGATAAACTTGGCATCTCAGCATCTTCTTTAAAATGGTTTAAAAGTTATCTCTCGGATCGATATCAATCAGTTAGAATTGGAAACCACCTATCCAGTCCCAAACTAATTACACATGGTGTCCCTCAAGGGTCAATCCTTGGTCCACTCCTTTTCAGCCTCTACGTCAATGACTTACCATCGATATCTAAATCTGCCAATATAGAGTCGTATGTTGATGATACAAAAGTTTATCTATCTTTTAGCTTGAAGGATTTTGATCGTGGACTAAACGATCTAAAATGTGATCTGAATAGAGTGGCTGGATGGTGTTGCTCCAACAAATTACTCATAAACCCGAAAAAGACCAAGTTTATTTTATTCGGCGTTCGACAACTTTTGAGAAAACTGCCTGCTGATCTATCCATTCAATTTCTGGTAGAGTCCTTGAAGCCTTCAACTTCCGTAAAAGACCTGGGTGTAACTTTAGACCAATATCTTACCTATGACAACCACATCAGTAAAATTGCTGCATCTTGCAACTATTCTCTATGCCAGATATCGAGAATCAGTCATCTTCTTGACCAAAAAACGTTAGAAATCGTCATTAACTCACTCGTTTTTAGTAGACTGTTCTTCTCTTCTACTGTTTGGTCAAACACATCCAAGAAAAATATCGCTGTATTGCAACATGTTCAAAATTTTGCTGCTCGAATTATAAGTGGTAAAAAGAAATTTGACCATATAACACCAACTTTAAAGTCCTTAAGATGGTTGCCAGTTGCTGATGTTCTTAAGTTCAAAAATGCAATAATGACTTTCAAATGTATGAATAACTTGGCTCCTTCGTATCTCTGTTCAAAATTTTCACACATATGTGATCAAAAACACAATTATAACACTAGGTTTTCTTCGTCTTCTAAACTAATTATACCTCGTTGTAGAACAGCCACGGGGCAACGTTCATTTCTCTTTAGAGCAATTGAAATATGGAATTTTACTATTGACAATGATATTGCAATAACGTTAAATTTGGGAACGTTTAAGCAACTTTTTAAATCAATTTTGTTGAAGAAATTTTTAGATTTGTAACATCTGCATGATTTCTAATAGTTTGTAATACGAAATGTTGTAATATTTATAGGCTCATGTAATAATTCTTGTAATATTTTACTGAAAACTTTGTAATAGCTCACTGAAAAGCCCTTTTAGGGAGTGTCTAATAAATACTACTACTACTACTCGTTCTCGGTAATCAACTCTTACATAGTTTGACGCTACTCTGGGTTTAAAAAGTTTTTAGAACATATTAATTTAAAAGTTACTGTCCATGACCCAACGTTTCGACACTCCATGGTCGTTGTAAAGTTACAGTAGGGGTCCCTATTTATACCCTCATAGAACCGATGATGACGTTATCTATTAACAAGATGCAAATAAGCTTCTGGTAATAAACCACCGTCATCGCGATTCAAGCGGATTAGTGGTAATAATTTTGGAATTTTCCCACGCAATCTCATGGTAGATTACACACGCGTGTTCCGACAAAGCAGAATGTTCCTTTTTTTGAGAAGAAAACAGCTTTTTGGTACGAAACTGACGTTTAGTCTGACCGATGTACTCCTGATCACAGTCATTGTACGGAATGGAATAAATAGCGTCTTTCCTCTGTTCTTTCGCAATACGATCCTTAGGTTTTGCAAAAATATGACCCAACGTCTCTCTCCTCCGCAGATGCTTATATTTACTGTATTAGAAGAGCGCGGGCGAGGAAGGTGTGCATGCGGGCAAAATGGGGAAGCGCGCGTGGAATGGATCGAGGAAAATCGGAGGCGCGCGGTGGAAGACGGGAAGACGGAAAATGAGAAAAGGAGCCTCTGCCAGATAATGTGCGGTTCTCTGGTCAATTCGCGGTTCTCTGGTCAAATTCGCGGTTCTCTGGTCAAATTCGCGGTTCTCTGCTCAAATTCGCGGTTCTCTGCTCATGGCACTCTCTCCTGAAATCGACGATAGTTTGGACGACGTACTATGTTCTTTGAATGATTTGAGTCTGGAAGATTGGTGTTCAATGTCATTTTAGTTAACATTAATCACAATTTTACACCATCTAGTTTTCAGTTTGTTTATACTTTAATATATATGCATAGTTGAGTGATTTACTGATTTGGCTTTTGGGCTTGAAGCTCCAATTGTTTTTTTATTTTTGCTGTACAAGCTGTCTTATAAAGTTGTTTATATATTAACCTGCAAACTACCGAATGCTAGTCAATGTGAACGTCTAGCCAAGAGCTCGCTGACTTCTGAGTTTAAAAACTCATTGGAACGGCCATTATAAATTGTTACCAATGTGTTAATTGTTGTGGCACTTGGCCTATGGGGTTGTGAGAATGAAATGAAAGATATTTGTCAGTGTATGTTGGTTTTCGGTATACAGCAGTTTCTAATTTCCCGTGGTCTGTTCGTTTGACGACTGAATCCAAAAATGATAAACATTCATTCTTTTACGTTCTCCTGTGAATTGAATTGAAGGCTCTATTGAGTTCAAGTGGTTCAAAATAATTTCCACTTGATTCTTGGATACCGCGGAAATGACATCATCGACGTATCGTTTCCAAAACAAAGGATTCACTGGCGCGAACGCTAATGCTCTTTGTTCAATATCTCCCATCACTAAATTAACAATCACAGCAGAAACGGAATTGTTCAACTAGGTGACGATCAAAAACGTTTGGTAAGAGGCCACCTTTGAAAAATATGGACAGTAACATTTTCAAAGCTATCACTTAATGATAGAAACACATATTCTATTCTGCCATCCCATCCCATTCCATCCGACTAGTAAATTTCAAAGAAAGTTAAACAAAATGTTACTTGATTTGAAAAAAGCTGGTAAGATCCGAGAGTTTGCATATATAGAATGTTATATAGCAGTGATGGGCTATCTCCACGATTTTACAGCTTACCAAAAATTCACGTCTTAAATTACTAAACATAGTTGTCAAACTGTTGACGCAATGACGATCGATATGCTTATTTTCAAAATGATTTGTGAATGTTCACGGTAACGCGTCACCTGTCTATAGAATAGGAATGATAGGAAATAGCTATGAATGTGTTTAAATCATACAAACTGTCACTTATAGAATCGTCAAGCTACTAGTATGAATGTGGCAGAAGATGAGGAAGATGACGTCTGAGTGAATTTTACTAATACAATACTAAGTTAATTGTTGTTAATAAGAAACAATAAAAATAGGTACGCAACGCGTACATGTGTCTGATGACATCAGACATAAGGTGAGACAATTAACTGAACAATACAACTTAAAATATGAAACAAAAATAGAAGCACGATCATTGTAAATAAATATATTATCGAGATAACAGCGTATTATATAATATATTAGCGAGGCTACTAGTTACATTGCCATTACTTTACAGAATATCCGTGTTGATCCAAACACACAGGATGTTGCGAGATTTGAGAAAAGTGTAAAAAACATGAGCTGGTAGTTGAGTGTTTTTTAGCTTTTCGAAAGTCATATTTGGTATTAATTTACATTCGATCGTTGGAAGTGATTGCTATAATGATTTCAAATCAGGTGAAGGAAAATCATTACTTTACACACAAATTGGTGGACTTGTGCAGAAATATTAACCATTAAAAACTGACTGATGCTGGAAACAATGCTTGTTTATCTGATGTATAGGCATACCTGACCAGTTATATTGGGGGGGGGGGGGGGGGGGGGGGGGGGGGGACATTTTAGAGTCAACTGCTGTTGATAATTGGATGCAGTGTGGCAGGCGCTACTTCACATGTGACTAGATTTCCCAGTGGTTTCCTCACTGAAATAGTGGAGTACTTCATCTATAATATGTGATATAGCCCTTAGTATAATATTAAACTGGGCAACTGCAAAACAACTCAGATAATATAATATGTTAATGTTAAAACATATTACTTTAATATTAAAACAGTTCAAATATAAAATTTTCATGAATATTTAACAGCAATATTACCCGAAATTTCTTTCAAAAAGTGCCCGAAATTTTCATTTTTAAAACGTTTGGGGGGTTAAAATTGTACAAGGTTAAATATGGTAATATTCCCCACACTCACTCTGGTTGGATAACTACTTGAAGTAAATCTATTATTATAACTTAAAGTTACTTTGAAGTAAATCTATTATTAATATCCATTTAAATATTGCAAAGATTCATATTAGAGTTGACTGAACAAAAGCTATTTCCACTGATGAAATTGGTGTGATAGGTGTAGACAGTGGTGGTCAGGTCAAAGATTGGAGATCACAACAGGGCATCCTGACCTGAATCCAAGTAATAACAATTGTCGGTCTGCACCAGTGCACCTATAACCAACCGGTCGCATAAAAAGTCAATCAAGAGTAATTAGCTGAAATATTTTGAAATATATTGGATTGGAAAGTTATGGACAACAACAAACTGAAACACAATCGGAAGAAAATTAAGCTGACATGTCTTGTTTGCAAGCAAACATTTGATGACGATTAATTATCGGCAACAACACAACAAAAAGTACCGTGGAGTTTTATTGAAAAAATTAAGGCAAGTTTATTGGGTAGGTGTTGATCAGGGGCGTAAATATAGGGGGGATGGGGTGTATAATAATATACCCACCAAATTTTGAAAAACAATGTTATCATTCCCCCATGCACGAGTTATGAAAGAAGAAAGTTATAAAAAAAAACTCAATTCATAAGAAAATGCACTTCTTAATTTGGGCTACAGTACAGTAGTCTGTCAACACATATCTGCGAAGTGTGTAAGGTTTAAAAATTATTAGAAACAGCCAAACACAGCATGTAGATGCAGAATTAACGTGCTGATACAGTATATAAATAAGTTATAGGATAAGGCTACCTGGATTTAGCGACTGTAATTATAATAGTTCTTCATGTTCTCTTTCCTCACGGGACTTATGTTATACAGTACTTCATGCTAACATGCTTAAATGCTTGACAAAAATGCTGTACGTATGTTGTCAACATAAAAAATAGGTACGCAATGCGCACATGCGTCTACTAAGGTACTTACTTTTCGCGCATTGCAAAATGAATCTGGATTTTCGGGGTGGTGGCGACATTATTTCGTAGTATTTTGGTACTTTAATTTACTTAATTTGTGAGTGGAAAATTTAAGTTCCTGGACAATGAGGGCAGACCGCTTTGTGAGTTATCAATGGGTTTTTTACGTGTCAAATTGTAATGCAGTTTAATGATTTTGATATGTTAAATATTTCATAATATGTCTCGAATATAAGTTGTGTCCCCCGGGTTTTTATGTTAACATGCTACTGCGGCCACTGCGCACGCGCGAACTTAAATTTCGAAGGCGATCAAGGAGCGGGGCTGGGAGCGGGTGATAATATTTCATCTCAAAACAAGGAATTTGTGGATTTATAGTATTAAATATGGTGTAGGAGAAAGGATTCGTTGTCTGTTAGGGGAAGACGAGCCTGGATATAAAATAAATGTTACGTTGCATCATGAGTCAACCGGTTTGTCAGGTAAGCGCAGCGTATTTGTATTCCGAGTCACGCATGCAGAATAACCTGCGAGATTATTTTGTTAGAAATTAGACTCCTGCACTTGTGTGTATTATTTACGTTCTGTAGTTTCGCTATAATTTACTTCGTGTTAATTTTATCAGCATTTGATTAATATTTTGAAATTGTTATTGTATTGTTGGAGAGCACATGGAGAGCAATCGTGGCTCGTAGTTGTTGTACGATTGTTAGATATTTCAGTAGAATAAAAGAAGTTAAAAACCTTCACTGTTATTGTGACTGGTCCTTTGGTAACTATATATAACGTCATATCTTTTCCCTAAACGTTACATTGGTGGCAGCGGTGGGATCTCTGGTTTGGAGATACCAACAATCGAACGCTCGAAGAAGAGATGTGGGCTGACAATATATTCGATGATAATGAGGCGCCGTGGCCCTGTGAGTCGGAAAGGCAAGCTGAAGCCAAGCAAAGAGACAATACAGTAGGCGAAATGAGTCCAAATAACCCTTTTAGTATCGATAACGAAGGTTTAAATGCTGTTTTCCTCAGAGATGAAAATCCTTACCTTGTCGCGGGAAATTATGGAAATATGTTGTCCGGCAACGACAAGCCTTGTTTTAGTTTGGTTGACAGCCAGATTCCGCACGAGTCCAGAGTAATCGAAAGCACACCAAGATACAGCGCGACGACAAGCACATTTGCGAAGGTAAAGAATCCTAATTTTAACGAAGAAAGACGAGAAAGTGGAAACAGCGCGACAAATAATCAACATCATATACCGGAAGTCCCCGTCATAAATAGCCAAGTTTAGTCAAGGTAATATCAGTAAATTTGGTCAAAATGCTGGCAAACAATGTGTAGCCATGTCCTTGACTGCAATAATACATAATCAGTTAAAAGATATTACCACATGGGATCCACCATTTTTAAATACTATACTCTTTGCTGGAAATAGCCTTTATAGTTGCATAAGTAATTCAATTTAAAAAGATTATTTACTTTTAACCGATGTCCCAGAAATAATAATAGTAATAATAGTTGGTTTTAATTCGTAATTTGTAGCATTAGCTAAATTAAATTACGATGCAATATTAAAGGAGGAAATATCATAAACTATTTACAGCGTCCTAATTACCTAAATTTACAAAGTCAAAAACTCATTACAACGTAAAAATTGTCTTAGCTATTTAAAAAATCAAATAAGCATTAAAAACTTAATTAAAACAATACACACTTGAATTAAATTTAGAAATGGCATAAACGATCAGGCTATTTCTAAGACGTTCTGTCTTAAATTGATAGTTGTAAATTAGATTATTATCTGATCTTGTATTAGATGAACCATGATGTAAATCTTGTAAACGTGGTGGCAATAGATGGTGCAACTTATGCCCTGGGTATGACATTTTTTTTATAAGTTTCACACATAAGTCTTCCCTGCGTTGAGATAAGGTACTAAGGTTGGCTTTTTCCAGGGCACTGACATAGTCATGTTCATGGTAAATTATTTTCAGTGCACGCTTTTGGATCCTTTCAATGTCGTTACTCATCTGGGTTGTAAGATTTCCATGCCATATTACCGATCCGTACTCAAGGGTAGATCTAATTACTGCACAGTAGAAGGCTTTAAGGTCATCTGGAGTAGCTCCATAACTCTTGAACACTTTCAATAAATGTAGTCTCTTCCTCGCTTTTTTAATAATGTAAGTCGTATTAGTGACCCACAATTTAAATCAGCATCAATCCAAACGCCCAGCAGCTTATAGGTATAGTAACCTCGTCAACTTCTTTATCCCCAACACAAATAGGAGGTAAAGCAGTTACCTTTTTCCTTAGGTCAATTCTCATTTCTTTGCACTTCTTTATATTCAGTTCCATTCTTTCATCTTTAGTAAAATTTAGAGCATTATTTACTCTTGTTTGCATATTTCCAATTTGATTTCCTGAAATATGATGAGACGTGTTTATAACTTCTGATAACGTTGTGTCATCCATAAACATGGTCGTATCACTTTCGTTTTTATCCAGTCCACACTGAACTATGGATGGAAGTTTATTAATCATAATGGCAAAAGTCACAGGACCTAGTTTACTGCCCTGAGGGACTTCACCCATCACTACTCTACATGTAGGATCCGACACTTCTCCTTCATATTTGGTAATCTGTTTTCGTTCATGAAGGTAGGAAGTTAACCACCCAACCAACGGCGAACGAACTCCAATATTGACACAATTACCCAATAACCTGTTGTGGTCAATCATATCAAAAGCCTTCCGAAAGTCGAGGAAAATGACACGTACTATATTTCCCGGAGAATCCATAGAGCTATATGTATACCACTTATGAAGCAATTGAACCAAGGCCAACACTGCTGACGATGAAGGCAACCCACCAAATTGGGAATCGCTAACTTTAGATCTCACATCTTCATACATCCACTCAACAGCATAGAACTCTTGTACCTTTCAAACTATACTTGTCAACGCAATTGGTCTAAGGTCTTCCACAATTGAACAAGGAACCGACTTTGGTATTCCACACACGGTAAACAATTTCCACATATCAGGAAAGGTCATGGTCTCAAACGATTTGTTAAAGATATCTGCTAAGGGTATGACAAAGTAATTTGCAAAAAGCTTAAGCAGCTTCGGTTGGGGATCCAAAGGTCCAGTAGTTTTGTTTGTTTTCAAATTCCGTAACTTATTTTTCACACTTTGGGTTGATATTGTTGGCAAGGTACATTCAACTCCGAAATCAAACCACTTCCGATCTACATCAGGATAATTTTTTGTCACGTCTGCAAAATAATTATTAATATAATTGGCTGTTTGTTTTGCATTCATTGGAGAATCATCAGTACTTATCAATGATATCTTTGGATGCTTGTTACCAACAATTCTCTTGACATTACTCCACCATACCTTGGGATTATGGCAACGTGATGATCTTATCTTCTCTTGATAGAACGACTCTTTAGCTAACTTAATTTCCCGAGAAACTTGATTTCGTAGGGACTTGTATTTTTGAGTGTCACCAGATTTAAAAGCTCTAAATCGCGAAACCATCAAATCTTTAATTCTTCCGGTTATGAAGGGTTTATCATCCTGATGAATCCGCGCCATTTCACAAGGGAAGAAGGAATTAGTAAGTTCATTTGTGATTTTCATAAATTCGCTTACTTTTCCAGATGCATTCGGAGCGTTCTTAACAGGTGACCAGTCAAATTCACGCATGTATATTCCAAATGCTTCCAGAGCTGAGGACCTCATCGGCCTTACCTCAATTTTCTTAATAACATTTTTCTTCTTTAAACTGGTTTTTGATCTCCATTCTATTACACAATGATCAGACAATGATTACACAATGATCAGACAATGATTACACAATGATCACAATGATCAGAAATGGTATCATTGAATGATAACATCTACATTTACAATACAGTGACTCATTTGCTGGTGATGTATTTATGACAACCGATAATGAGCCCTTTTATTCACTGAAAAATGCTCTTAATAAATTATTATTGCCCTCTGAATTGAATTATCAACAGTGTTTGTTGACTATTGATTGTAACACCGTAGCAATATTCAAAGTTTCTTAAAGGTGGGTTACAGTCCCTTCTGCGCATGTGCGGGGTTTGTTTACGTTTTGTTTGTTTTGTTTATGCTGGAGACTCCACACCGGAAATGGCTGCTATATAAGTGCGTTGTTTTTATCGCAGGCGTGTAGAACAATATGGTGATTTAAATCCTTTGATTTCGAATTCCAATCTATTTTGCTACGCTGGTAGAGATAAACTGTATTTATTTCACACACACGACATGGAAGAAATTCAAAGAAGAAAATCATTGATTAAATATGAACAATGAAGTGGCGAGACTCCAAGACCCGTAGATGCCGTGAAAATATACGAGTGAAATTCTCGGGGTACCAAAGAATCAATTTTAATATTCTCGTAAGCATTTTATAAAATACAACAAATCTTTGACCCTTTAAAAGCCTTCCATGTTCTTTAATACATACTCTGATGTCGATTTTTTAGCCGCGGTGTGTAAACGGTAATGCTACGCAGGCTATAACAACACCGGAGGCAATGTCAAGCATATTTTTATAAAATGCAATCAAGCGCTCTCTTTCAGTAGTAAAAGTCTCAAGCAAGAAAAAAGAACTTCAGTATATATATATATATATATTACTTTATATATTATGTACCTTATTATAGTGTGGTGTATTTATAGTATGTTTAAAATCGAAGTCGGTCGTCGGATTATATGTATTGTCATGTCAGTAAAAAAGCTCGAAAGCCGTGCGAGTTTACTGTATCTTAAAGAACATGGAAGGCCTTTAAATGGTCAAAGGTTTGTTGTATTTTATGAAATGCTTATCAAAATGAACTGATTCTTCGATTCGGCGGCGATTCCCCAGAGGTTTTCGCATAGTATAGTAGCCGTAGAAATTGATCAGGATTTTCGCCATGCCGGATCGTGCGTGTGAAATAAATACAGGTTAGTCCAGGGCTGGTTTAGTCTTTAAAGGCATCTCTACGAGTCTAGTATTGTATCTTAACTTAGCTGGATCCAATAGCAAAGTAGATCCAGGATTCGATATCAAATCCAGCTTGCGATAAAAACAACGTGCTTAATAATACTGTATAGCAGCCATTTCCGGTGTGGAGTCTCCTAACATAAACAAAACAAGCTAACAAGTTAGAAAAACAATTCTTGATCTTTATTATTTTAATCACAAGGTTGATAAAGGTAATAAGTTGGACAGATGCAACTACAGAGGCAACTACAGTATGTTTATGGATAACATTTCACTGGCTAATGCCCTGTGATTATCGGGAACAAACACAAAATCCTAATAAAAGAGTTATTGGCTCAAAACGATGAAAATAAATTAAATAAATGACGATGAACAATAAACATTATAAAAGTAAATTTTAGTATCCAGACAAGAAAGAAACAATAGAAAATAATGCTAGTCCGGTATTTTGACAACGTTAAAGTCTGAAGACCAAGAAATACAACTTTGATTTCATATAATAATAAAAAAGTGTCATATAATGGACTACTTAATAACCTCCGATCGACTGTTCGGTATTTACAATAAAATACCAAACCTTTGCTGCTATTGCTCGGCCAGTACAGCAAGATCTTGGTTAGATATCTTACCATAAAGACCTCACTCTTGGTCATTAAGTAGTTAGTATTATAATTATTCTGTGTCAAAAATCACATCCCTCAATGTTTTTAAAAAAATCAAATTCCCATGTCTCAGAAAAGTCAATCAGACAAATATCCCATCAGTGTCCCCCCACCCTGGGTTAACAGTGATAGGTACATCACAAAATATCTCTGGTGAAGGAATGTGGGCTATTAATTATTCAGGCAGTTTCAAATGCTCTTAATTTGACAATTCATATTATTGTAATAGCACCAAATTTCTCTAAGGCTACAATTATACAGCCAATAAATGGCCAATGAACAACGCATATCTTTATTGGGCATATAGTCAAGGAAATTCAGCATGTTTCAACAACAGGAATCAATCAATCTAATAGTGCTTATATGCACAACAGCCCCAAAATTATAGTTGCGACCATACAAAACAAAGTAATACAGACAATTTCTGTAATATAAGCTGTCAAATCGATAATCATATTCAAGACCCAAAACATATTCTACATGTATTTCTAAACCTAAGAATATACTGTAACGTTCAGGGAAAATATGTGACCAGTCACAATAACAGTGAAGGACCAGTCACAATAACAGTGAAGGTTTTTAACTTCTTTTATTCTACTGAAATATCTAACAATCTTACAACAACTACGAGCCACGATTGCTCTCCATGTGCGTTTGTGCGCACGCGATACAACGTTACACTGCTCTCCTTCTTAACAAGCACTGACCACAGTGCGATAAAAAATGAGATGTTTTTCCAAGAAATGAACTAAAGTGTCAAGCACTAACATGAATTATTACATTTATATCCAACCATAACGCTCGGGTGGTTTTGACATTATTTTTCTGGGGCGGTCGTGCAATGGTACATTGGAACTAGGATCGGTTTCGTCCGTGACGGAATCTGGAAGTGGCACTCTCGCATCAGATTCGTCTCTAGAAACATTTGTCATCGGTGAAGCCATTCCCGTATCTTCATCTGTTTGGCTACTGGGGGTATCAGTCCGCTCCGTGTCTTTTTCTTTCTCATCTGGAAGCCAATTTGGTAACGGAGGATCCAGGTAAGGCCGAAGTCTGTCCGCGTGCACCACTTTTGGTTTAGAACGACTACTCTTTTGGATCCGATAAACGACGTCGGATAAACCAGACACAACCAAATATGGACCTTCCTATGGGCAAGTGAGTTTAGGGCTCAACCCTTTTCTGCGACGGACATTATGTAGCCAGACACTGTCTCCGTGTTTAAATAATCTTTCTGAGGCCTTTTTGTCATGACTGCGCTTTTGTCGAACAGCGGCCTTTGCGAGGTGTCATCTAGCGGCTTCATGAGCGCTGGTCATGTTTCTCTTGAGTGCGTCTACATATTCAGTGTGTAACTGCGTCGCATCTGGTGGTGGTTCAGTCAACACATCCAGGGGCACTTCGACATCTCGACCAAGCATCAGTTGGTTGGGCGTTTCTCCCGTAGATTCGTGCACCGCACCTCGGTATGCCATCATACAGCTCGGTATTTGAAGATCCCAGTCCATTTGGTCATCACGAATCTTTCCAGCGTCCGGTTGAAACGTTCAACCATAGTTCAACCTGCCCATCGGACTGTGGATGCAACGGTGTCGTGTGTGTCTTATCGATGCGAAGCAGCTTGCATACCTCAGTCATCACTTTTGATTCGAAGTTACACCCTTGGTCCGTGTGAAGCTGGCGTGGGACCCCGAAGCGGCAGACGAATTCATCAACGAGCTTTTCTGCGACTGTGGTAGCTTCTTGGTTCGGCATGGCGTAGGCTGCGGTCCATTTAGTGAAATAATCTGAGAGGACCAAGACGTACAAGTACTTGTTGCCACGGGGTGTCATTGGTAAGGGACCGAAGATGTCTATCGCGATTCTTTCAAGTGGTGCGCCAACCACATATTGTTTCAGTGGAGAGCGACGTTTCTTGCCAAAGTTCTTCTTACTTCCGCATTCATGACACTTTCTGACCCATTTATAGACGTCTCTCACCAGGCCAGGCCAGTAGTAACGAGATTGGAGTGCTCTGGTTGTCTTTGTAACTCCCCTGTGACTTGCTGTGATGTGGTCATGATGAAAACTTATGGCGTCTTCTCTCAGGTTTTGTGGAAGGATTACTTGATAAGTTATCCTGCTGCTGTCGTCACTCTCCCATTGCCGTTTCAGTAGTCCTCCTTCATCCGATATGCGATCCCACTGGGCCCAAATTGATTTTACTGCTGGTCCAAGATGCGACACGCTTTCCCATGTGGGCTTACTGCTTGACTCTTGTCGTAATTTTAAGAAAGAATTGAGATCAGGATCATCTATTTGCGTTTGGGCGAGTAAACTGGTTGTTCACTTGGGTTCGAACTTCATAGCAGAACACTTCGGGATCTCTTCCTCACATTGTACATCTTTGATAGTTGACTGTTCGATCTCTTCTTCCCGTTGAACCTCTTTGCTAGTCGCTTGTTCTGTCAGGGGCGTAGGAAATTAAAAAAATAATCACAATATCTTTGCATGTTAACCCGAGTGTTTTACTAAACTAAAGTACTAATATTTCTCTAGTTTACGCAGCCCTACTCTAGTAGGCTTTCTTTTTTAACTAAGCAGAAGGGCGGAAATCGCGGAATGATTGAGGCTAAAAGGTAGCCGCGGTTGAAAAAACGTCCTGAATGTCCATGTCGGACTCGCTGATCATTGCAATAATATATGTTGTCAGTGGTTCCCAGGGGCGGCGTGATTGGGGCCACTGCTCACAGCGGGAGAGCAGGGTGTGTCATTGTTTGGGGTCTTGGGGCCCACCACAGTCCGAAATATGAAATTTTATAAACTTCTGAGCTGAAAAATCACCGCTCAGAATGCATGAAATGCCATTTGCGGAAATCTAGATTTCAAAATTTTTCGGGGGGCATACCCCCGTAGCCTCCTAGAAAGCCTCATGCCTACGGTGCTCGGATTAATAGTTATCATGACCACCCATTTGGGACTAGCTTCGCCACTTTTAACGTCGCTCCCCCCCCCCCCCCCCAAGTTTAGAAAGCTTCCTACGCCCCTGTATTCTGTGTCTGTTTGTGTGCTGGCATGGCAGGTTTCTGGACGTGATGTGGGATCCGCTTTAATACACCACTTACATCGCTCTGTACACGGTCTGCGCGACATGCTATCGGCGTTCCAATAACTTTTCCCAGGTCGATACACAAACTCGATTTCAAAACTGCTCAACAGTTCAATTCATCTGGCCAGTTGACCTTCCGGTTCTCTATTTTTGAGAACGAACGGAATGGAGCTATGGTCAATGCGAACAATACACTTTTGATCACACAAGTACACTGTTATTTTCAAGGAGTTAAAATAACACCCCTGCTACCCCATTTAGGTGGAGTTAAAAAATAACTCCACTATTGGGAGTTCAAATAACTCCCAATAGTGGAGTTATTTTTTTTGAGAGTTAAAATAACTCTCCTGTTACCCCATTTAGGTGGAGTTAAAAAATAACTCCACTATTGGGAGTTAAAACTCTTTGTTATTGGAGTTATTTTTTATTTTAACTCCTTGCAAATAACACTTAAAAAATATACTCCCTTTTGGGATATCGTTGTCTGAGAAGATTTGTTAAAAAATAGTCCCAGACGAGTCAAAATGCTATAGTTTGTTACATTATATCAACTCGGACATACGATGCAGCGACAGGGAAAAGCCAGTAAACACGGAAAGATATTCAGGTTATCTGTAGAGTACTGTAACTGTAGTTGGATTTGAAGTGTCCTTCGGTTCGAAGACGGCTTTGTCGGCGATCAGGGACAAGGACTATGCTTCAAGAACCCATTTGTTTTTGAAGAAACCTGTCTTCCTGTCAACAAGAATGTTTGGCCTAAGGTTTACGTTCATGCTGCTGTCGACTACAGCCGCCGCTTTTAAGTCTGAATGCCGTACTTATTGACTTTTTTACTTTCTTTGTGAATCGTCGAGTACTGTCCAGTTATTAAACATATATTTTATGTCTAGTAGAGAAAAGTTTTGTTCTGTTCTTAACTTGTAATACTGCAGTCTGCATGCTCAACAAAATCTTCAAAATTTAATAGATTATTTAAAATTTATACAAGTTATTAAAGTAGGTCAAAAATTTGAAACGAAAATAAGATTCGTAAGTGCTTTTAATAATTCATTATACTGTATACGATAAATATTACTATAAGTTATAGAGTGATCGGGTGGCGCAGCGGATTAGTCGCGGATTAGGTTAATTAAGTTATTTAAGTTAAGCAAGCACGAGCGGCCGCGTACGATTGACCAACGTGTGATTCACACGTTGGTCTTCCGAAAGTGAAAATTAATCCCCAGACCCCCAGGACGCGAGTTAATTTTTAACTCCGAAACACGGGTTGGTTTTTAACTCCAAAAACGGGAGTTAATTTAACTCCACAAAACGGATTATTTTGAACCTTTTTTTTTTTGGACCCGAATTTTGGAGTTAAAATAACTCCCTGAAAATAACAGTGTAATGTCGGTGTTGCTTTACAAACTCAACCACAGCCAGAAGCTCGCGACGCGTCACACAATAATTACGTTCAGCTTTTGTGAGTGTTCGACTGGAGTACGCAATGGGACGTTCCAATCCATTTTGCTTCTGTGATAATACTGCCCCAATCCCATGATTACTCGCATCCATATCCAAAATGAATTTCCCTCCTCATCTGGGGTAAGCCAATACAGAAGCAGCAGTTAACATATTCTTCAATTTGTCGAATGCCTCTTGACACGATTCTGACCGGATTAAATCTGCCAGATTAAATCTGCTCGGTTAGTCTATAAAGCGGATGAGCAACATGCGCAAACTGAGAGATAAATCTTCGATAATACGACGCTAATCCCAGGAAACTTCGTAACTCCGTTGCGGATTCAGGCGTTGGCCACTCCTGTACTAGCTTTGTCTTATTTGGGTCGGTAGAGATGCCTTCTTCTGATACCACGTGCCCCAAATACGCTACTTTCCTCTGGAACAAGTTGCATTTGGGAGGTTTTAGCTTCAACCCAGTTTCTGCAAGACGCACAAATACCTCTTCTAACCTCTCCAGGCCTTCTTGAAAGGTTGCGCCAAAAACAATGACGTTTTTCAGGCATGTCTTCCAGTGTAGGCCACGTAACACTAGTTCCTGCATAAGCCGTTCAAACGTTCCTGGCGCATTGCAAAGCCCGAATGGCATTACTTTCCATTCAAAGAGCCCATGTGGAGTCGTGAAAGCGGTTTTATGCTTCGTTTCCTTGTCCAAAGCCACTTGCCAATAGCCCGACGCTAAATCCAGTGTAGAGAACCAGCACGCTTCGGAAAGAGCATCAAGGGAATCATCGATTCTTGGAAGGGGATATGCGTCCTTTATTGTTACCGAATTCAGTTGACGATAATCCACGCAGAACCGTTGTGTTAGATCATTAAGCTGCTGTTTAATTTCTTCCTGCTTCCAAGGTGAAGTACGTCGAGGTTGTTATCTGATTGGTGCAGCGCCGTTGGTGTTGATTTTATGTTCCACTAGATTCGTTCTTCCTATATCTGAGTCCTTCAATGAAAAAACATGCTTGTACAGTACTTGAGCAGTAATGTGGCCACTTGCGTAGCTTCGTATTCATTGAGGTGTTCTGCACTCCTTTCCCACAGTTCCTTCAGTGGTTGTGGTAACAGTTCCTCTGGATGTTCCCTTGGTGATTGCGGAACATCTGCAACAGAAGTATCATCATGGTCTCTTTCTGGAGTGTCTACAGTCGTAATATCCTCTACTGGTTTTGCAACTGCAACTACAGTGTTTGCAGCAATGATTTGTGGCTCGCTTGACAAATTAACAACGCGGTTTACTAACGGCTTGTTGTCATACACATTGACTAAGGTACTACCCACAAGGATACCTTTTGACTTTAACTGGGAACTAGTACAGGGCTCTAGGAGTCTCAAACCACGGTGTAATTCGGGTACTTCAGACTTCCATTGGCGTTTATTAACTACAACGGAGCGACGCAAAACATCTAAAACTCAGAGGTTTGGAATTCGAATCTTGACTGTTGATTAATTCTCCGTTCAAAACCAATCGACTACCCACAACATCAATCAATGCATTCGTAGCGGACAAGAAATCCATTCCCAAAATCCCGGCATCGTGGATGTCGGCTACTAAAATGTTCAGGGCCACTTCTTGCGTGCCTAGCAGCAACTCAACCTCCCCAAAACCATAAGTTTTGATTTCACGTCCATCAGCAGCATGCATCTCCATAGTTTCTTCATGGAGGGAAAACCGAGATTCAACTGGCAGTTTGTTATACAGTATATTTCCTTTGACATGACTGTCCATGCAGCTCCAGTATCTACTAACCATGTAATACGCGTCGCACCGATATAACCTGGTACGTAAAGTCCACTAGAAAGACGCTGTTCACTTGGCATTTCGTTAGGTTGTCGATTTGTTTCTGGCATATCTGATTTCGATTCGTATAGTTTGAGCTCGGTGTTCGATCAGTCAGACGGCCCCCCGAGCTTTCTGAGACGCCTCTTTTTCGTTTCCCGAACGTGAATCTTTTTCTTGCTCATTCTGGGGACACTCTCGACGATAATGCCCCTTTCTTCCGCATTTCCAACATTCTGTGGTTTCAGTAGCTGGTGATTGGTGACGGTAGCTTCTGCGGTGTGGAGGTGGACTCGTTTCGGATAACTGCAATCGCTCAATAAGAGCTTCGAGCGATCGTTGATTTTCCTGTTGATGTACAATCTGCTGTTGTAGATTTTCTAGTTTTCCGCACAGTTCTTTCAACGCCGCATCTTGTATTTGTTGTACAGGCTTAATTTCATCTTTTCGTTCTTCTGCCATTGCTCTCAGCTTAAAAGGTGCTTTTGTAACTCTCTCGTCATCTAGACTTTTGCTGTAATCGATTGCACGAAGCGCATCTAACTCACGGTCCATGTACAAAGCGTCGTCCAAGGTTTTGGCTTTATTCACACGCAGCCTGAATTACCTGAAACGATCTTCTTGGCAGGAAATGGCGTCCACAAAGTGTTGCACTGCAAACCGTTCTTGGACGTGAGGCGGGAGATCCTGGTAGGCGAGGTCAACAATAGACCTGATGTCGGTGGCCAGACTTTGCAAACTTTCTTTCAGTTGTTGCCGCCGACTCTGTAGTCGAGCTTGGTGAAGTTGTAGTTGCTTTTCCACTCCAAATCGTAGCTCAAGCCTTTCTACAATCTTATCATACTGGAGGCATACTTCGTTGGACAATCCGTTGAGGATTTTCTGTGCTTCTCCTTTTAGGCCAGCGGCTAAAAACGTGGCTCGTTCTTCTCCGTCCCACCCATTGACAACGGCACATCGTTCAAAATGCCCGAGGAAGTCGCGTAACGAATCAGAACCGTTGTAATCTTGCGGGATTTTAACGGATTTTTTGGAAACGCCGTCTTTCGGGAGCTTCTCGCCTTTCCATGTTGTAGAGGTTTGCTTTGTATCTCGAATCTCTTGGCTGTCTCGAGCTGTCTCCGTGAAATGGGCTATAAACGATGGACACATTTGACTTTGTAAGACGCGCGGATGTTTCAGCTGTTGTTTCCTGTGTGTTCACGAACTTTTTGTTTTCGTCCACGAGTTCTTTGTTTTCGTCCTTCTGTTGCATTAACAATGCCTCGATTTCTCCTTGGCTATTTGTGACGGGGACTTCCGGTATATGATGTTGATTATTTGTGGTGGAGGCTATTTCAGATACCTTGAAGCAGATCCGCCCCAGTACTTTCATTATTTTACACGGCCAATTTTCCTACTCGCAGGCTATGAGGGATATCAAAATCTACAATTTATATAATTTGTTTCCAAATCGTCTAAGTGGATAAATAAGACAGAAAAAGTTGGAAATCTGGACGTACTAAGGACCTATATATGCCATACACACTCAACACAGCAGAGAATATTAAAGGATAGCCTGCGTAGCAGACGGTTGTTCGGGGGGAGGGGTTATATTCGGGGGAGGGGTCATATTCGGGGGAGGGGTTATCGCCTCGCCGGTTTTCCGCCCCGCCGGTTTTCCGCCCCGCCGGTTTTCCGCCCCGCCGGTTTTCCGCCACGCCGGTTTTCCGCCCCGCCGGTTTTCCGCCTGCATGCGCTGCATTCCGCGTCCCGAATATAACCCCTCCCCCCAAACAACCGTCTGCTACGCAGGCTAATTAATAGTCTCCTTCGCAGCCGTTCTTAGGGTCGGTCCTATTCTCATAGGACCGACCCTAAGAACGGCTGCGAAGGAGACTAGCTAATTAAAGGATGAAGATAATCTGTGGTAAATATGCGTGAATTCAGAGACTGATATTATAATGGTGAAGATTTGGACTGTTGGTTTTAAAGCCTATTATCAGCCAATCAATAGTAAGGTTGGTTTACCGACTGCGTTGCATTGCCGAAACATTTCCCATCTTTTCAAGCGAAGGCCATTGCTCGTGGCTTTCGAGTGATATGTATAGCGCAAAATATAGAAAAACTGGAGTACTAAAGGAAAAGCAAAGTGAAGCTGACATAAAACTGCTCCTCGATTTATATTCTGGAATTATGCAACCGTAGTTAATTTAGAATAATGAAAATCGTTTATATGAGTTAATACACAAGCTTCATTTGTCTTCTATTATCTTGTAGATTGTGAATTTCGTTGTTGTTCGGCGCTCGTAATCTCTTACAACATCGAGCGCTTCTTCTGTTGTGTCGACGTAGCCATAAAATGGATTTTTTTCATCAATAATATCGTGAATATTTACTAGCGGTGTAGAAATAGCAAAAAAAAACAACTAAAAATAGCAACACCGCGTACGTCATTATGATTATGGTAATATGATACACGCTATCTGTCAAGTCAGAGGTTTCGCCCAACGCACCGCAACCCTAAAAAACCGCCGGCTACGCAGGCTAGGTGTTTCGAGGCGGGTTTTTTGAGATGGGTTTGTTTCGAGACGGGTTTTGTTTCGAGACGGGTTTTGTTTCGAGACGGGTTTATGTTTTGGTTTGAAGCGGGTTTTCGCTTGCTCGCCCGCCCGCCTGTTTTCTTTCGCCTCAAATATATTGTTGAAACCAAAACATATAAACCCGTCGCGAAACAAACCCGCCGCGAAACAAACACGCCTCGAAACACCAAGAGGCAGACGGGAGCTGTCTAGGGATGTATCTTCTAACCTATGGTCTAACTTGAAATATAGTGCGCAAAGGAGCAGCAAGCAACTCGAAGCGAATAAACCAAGAGAATAAACCAAGAAGAGCTCGACGAAATCTCGCAACAGAATGAAATCATGCTTCACGTGATTTATATTAGGGATCTCAAAATATTAATATTATTATGGCAAATACATTTACGTATATTGAACTGGGCTCTTATCTTTAGACCTCTATTACGCTTTCCGCTCGGAAAATTGGTAGAGAAAATATATCCAGCCGATAAAAGTTAAACCGTTTAAAAACATATATAATACCTTTATACCAAAGTTCAAACAACGTGAGCGGAAACTATATCGACAAACTCGTTGTCTTAATACTTAAAGTTGTTTTGTTCCGCCGCTCAAATTTTATCTAGTATTTAGAAAGTATCTAAACCGTTTGTAAAACTGTGGCGTGAAGATATCATATTGCACCATGTGTAACATGAGCCCCGTTGCGCTTCAGTGGTGTTGCTATTTTTAGTCTGGAGCAGGTCAGCTTTTAGCCGCATGTCTGCGATGTCAAATCAGGCGCCCGGCCATCTTAGCGCATATTCAAATCATGGCCGTGAAAAATAATGAAAGTACTGGGGCAGATCTGCTTCAAGGTATTATTTGTCGCGCTATTTCCACTTTCTCGTCTTTCTTCGTTAAGATTAGGATTCTTTACCTTCGCAAATGTGCTAGTCGTCGCGCTGTATCTTGGTGTGCTTTCGATTACTCTGGACTCGTGCGGAATCTGGCTGTCAACCAAACTAAAACAAGGCTTGTCGTTGCCGGACAACATATTTCCATAATTTCCGACAAGGTAAGGATTTTCATCTCTGAAGAAAACAGCATTTAAACCTTCGTTATCGATACTAAAAGGGTTATTTGGACTCATTTCGCCTACTGTATTGTCTCTTTGCTTGGCTTCAGCTTGCCTTTCCGACTCACGGGGCCACGGCGCCTCATTATCATCGAATATATTGTCAGCCCACATCTCTTCTTCGAGCGTTCGATTGTTGATTTGTTGGTATCTCCAAACCAGAGATCCCACCGCTGCCACCAATGTAACGTTTAGGGAAAAGATGTGACGTTATATATAGTTACCAAAGGACCAGTCACAATAACAGTGAAGGTTTTTTTTTTAACTTCTATTCTACTGAAATATCTTGAACAATCTGCCCCGCTCACATGCGGCTAAATGCAGGAATTGCTCCGACCTGTCATTGGACGATAAAAATAGTAACAGCAGTGTCAATGGTGTAGAATTACCGTATATACGCTGTTTACATATTTATCTATATCTAAATAGACCAACGAATACAAGGAAACCTATCGCTTGTATTTAATAAATAAAGAAAGAATGGTTGTCTTGAACTCATATGTTATGAAATATTTTCGCACAACTTATATTACCGGGAGATTGAAGACGTATGAATCCAACACACGATCGAGAATCAGAAATATATTTTAATGCCACAAACAACAAGAATGTATGCTTAAAGCTATTCCGTATGAGTGCTGCATAAACTTTTACTTGCAAAAAGATTGATTATATCTAGTGCCTTCCACGCTATGAGCGCTGAATCAAACGGTGTTCGCTACCAATTGACCGCGGGACTAGCAACCCACGGCCACGCGGTCTGACCAAAAATTATTGTTTTGATTGTTTTATTTGTTTTGGTTCTTCAAAGATTTTTGAAAGAAAAAGTTTATTCAGCACTCAAGTACGGAATAGCTTTAAGCATACATTCTTGTTGTTTGTGGCATTAAAATATATTTCTGATTCTCGATTGTGTGTTGAATTCATACGTCTTCAATCTCCCGGTAATATAAATCGTGCGAAAATATTTATAACATATGAGTTCAAGAAAACCATTCTTTCTTTATTTATTTATTAAATACAAGCGATAGGTTTCCTTGTATTCGTTGATCTATTCAGATATAGATAAATAGTTTACATCGTATAGATAGAGTAATTCTACACCATTGACACTGCTGTTATTATTTTTATCGTCCAATGACAGGTCGGAGCAATTCCTGCATTTAGCCGCATGTCCCCGCTCCTTGATCGCCATGTTGTTTGTTATTTCTAAATTTCAGCTCGCGCGTGCGCAGTGGCCGCAGTAGCATGTTAACATAAAAACCCGGGGGACAGTCACACAACTTATATTCGAGACATATTATGAAATATTTAACATATCGAAATCATTAAACTGCATTACAATTTGACACGTAAAAAACCCATTGATAACTCACTTAGCGGTATGTCCTCATTGTCAAGGAACTTCACATTCACGTTTCCACTCACAAATTAAGTAAATTAAACTACCACAATACTACGAAATAATGTCGCCACCCCCCGGAAAATCCAGATTCATTTTGTAATGCGCGAAAAGTAAGTTAGTAGACACATGTACGCATTGCGTACCTATTTTTTATGTTGACAACATACGTACACCATTTTGTGGGAAGATTATAAAAGTTTTTTTGTCAAGCATATTCAAGCATGTTAGCATGAAGTACTGTATAACATAAGTCCCGTGAGGAAAGAGAACATGAAGAACTATTATAATTACAGTCGCTAAGTCCAGGTAGCCTTACCTATAACTTATTTATATACTGTATCAGCACGTTAATTCTGCAACTACATGCTGTGTTTGGCTGTTTCTAATAATTGTTAAACCTTACACACTTCGCAGATATGTGTTGACAGACTACTGTACTGTAGCCCAAATTAAGAAGTGCATTTTCTTATGAATTGAGTTTTTTTTTATAACTTTCTTCTTCCATAACTCATGCATGGGGGAATGATAACATTGTTTTCCAAAATTTGGTGGGTATATTATTATACATCCCATCACCCCTATATTTACGCCCCTGATCAACACCTACCCAATAAACTTGCCTTAATTTTTTCAATAAAACTCCATGGTACTTTTTGTTGTGTTGTTGCCGATAATTAATCGTTATCAAATGTTTGCTAGCAAACAAGACATGTCAGCTTAATTTTCTTCCGATTGTGTTTCAGTTTGTTATTGTCCATAACTTTCCAATCTGGCAATTATATATTTCAAAATGTTTCAGCTAATTACTCTTGATTGACTTTTTATGCGACCGGTTGGTTAGGTACAGTACACAGCTGGTACAGACCAACTTACCAGGCGCTTGTTATTACTTGGATTTGATGCCCTGTTGTGATCTCCAATCTTGACCTGACCACCACCGTCTACACTAGGGGTGAGACGAAGGTTAAATCTTAACCTTCGAACCTTCGTTACAAAAGCTTTGCGAAGCTTCGGTGCTAGGCCCCTCCCGAGGCCTAGCGTCAATCGGTATTTGGCTATAAGGTGATCACGAAGGCTTGTTGTTCCACCGCGGAAGGCAAGCTCCTTGGAGCAAAGCTTGCACTTTGCTTTATTTTTTTCGGGAAGCTTTACAAAAGAATTAAACACAGATTGTGGGAAAAATACTTTCTTTTTGTTTTTCAACCTGAAGGCCAACCCTATCCGTTGTCCACTGCTACCGCTTTTTTAGCGGGTAGAGATGACCAATAGATAGGACTCGCAGCCAGGTTAATGTTGAATTGTAGTAAAGGTATTTTAATCAGGGACTATCTTGTTACGTGTAATGGGACGATGCGCGCGCATTATGTTTATTATGTTGTTTTTAGAGCGTTATACCTGAGAGATGAAACTCTGCAATAATATGATGCCTAACACGCTAATGCCAAACATCTGAGCATGCTCTACCTTCTGCCATATGTGAAGTCTGAACTATCAACCAAATAAATCCGTGAGATTGGTCAAATGTAATTGGTTTTGAATGTCACAGAGATTGATGTGATTGATTGAAATTAACAAAACTGGCTGCCACATCGATCGGGAAAACAAAACAAAACAACCTTTGATGCACATGTTTTGGTTGCTTGTGTTTACACTTAGAAGTTTTTTTTAAAAAATGGGTATAGCCGAATCTTCGAAGTGCTAAAAAAACCTTCGAAGGTTAAGAGATATTCGAAGGTTCGAAGGCTTCGTCTCATCCCTAGTCTACACCTATCACACCAATTTCATTGTGGATTAGCTTTTGTTCAGTCAACTCTATATATTGTGTCATTGTTATAAACATATCGGCGATCTCACCCATATTTATGTATGAATTGATAGCCAGTTGGTAAGGGCATGCACTCTAGAATGTACAACCTTACGCAATAAACATACGTAAATCCAGGGCAGGATTTCTCCACCTGATTAAGGTAAATTTTGCTTTATCATTGTCATAATGTTTACTAATTACTATCTAAACAGAAAGTGCATATTTCTATCAACAAGTCATCTTAAATGTTATGACTGCTAGCCCGAAACGTGATTACCCACAAAGTATTAGAGGAATTATGCTGTGTACTTGCACAATCGTGATTTGACAATTATTTTTTTCTTTTGGATAAAAGAAAATTTTCCCAGCATTTTTGTCTGATTTGGCCAGGGCTTTGTCGACAATTTTGGTCAACAGAGGTTGTTAATTAGTCGGCATTTGTACCCCCTTTGAACCAACGATTTGTTGGTAATTTTGTGGGTTTTTGTTGATTTTTGCTGACTTTTGTTGGCACATTTTGCAATTTCTGATAAAAAATTTGCCCAAACATATATATACAGTAGTTTATTCTCATAAGATGGAGGTCCAAATTTGCCGATATAAATCCGATTTGTGCTGACATGAGCAAGATTGGGGGGCGGTGTGTGCGGCACCCCCATACCCCCCTTTGCTACGCCCCTGACCAGAAGCTTATTTGCATCTTGTTAATAGATAACGTCATCATAGGTTCTATGAGGGTATAAATAGGGACCCTAACTTTATAACGATCATTGATGAAGACACTAGAATGGAGTGTTGAAACGTTGGGTCATGGACAGCAACTTTTAAGTTACGTTCAAAAAACTTTTTAAAGCCAGAGTAGCGTCAAACTGTATGTCTGCACACTACTTGACAGACAACTAGCTTTGCTGATTGCATAATGATAAAAAGCACACAACTTAATTTCCATCCTTATTGTGATCTCATTATTTACTTTTTTATATATATTTCATTGATCAACATTAAAATAACATATCTCATGACAACCCCACCTCACATTTTACTCTGAAAAGCCTACGTTGCTTGAAATACAACTACATCTCAATCCTCTATTTTGCCAAATATATTCACTATATCTTTCTTGTTTTATACTTAGTTAATTTTACAATATTTAGTAAATAGTTGATTTGCAATTCATGTCAGAAAACTCCATCCTACATAAACGTCCAACCTGATGTACATAATTTTGTTTCATTAATACATTATAATTACAGCATTAATTAGTGAATTGAATAACCTCACCTGGTAGCTAGTAGACACTTGTGCTGCAGCAGGTGTGTTTGTCAGAATGGATCTTCCACTTGCAACATCTGCATACGTAGATGAGTTGGTAGAGTTTGTGGGATTTGAGTTGGTATCTTCATGAATAGGTGCACTTTGGGCATCAGCATCTGGCTGTGAAGGGGAGTTATCAGCTGACAGTGGATGATTATTGTCCATTGGTCTGAAAACAAATATTAACTGATTTTATATTTAATTAATTATATGACATATATATTATATGGAAAAGCATAAATATAAGGAATCTAGAGGATATTTTATATATAGGTAATAGGTGCCTATATTATAGATAATAGTTGTTGCCAGAAATTCCTTATAATATCCAGGACTTAAATCGTAATACTGTATGAGCTAGCATAGAGGGTTAAACATTTTACTTTGCTATTATAAAAGTACGTCCCTATAATTTACTGTATATATACCAACTTTACTCCACCATCTTTCTTGTATATTCAAGGATGAAAAACAAGAAGCACCACTATTATATGCAGTTACGATATATATAAAGTTCATATAGAGGAATTAACACCGATACTCATAGGCTAATTCCTTAGAGGATTTAAAAGAAAAAGTCATGCTCATGATAACCTACCTTTCGTAATCGTTGCTCTGCGCAAGATTCGAAAATTGAAGAAATCAATTAATTTCCATAAACTGCCTACATATTTATGTATCCTGCAAAAACATTCACATAAGTATAGCTATTGAATGAATTTAAACAGCTTTATAGCCTTTCTTGGGCGTTCTTAAACCACATGTAAATCTCAAATCTGAAAGTGAAAGTGCATATTTCGTGGAAAAACGCCGCGTTTTGCAACCTCGTACCCAGGTTTTGCAGGAATTAAGGAAATCATGATTTGCCACCTTTGTGAGGAAGATAAGTTATCCAAAGAGTTTCCCTTTGAGCCTCTTACTGAAAATTGTGATCATCCACTTCTACACTGTCTTAGAGTAAGTACAGGAGCATATACCATTATAACTATACTGCTTAATTATCCATTCAAATTCTTGAAAGTCTTTGAATTTGCTGCTAGCAGCTGACATTATATAAAATATTCATTTTATATGGTTTATATATACCCCCTTCAAAACTATAACATGGACCATATGGACATAAAGCTAAACCTAATCCTATCCTAACTATGATCCTAACTATGTATCCACAGTACTGTATATCCATAAGATGAAGTACTGTAGCGAAGTACTATATGCATATATATATTATATGCATATCCCACACACTTAGATTTTTGTTAATTTTGTGATATATTTCCCATGATCATGCAAAATTCCAGCACAATACAGTTAGGCATCAACATGTAATGACTTGTGCAGCTAGTATTTTCTTATTATTGATAAGTTTTGCTTTAAGAACATTATATGGAAGCCTCAATAATTATTAATTAAACCAAATGCAATATTCCCATTAAATCAATAATTTGGCAATTATATTGTCTGTAGAGCAACTTAAAAATGTCTAACCAACATTCTTTCATACTGATGATCCCATTGAAATTATTACTCTTAGGAAGCAAGCATTCTCAATCATTTAAATAGTCAAGCCAATTACACTGTACATGTTAATTGTCAATCAAATTTGCAAGC
Organism: Chrysogorgia sp. JL179-B06; assembly: GCA_035772405.1. Taxonomy (NCBI): domain Eukaryota; kingdom Metazoa; phylum Cnidaria; class Anthozoa; order Scleralcyonacea; family Chrysogorgiidae; genus Chrysogorgia; species Chrysogorgia sp. JL179-B06. The sequence continues at coordinate 7,276,473 of JAYKKM010000439.1, forward strand.
ATTCTCAATCACTTAAATGCAAGCCAATTTACACTGTACATGTATTGTCAATCAAATTTGCAACTTTGTGGGAATATTTCAGTGATGTCTTTTAAGCTGGTGCTACTGTAAATTATTCATATACAGCACTGTATAACAAACAAATGTAATTCCAACAAATTCAATTGCTTCAATTATATTTGACACATTCGTCAAGGTACAGATATATATAATTAACTTGATTATAAATTAGACAGTTTCATCTCACAGTCTCACCTGTATTTATCCATCCTATACTCAGACAAATAATGCAACGGAAATGAGTCTCCAAGTGCAACATTTAACCAACGAACAAGACGCCCACTAGGCGTTAACTCTGGCTACTGTAGCCTGTGCAGGGAACTATATATGTTCCCAGTCACATACACGTAACTGACTTCAAACACTTCCAAGCAAGCAGATGTCAAAAACACTTCAGTTTGAACCACTCGATCAAAAAGAAAGAAGGCACATGCACTGGTCACATTAATAAGATATAGACACCTACAGTAGACTAGAAACCGACCACATGCAGGTAGCCGAGTAATAATACAGAAACAGAGTTTAAATGACTCATGCAACCGCAGGTAGCCTTCCTAAATTTGGCTAAAGAAATCTTGGGTCCAGTTGTTACATTAAAGGCTGAAAAGTGCAAATAATATATTATAGTTCTAATGCATGATACAGTTCTGTCAGTACAGGGGTGGTTAAATTTTCTAAACTTTCAATATTAGCAAACTTGCACACCAGTAACAAACTGCCTTGATTACATGAAGGCGAGTTGGCTGGGTATATCCAAGCTGGCTCACAAAGCTAGCCTGACATGTAGATGCTTCCTGTTTATGCTTAATGCCGTAAACATATACATGTATAATTTTAGGACAAATTCAGGATAAATTACTGTCTCGGTTAGTGAGCTAGCTCAGATAGAAATTAGCCACCTCAGATACGTGAGATACCCGAGCCAGCTTGCCTCCATGATGACAAGGGAAAAATCAGATTGAAAGGTGTGTCTACACTGTATCTGCCCTAACAAAAAAGTCTATAGGCCTGCCTATATGCATATCTATAGGCATTCTATAGCTGTACGTGCAGACAGCATACCAACTAACATTACATGCAGTTGGCAAACAACAACAACACATTGTGTTGGGTGAGGACAATGGAAAATGCATGGCTGAACAAGCTGTCACTGGAAAACGAGCGAACAATAACAAGCATTTCACTGGAGTCATTTCAATTGGAGTTGATCTGGATGGAGTTGGTCTGGGCATTCAGCTATATGAGATGTTCATTTGTAAGCATTCAGTTATAAATACCGGTAGGTCAATAGTGTATTAAATTCATTTGCAAACTCAACAATGTTCAGTCAAATCCAAAGCTATGTCTATAAACGCATCTACAAAATTTGTGAATAGACGATGGATAATAAAATATATGTGGCCTGTACGTTCAAATACCTGCGCAACATATAAGCCAAGGACAAGGTAATAAATAATGCATAGGATTTGATGAAATTATAATTAAGCCTTGCAATTAAAGTTAAATGATATTGTGTTTATTTTGAATAACTTTACCACCACAATAAAGAATCCAAGCAAATGTAAAGCAAATTACAAATGGTTTAAAGTTTGTCATACAGTGAGCCTCAAAGCCTGTTGGGTGCCTGGGGCAATATCGTGTAGCCAGGAGACTATATGTCTATGACCAAAAAAAAACCTGTAAACATTGACTCATGCTTCTAGCCCGAGTAATAAAATGAAGACAAATTTATTGCATGAATTACCGTATGATGTTAACAGTACAGTAAGATATGTGAACAATATGGTGCAAACACACAATAAGATCATTAAGATGCAAACCTAACATACAGTACATTAAATCCAACTGAAATTCGAAATATATATCAACATAATAACAAAGTTAATGGCAAAGTTAATGGCTGTTAGACATTGTTTAGCACATACTGCTTATGGGAAACTACAGCTGGTTTGACTATCTAAATTGCATTGTGTTTTCATATAAAGTAAATTTCTAAGAACGCGTGTCAATTTGCATACAGTAATTCTTTGCAAATTAAATACTCTGTGTATATAATCATAATATATTACCTGTAGTTAGGAAACTGTATGTGACTGTACAGTAGAACAAAAAGAAAGCTTGTGGTTTCCCCGGCGAAAATTTGATGAATTGTTCATGAATATAGTTCATGAATTTTGTTCATGAACATTCATGATAAGTACATGAACAGTTCATGCCCGTGCATGAACATTAAATGGCCGAATTCATGAAAGTGATAGTTCATGAACCATAAGTTCATGAACATTTGTGTTCATGAACAGTTCAAGAACTAAATTTCATGATAAGTTCACGAATTTTTGATGAACAACTGATGAATATTGTTCATGAACTGTTCATGAAAAGACTCATGAACATTAAATGGCCGAATTCATGAAAATTGGAGTTCATGAATAGTTCATGAACAACGCCGGTTTATGAAGTTTTGAGTTCATGAAGTGTTCATGAATATTGTTCATGAAGTGTTCATGAAATGACTCATGAACATTAAATGGCCGAATTCATGAAAATTGGAGTTCATGAATAATTCATGAACAACGCCGGTTTATGAAGTTTTGAGTTCATGAAGTGTTCATGAAATGACTCATGAACATTAAATGGCCGAATTCATGAAAATTAGAGTTCATGAATAGTTCATGAACTCGTATGTAATCAATATTGATGAACGGTGTTCATGAAATGACTCATGAACGGCAGATATTCGTGAAAATTGAATTCATGAATATTTCATGAACGTAACTCGTAGGTTTCAATATTCATGTGATGAAACGTTCATGAAGTCAGTTTAATAATAGTGGCGGATTTATGAAAAATGCACAATTCACCGAATACCTCATGAACTTGTAGTTTTCTAGTGAACGTTGATAATAATAGATGAAGTGTTTGTGAACGTTGTTCGTTAAAATGACTCGTAGTCATGTCGACATATTCGTTATATTATAAGGATTCGTTAAGCCAGTTTATATGAGAGCTAAAACGCGGATTACACAGGACGCGGCTTATACAAGACGCGAAATACTTCGGTATACAAGGTACCAAGACAAAACATATTCGTTATATTATAAGGAATGCGTAATTGGATTCATTGGGGCCGTTTGTACGATAGCTAATAACGCAACTTACACATGGACGCGCGGCTTACACAAGACGCGAAACACTTTTATAAAAAAGGTACAAAGACTAAATATTCGCGTGGCTTGCACAAGCCGCTGCCTGTTCAAAAAGGTCGTATAAATGGGTCAGGTAAAGGCGCGTCTTATCGGCTCTCGTATAAATAAATGGCCGTCATCCTTAGTTTATCCATCGGCCGAGTAAGAAATCCTTTTCAAATTATATGTTTAGGCCCGTTAACGCCTGCGACGCCTTCACAAAGCCACGCGCTTTACAAAACCATTAGCCACATTAAAAACCCCGAGTAATATAGGATTATATAATATAACCAAGCATTGCAACCGGACAATACATGATACAGAGAAGAAACAATTTGACATAGATTTACCTCTGAATGGCACATCTGAGAGCTATAGCAGCATTAAATGCAAGTTCCAGCGCACTTTTCCTCCTTTCTTTAAGACGTTCGCCAAACTGTGTGGAATTATCCATTCCGTATCAACGGCTTTTAACGCACAATATTCAAATATTCAAAGACACTGGCGCCAACATGGTCTCAGTAATGACACTTGAACGGTATTGAATTACGCACTATCATATAGCCGCAAGCATCTCTGACGCGATTGGAAAAAGCTCAATGCCTCAATAGTATATTTTATTCAGTGAGTCTACTCTTAGGAGTCTTAGGATTTATAGGTATTTATTGTGTTAGCTAGATCGCAGATGCGAGAACTGCTACTGTTACAAGTCTATTAACGAAGAGATTAAGTTTATCTCTTCAGCATCAACAAAGTATTTTTGCTATTTCCTGCCAATTATATTGGGTCAAAATGGAAAATGCGCTCATAATCAGACAACTATAGTATTTGGACTAAACGGCTCATTCTTCACTTTAACGTAGACTAAAATGAATTACGGTACGTTTTGACTTTTTGAATCTACAGTAGCTAGGTAGTCTATATATAGCCACGAGCCAGACCTATACTGAGTACTGACTCAATGTGTAAAATGTCAAAAATATAAAGAAGCTGAAGACCAATTTTGCAGTAAAACTGGCAACAAAGACATGCGGATTTGTGTCACAGCGCAGTTTCTGCGCTACAGTGGAATCAAATTAGTACATTTCATGAAATGTTCACGACCAATGAAAATTCATGACCAAATTTTATGAACCTTTCATGAAATAACTGTATTTTGTCATTTAAATGTGACTTTTGTTCATCAAAATGTTTATATTTAATGAAATATTCATGAACAAGTTTCATGAAATTTCATGAATAATAAGTTCATGAAATAATCAATAGATTTCCTATGAATATTCATGAACGTTCATGAACGATACAACATAATGAACATAAAGTTCATGAACTAATTTGTTGTTCATCAAACCTCATGAACTGTTCATGAAATACATTCATGAATAGTTCATGAACAGTTATTCATGAACTACATGTTTCATTTTTGATGAACTGAACATGAACTATTCATGAACGGATATGAACATTCATGAACGACCCATGAAAGTTCATCAGTTCATGAACACATTTTCGCCGGGGTTATCCCCTCGCCCGGCGCCGAAGGCCTGAGGGCGAGGGTGCTAATATCGACCGGCGTTTAGTCCCTTATCACGCGAGATCCAAGCCGTTCCTAGATCTAGAATCAGTTTATAGGTATATATATATATATATATATATATATATATGATCAACCGTCCTCATGCGCGGCATCGGAAAATGTGGCACTGGTAACTAGATACTCAGATTAAATTGAACCGTCACAAGATAGTTTTTTGAGGAAATAGAAATCCGAGTCCGAGTATGTATTTTGACTCGCTAATTCCAAATCTGTTTTCAGAATTGAAAACGGTTATATATTGATCGAGATATTCAACATAATATTCGACGAAGTGACCGGCTAATCATAGCCGACAAAGCCGACTAACTTTCTAAGTACATAAACCATTTTTACGAAGGGTATTCACGTTCTCGTAATATAGTAGACACATACAGTGTATGTGATGTATTTTGACTCGCTAATTCCAAATCTGTTTTCAGAATTGAAAACGGTTAAATATTGATCGAGATAACGTTCAAAATAATATACGATGAAGTGACCAGTTTATAATCGACTAATTTCTAAGTACATAAACCGTTTTTACGAAGGGTACTCACGTTCTCGTAATATAGTAAACGCGTATGTTATGTATGTTGACTCGCTAATTCCAAATCTGTTTTCAGAGTTTAAATCGGTTAAATATTGGCCGAGATAACGTTCAAACATTTCTTCGACGAAACGGGCTTTTGGAAATTGTGAATTTTGGCAAAACAGAAATACACAGCCACGGCGTGTGAGGTCTGGGCACCATGGATGGAGAAATTCCCGTAGGGTGGGGGGGGGGGGGTAGAAAAGGCGGGCGAGAGGTTATTGCGAATTCGTATTTCTAGTAACTATATAAAACAAACCTTGGACAAGGTGATCTATATACTGTACTGTAGCTAGAACAAAAAAGAAAGGAGCATATAGGCAGTTACCAGAGGTTTACCACAGCCTATTTTCCTCTTGCTGCTGGCTGTTTTTTGAGTACTGTAATTTTTGGGCAACACTTTATAGTTTATTATACAGTAATATGTAATTTTCTGGCAACATTTTCTGGACACAGATATCTATTTTTGAAACATACAGTACACAGGTACAGCCTGCTATCTTCGTTTTATAGGGCCTATTCAATATCATAATGTATGAGCCAGCTAGCCATGATAATAACAGTGAGATCCCACAAACATTTGTATTTAATATGAAAAATTTGTGACATGCATGGATAACAGGCCATATCCCAGTTACTACTGTAGTGTAGGCTAGATCTGGATTTAAGCTTGGTGGGAATTAATAGTGGGATGCAAATTTATCACATACAGTATTTTGTGTACATGCAGATATGATACACATTTATGTACAGACATTTATGTACATTTATGTACAGATTGTAAACGTATAACTGCAAAGAAACGTTAATATATTTAACATGTTCCTTTGCAGTTATGCTCCTTCATACGATTGCAAGTTATCTTAATTTCCCAGGTGTATTAAGAGCGTGTTTTTAATTTCCCAGGAGTATAAGACCGTTTTCTAAGGGTTCAGTTTTTTTTTATACACATTGTACTGTACTGTAAGTGTGGATGAATGTGTAAGTGGTAACAGAGTAAATTACCAGTGGCTTATTTAATATTATAATTGATTAAAAATAATATATATAGTGATTTTGAGAGAGTGAGAATCTTATTACCACTGTAGCCACTGTACCCTGATTTGTTTGTTAAAATAAACTACTTTTCCCACTGGGATTCTACCTGTATTGCTTGACTGCAATCACCTCCAGACAGCTGAAAGGCCAAGAAAGTGGTACATTTATAATTCTATAATAAAACAATTACTGTATTGGATTCGGCTACATGATATTAATACGAATTAGTATCAACCAACTAGTGGTCTATTACAAATTCGGCATTCTGATTGGCTGAGCTACTCACTGTCTATATTGGTGATAGACCACTGCGTTATCCAGTCACAAACCTTCTTATACTGGAATATTCTTATCCTGACCAATCAGAAGCCACGACATATTCAAGCTGCAAGCAAAACCTGGAATCTAGTCCAAACGTAGCTAAAATTTATAAAAACGTCCGCTAAAATGTATATACGAGTGACGAAATCATAAAAACATTGGCCCGAAAGTAATGGAAATTGTTCAGTTTGACATTTTCGTATAAGAAAATGAATTCGCTTATGCCTATGGAGTATATCCATACCAAATTTGAAGCAAAGTAATTACAATCTCGTTTTTTTGTGAGTGATTGTTTAATGTTTATCATGTGCCATCGAGCAATCAGAAGGTTACAGGTTCGATTCCTGTCCGGGACTCAGAATCATTTTCTGAGGATACGAGCTTGACGACCGTCCATGTATCGTCTACATTTTAAATGGGGAGACTTCTACAAACAAAAAGATAAAACTATCTTAAAATTTGGAACAATGTTTGATAAAACTTTTTTACGTTAAAGAAATGTAGTATAGAACATGGGGGTACCAGGACAGTTTTCCAAAAGTCAGATCCATTTTTCGGAATCTGGCGATTTTCTAAAAGTCAGATCTTTTTTTTTTTGGAATCAGGACAGTTTTCCAAAAGTCAGATGCATTTTTTTTGGAATCTGGCGATTTTCCAAAAGTCAGATCCATTTGGAAGAGTCAGATCCATTTTTAGGAATCTATACGATTTGGAAAAGTGCGTTGGTACCCCCATGTTCTTTGTGTGTGGACTGCCATGGTTCAGCCGTGTGTATGGTTTTTTAGGTCCCATGTGTTGGTTAAATTTGTGGAAACCATATATTAGGTTTTTGTGACTGCCATGGTTCAGCCGTGTTAGACGGTGCTAGACTCGTCTTCTTCGGGGGTTTTAGCAACGTGGCGATACACGTGCTTATACCCACAGTAATTCCACCAGATAGAATGCCGAGTAGGGACTTACTTTCTCAACTATACAATATTATACGTCACGTTTTAAGAGCTCGTCTTTCTTTAGTTCGTTGGTTAGCTCTTCAGGGTTTTCGATAGCATCAAATCCTCCGAGAGTACTACTAAACTTACTAATAAGTAGGTCAGTCAGAAACTCGTTAGCTTTTTGCATCCTTTTACGTTCATACTCAACGTACAGTTTGTCTACTACTTTGTTTGATGCTTTTTTAATGTAGGCAACCGATTTGTCCAATTCTCCATCCTCAGCTAGTTTAGTCAGTTCGTCTCGTTTTTTATCTACAGGTACACCAATTTGCGGGGTGTCGTCGACTTGCGGTGTGTCGTCGACTTGCGGTGTGTCATTCACTGTAAAAAAAGTTGAGTAGAATGAACTCAAAATATTGAGTAAAATGTGCACCCACAGCAACTCCTTATTTTGAGTAAAATATTCATTTACTCATGCTTGAGTAAATTCTACTCAAAATTTGAGTTCTAGTTACTCAAGATAAATGAACCCACAGCAACTCCTTATTTTGAGTAAAATATCAATTTACTCATATTTGAGTAAATTCTACTCAAAATTTGAGTTCTAGTTACTCAAGATCAATGCACCCACAGCAACTCCTTATTTTGAGTAAAATATCAATTTACTCATATTTGAGTAAATTCTACTCAAAATTTGAGTTCTAGTTACTCAACACTAATGTGCCTAATGTAACTCCTCATTTTGAGTAAAATACCTAAATACTCACAATTGAGTATACAGTAAGTTGTTAGCGAAAATTAACAATTTGACAAAATACAAGCAAAAGTTAGTGGCAGTTCATAAAAATTATATATTTTTCAGGAATTAAATTTACAAAACAAACAAGTTATATTAATTTATAGTGCATGCATCATGTTGAAAGTTCTTCTAAATTATTTTTGAATGTAATTGTTGAGGAAGGACATTTTAACCCATCCAATATGTTTAAAAACACACTTTTGGAGAAATAAACAAAAGTTGTTGATAGATGGCAGGTACTGGAACATGGACACGTAATTAGCAGCCATGAATGTTGCTGCCGCTTCAACAACAACTCCTTCCACTTTTTAAATGTTTTTTTCTGCAGCCAAGAAGATCTCTGGGGCTTCATATATTAAGCCTTTCACAATAACATGTGGCGACGAATTGGTGCTATTTTCAACCACTTTTTGAATATTAGCATCTTCCTGAAATTATTCAAATAAAAAAAATCTCAGCATATAAGTGTAAATAACAAATAACTGAGAAGAAAATTTAAAAATATACCAGGGCTAATCGTCCTTAGTTGCAGCCGGTGGCTGAATTGCGAATGGCGCAGATCAAACATGGTCGAGTCGAAGGTATATTAAATACCCATGTCTGACCACTTAACTTCAAACCTCAGTGGTGAGTGGCAGCACACTAACAGAACACGCCACCCATGCTTCCATATAAGGCCTAAAAAAAAAAATCCTGTGGTTCCTATTTCATGTCCTCAAAAAAGTAGGGTAGGTAGGTCGGAAAAAAGTTGTTTTTTTGAGAAAAATTTTATGTTTGAAATTGGTAATTGCGATCGATTGGTCATTGTCGCAACACCAAACATTTGAAGAAGCAGCTAAATATTTAACAGTTCATTGTAGAACTGTCACTTTTCTTAATACGTATTAAATAATGTACTCATTAAATGGGACTATTAAACAACTATTAAAAGAGATTTAACATAACACCATTTTAAAGTAACTTCTCACAGTAAATGTTAATAATATTAAACAACATTAAAGTGTTCAAAAGTGTCTAGTACATGTATTTTTGTTATACAGTATTATGTGAACAGAATGTTAGTCAATTAACAATGTAACAATTCAACTAGTTGCATTTTTTCCATAAGGCCGCTGGCAAACTGTGGTATGTCCAGCCTCATTGCACACTGAGCACATTGGAAGAACTGTCTTATACTTCTTCTTAAGCTCTTGGTCCACTGTTGCATCTGCTCCACCACAAACACAGCAGACATCTTTTCTTCCAACATCTGAGCCATAGTAGGAATTCTCAATGAAAGACTCACACGTCATTGTAAGACGACTAAAAACCTTCCCCAACAGTGGATTATGTGGTGGGCATACAGGTGAACCACAGCTATAATCATACTCAGACAACATCAGGGCGCACTGCATAGCTTGGCGTTCAGTAAGTTTAGATTTAGAGTAAATAACTCGAGGCTTCTGGCATTCAATACAATTAATAATCATGCGTGCATTCTGTGCAGTGTACACAGATGAATCACCTTGAAGTCCCTGGCAATGTTCCTCAGAGAGAAGAGCAGTCTGGAGATCCTTAGCCTGCGACTTTGTCTTCTTAGTTGTAGAGGACTTTGACTTCTTTCCATCCTTGGCACTGGCCTTGGCACTGGCCTTGGCCTTCAGGGTTGGACGGTCAGATTCATTAGTATCCTTGTTCCATGCTTCTTGAAATGGTAGGAAGTGCTCACTTGATGCATCAAGCATAGGGTCGGGTAACCACTTTAGGCTCTCTTTAGTAAGATGACTTGGAGTGCAACATGACAGGTCATTACACTTTCGGATTTGGAAGATGTATTGCCGCTGTCGACAATGGTTGTCAAGCCATTTCTGGTATGATGCTACTTTGCGGGTATGCTCCTTAATAAGCTTGTTTATATCCAATCCTGGAAAGATGCTGAGATGACGTTGAAGAGCAACTATTTCCTCTTCTTCCACAGGATCCATAGTAGAGACTGGCTTTTCCTTCAATGCTAATCTTTCAAATCTTCCACGCAGTAGATCCTGTACACCAGATACAGACTTTTCCCATTCCTCTTTTATCTCTGGGTGCCTATGGGCTTTCTCTCGAACAGATTTCATTGCATTACATGACTTTATCAACTTCTCCACACCGTTTGAACAGGGTTCACGTCCAATGGCACAATTCTGTAAGCCAAGATTTAGAATCGACATTATTCGTTCAGCTGGGTTGGTCCAACTTTGACCTGGGGCACATCTTCCTGCAATAATAAAAATAGCTATAAATCCATATGGAATTTTAATATTAAATAACATCTATAAATTTAATAGTTTTTGAATACTGGTACTTTTAATTTACATCCCATCAGACTCATCTGTGATATTTACCTGCAATCAGTAGATCAAGGTCAAGCTCTTTAAATATACAAATGAGTGAGCATTTTACTGCTTCCAGAGTGTTGCGCTGATCTGTTCCACCATCAGAAAACTTTAGTAGAACATGGTGTGTGTTATCTTTCAAAAGCTTTGTCATAACTGCTGCATGACGAAAAGGGTTGGATGTTTGGAAAACTGCATCATTTATCACTGTTGTGATTTGACCCCTCACAAAAGATTTCTTTGGATCAGGAGGAATATCACAATGCAGGTACACAGAAGGTGTCAAGGAACCTTTGTGATGCATATCATGGTCTGCAGCTGACAGAGTTGAGCTTCTTGGAGCCAATGTTTGCTTACCACGAACACCAGTTGACAGAACGACGCCAGGTTCACCAACATTTACCTTAGCCTTGTCATCACAAAAAAACAAAGAACATTCTTTTTGAAGAATAACAGAAAGATGCTTTAAGTATAGAAGAATGGCAGCACAGTAATGGTCATCTGGATGAGCTAATCGAAGCTGACGACGCTGAATCTTGTATTGAACTGCAAACTTTTGAGTGAAACTCAGGGCTGTGTGTGCATATGGGTTTCTGGGAGTAAACTGAAGGCGAACAAGGGCTTTTGATGGAATAGGTGTATCAGCCGGGCACTTGTCTTTGGCTTGAGATATTAAGTCCCTCAACGAAATCCATTCAGAAATATGAGCTACATTGTGACGACGCTCATCTGCAGCACTTACACTCTCAATTATTTCACCAAGCTTCTCAAAAAATACATCAAATGTTCCAGTAGGTCGCCCAGCATTTAATTTACGCAGATCAGCAAGCAATCCTGTTTCACCAAGGAAGATCAGTCGTAGACGCTGTTGAGTATCTGGATGTGATGCTACACTAGAATCAATGGCCAAACTCTGGTATATAAATTCTGCAGCACTGGGAGAGATGGAGGCAATGTTGGCAAGCTGTTGTTTGAAATTTCTTTTCATTGTTCGGGTATGGAATTCTGGAAATCTTGGCTTAATTGCTGCCATCATCTTTGCAGTCTGGGTAAGTTTTTCATTGACAGAACGACTTTCATCAACTTGAACCAGACATACCACAGTTGTGTACGAGCCACCAGGTGCATACTTGAACATATCAACTGGAACAGATAATTGGAGTTTCTCTAGGAAACGAAATCGTTGAAGGTTGGTTTCAAATGTTTCAGTGATATGTTTGGATTCATCAAAAAACAATGGTTGAAGGACACCTGACTTTCTGATCTCCTCATCCAGAATTTTATATTCTTCTTGAGTAGGATACAAAGTTTTTGTTCTGGCCTCAACAACACAATTCTCAGATACTTGTCGAACAGGGTGATCGAGAATTCTGATGGTTCCTTGTACTTCCTTCTGCACAGTCAAATAGTTCTTGTAAGCATCTAGACAATCAGCAAGGGCTTCTATGTTTTGCTGCATTCTTTCCCATTCAGGGCTGGATTTCATCACAGGCCTGTTGCAAATACTATATAGTGCTTGTGAGTGACTATGAAGCAGATTACTGCACAATGGTTGCGATTTTATTTTTTTACGTTTAATGTCATTATATCCTTGGTACTTGTCAAACACAGGTGGGATCTCAGTTACATCTTTTTTCCTTGAAGCTGCATCATTTATGACCATGTGTTGATTGGTGATATACCATAGACAATTGCATACAACCTTGATATTAAAGGTTTAAAAAAGTTGAAATAACTATTTTGAATTTTATCTCTTTAAATCTACAGTATTAAACAACAAAATGAATCAGTCTCTCTGTATGACACAATAATGATGGTACTGACCTGTATGATGTAACTGCCTTCGCTTTCTTTGGTCGATATCGGAAATTTGCATCCTTCTGATTCGTGTTCTGCCAACAAGTCATTGTACATCTCATCTTTTCGGGACAGACCAGTTTTCATGCCTGAACTAAAAACAATGCCTTTGACAGTTAATTTTGCACAGCAATGAATTTAAGTGAAACAAAACACAAGAAAATCCTGGTTTAATATATAGCTGTTATATTGAAAAACAAATCTAAACTATTCAACTTAATCATTTTGCTGGCAATTTGTATGAATATTAATTATTTTATACTTTTAATATGCCAATAATATGGCTCCAAACGGCCAAACAAAAAGCCTTGAAATGGGCCACGAAATACAGAAATTAATTTACCTGGATTTCCTTTTCTGTGGCATATCGCGTTCTCTGGCCATCAGCACTGTAAAGGCGTTTCTTTGCTCTGAAATATTATCTTCTTCTGCACTTTCTTGTTGCTCACCAGTACAAGATATCTTCAAATATTTTATTTTGAAAGAAATAAGCGACTGAAGTGTCAAATCGTCACTTAATTCAAACGGCAACGATGTCCAGCGCAAGTGTTCTTCCTGTGTCGTTTCAAACTTGCAATCACTTGTGGGAATTCCGTGATATTCGACAAGTAACTCGTGGAATGTTTTGTGATGAGGCACTGAAGCGAAAAATCTTTTTTGTGTCATATTATGCAAACAAGGTTCGACAATAACTGTCACAACAGACGCCATTTTGGCGTCAGGTTGACCCGCAACCACCCAAAAAAAATAGGGTCGGAAGGTAAATTGTAGGGTCGGTCGGGAAACCGGAACCACAGGATTTTTTTTTTTAGCCCTAACATTGCTGTTATAATGGTGAATTTTAATTATGATACAGAACAGATGAAGATCTTGGTAGACAATCTATAGTAGCACAACATACTACATACAATTTCTATTCACTGCACTTCAAATCTCATGCTGTATAAAATAATTCATTTTAATGAAATATAATATTTCAGAAAAAGGAATTATATTCAAACATGTAATTGCAAATGCAAACTCAATCTTTGTGGCACATTCAAACACCTCAAAGAAAAACAGACAAGCCTGTGCTGTATTATTGATTACAATATGGAGATAAAGCTAAAATAATGATCAAGTTTGTAAACTGGAAAGCTCTGTTAACACTGTGGTGTTCATTAAAATTCTGCCTACATGAAGTAGATGCTTGCTATTGATACCGAACGAACGAACGAACGAACTCACACACGGAATATAAACTATAAAGCGTTGCTAAAGGCACCGCAATTTGCATACATGTGCACAGGAACATGGTCACGTATTATATTTAGATCATAATAGCTAGTTTACAAGCGCAGCGTAAAAACTTGTTATTGTTGGACAAGCTGAATACAGATTCCACAGAATAGAGATCAACAGTTGATCTACCTTCTCATCAAGTCTGTATTCAGCTTGTGCAACAATAACAGGTTTTTACGCTGCGCTTGTAAACTATAATAAGAGGCCGAGTATATTGCAACGACAACAAAATAGGATCAAACCTAGCTCATCATCTTCGAACACGAGGCCCGAAGTATCTTCGAACACCCGACGCAATGCTACCCAGTAAATCATAGTTATAATATTAAATAAGTAATGATAATTACTTTACCTCTGTCATTTCGAGTGTTGGTTGCGTTGAAAGAATATTATTCAAATCCAAACGCGAAGTTGACTGTTACAGCTATGCCGAGGGATTCAGTTGCATGTGGCGACTGTCGAAGCGATTAGAGCTTCAATGCTGTGTCGGATCAAAATTTCCTGTATTCTGATTGGTAGAGCCGCAGTCGGACCTCTGCGAAGACAGTGTTGCATATTGTGTTGCTAAATTAAGCACACCGTCATTGTCGCCTGATTGGTCGAGAACTCATTTAGTTGATCCGATTGAAATAAATGGTCAAAATATAAAAATAAATATAAATATATGTTCACCTTAGCTTATAAAATAGCATAGCGACTCTTCGCTCTATACATCTCTTCGCTCTATACATGTCTTCACTAAGATACATATAAGATAGATATGTATGTTTAGTTTTCATGTGACGGGCAATGCGAGGGGAAATGGCCTCTTATGCCACAGTGCATTGCATGCATGCAAACAAGCATGCACAACTATTTGCATGCATGCACACTTTAGAAGGGTAGTCACAAAAGCAACAATGAGACAAATAGAGTATTTGTGAGCAAGTGACCCAATGTCATCGTGCAAGTGATTCCACTAAATCACATGCATTTAAGTGAGGAGAACCGACTCTGACAAATTAGAACGTGTGAACAGACCTTTAGTGTATAATTGATGATAGCAATTTTGCTCAGTTTAAACTTACTTATGTCATGAATAGAATTTATGAATAGAATTTACTCCATTTAGCGAATTAAGCTCATCATGACATATTGCCTACTCGTATTCTTTTGAGTAGAATTTACTCAGTTTAGTGAGTTAAACTTACTCATATTATAATGAGTAGATTTTACTCAGTCTTGGGTAATTTATGTACCTACTCAAAGTATGAGTAAAATTTCGAATTTACTCCAAATAATGAGTTAGAGTACTCCCAATTCTAGTTTTACTCACATGTGAGTAAAGTTTACTCATCATGTTGAGTAAAATTACTCAACCCACAAATTACTCAAAAATTGAGTAATTGTTTACTCAAATTTTGAGTAGAAAACAATTTACTCAATTTATGAGTATAATTTACTCAATATTCTGAGTTGAGCGACATGTTTACTCAAACATTGAGTAATTTTACTCGGGCTTTTTTTACAGTGTTTACTTCTTCCGCAATAGTAGATTCTGCGTCTTGTTTTCTTCAATGAGTTCGTCAATTGTCTCAAGATTTTTTGTCTTGCGCTTTGGCATGTCTTATATTATACAATATGTTTTATTTTTCCGGAATAACTACTTCGTACGAGTACGGGTGTCTTAGAAGTATCTCCAATCTTGCGTACTCATTGTCTTTCAACTGTTTTACTATTTTCTCGATCTCCGCTTTATCTACTCTGTTGAGATAATCGTCTACGATGATTTTCATATCGTTTCTGTTAGGGTTATAGAATGTCACTAACTTTGAGATGTTCTCACGATATGGTTTACTAATTGAGGTTAGTTGTTGTGTTATAACGATTGTGGATATTAGGTTGTAATGTCCAGCACTAAAGGCTAATTTAACTAATTCACTCGTTCTATTTTTGACGTCCTGTCCACTTGCGCAATCGTCTAGTATTATCAACGAGTTGGTACCTTTATATAAATCTCGGTTACGTGTTTAAGAACTATGTTGACACTGTCCTGCTGACACTGAATAGCGATAAAGTCTGGATCTTTTATGAATTTCCATTCTCTGTACGTCTTATTCCACTCGAATGTTGGACATATAAGAATGATGTAATCGAAGTGATTCGTATAGTCTTTCTCTATCATATCCAAGAGGTAGTACGTTTTACCACAGGCTGTCATGCCAACAATCAGCATGTTAAAAGGTGTTTTCATATAGAATACTATATGTTTTAGAACTGGATTTTTTGTAGATCGTTGTTGATGAGGTTTACAAGACCGTCGGAGAGCACGAATAATATTCTACACATGACGTTCGCTGCTGTGGCTTCTTTAGTGATTTCCATCAATATTCCTGACTGGGTGTTCACAATCTTTTTTCCAGTCGCGACTTTCGAGTTATCTTCGATAGACCTAAGGTTATTAACCAAAGCGAAACCATCATTGTAAAATTTTTGGATAGTCATATGCTGGTCGGAGTTTAGTTCTTGTCCGAACAATCGTGCTGCTTCTTCAAAGAGGCTTGATTTCGGCATTCCTTGACTGTAGACCATACTTGGTACGCCTTCTATAGTGAGTTTGACTGACTCTATTTTTGGGTAGACGAATTCCTCACTATCTGCAGTTCTTGTTTTGTTTGTGAAAAGTAAAACGATAGCTTTCATTGTTTTCTTGGCAGGTTGATATTCTCATTCACTAGTGTGCTTCCTTTATCCCACTCCACAGTCTTCATTAGTGCAGTGATGTGTTCGTATGATAGAGATCTATCGGATGCATATAGAGACGATACTTCATCAGCGATCTCTTGATTCTCGATAGTTTCGTACTCCAACTCAAGGTTCTCCAACATGTAGCCAGCCACAGCTGATCCAGATTGGGCCACCATAATATCAGATGCTTTGGGGAGTGTGATTATGTACCTGAAATTGTTGTTCATGTTGTACGGTGCATATAAACCGTGATCTTCTAGAATCTTGTTGAGTCGAACCTTTTGTTTGGTGCCATGTATAGAGAACATTAGACCATCACTAGCTTTTTGTGTATTTCCACTGGCCGCGCCACTGTCGTCCTTTGAGATTAGCTTTCGAAGGTTCTCGTTTGCTAGGCCGTATTCGACCATCTGAACTCGCTCGCTGTTAGATTTCCACAGATCTTTAACGTACTGATGACGCTTTCGCCACTGTTGTCGTACACGGACTCACCCGCTAATTTTATCACCAGTCTCTCAAGTAGTAGTCTCGAAAGGTTGTTAAGAAACCATGATTTCGCGTTCGAACTTTTAAAGTCGAATAGAAGATGGAGACTGGAGGGTACCAAACAAGTGTTAGCTTTTGTTCTCGGGATGTCGACGTATAGCTCCTCCCCTGGATTGGCTTTGTTACAACATGACGGGTTCTCGTGCCTTTTATGGTAGACATTACACGACGTCTATACCCAGGAAGCAATTCCTTTTCGTTCGTATTCATACCGTATATATTATAACATATGTTTTATTTCCTCTGTTTGTACTGATCGTAGACGAACCAAGCTAGTGCTATCGCTAGGATCCACAAATTAGACGCTAACCAAGATATACCTTTAGCTCCCCACTTTAACACAGTCGCCACCATGTTTAGTAGTCCAGCCAGTAGAGGACCAGCCTTTGTAGCTAGATTAGCTATAGCTATTCCTAATTTTCCAAGTGCTTGGCCACCTTTGGAGACAACACTTCTAGCGGATATTATAATGGTAGTGATAAAAGAGACTATATGGTTATTCCCAAAGCCGAGACACCCAACCAATTTTCCTTAAACCACTCCTTTATTTTTTGTAACCGATTGACGTCCTCTTCTTGTCGCTCCCTTACAGTCTCAAGTTCCAATTGCCCTAAGGTTCTGTCCCTAGCTGTCTCGAGACCTGCCAATCGTTCGTTCAACTCGAACTCCTCTATGGAACCAACTTCCTCTCTATTGCGAATGTTCCCAGTCTCATTAATAGTGTCCTGAAAATGGTCGGCTTGTGCTTTTAGAAATAGTGGTCTATGGTGGTTGGATCGACTGTTTTGTTTGGGGTTAAGACGCCTAGTAGCTCGCGATTCTCTTTGTCTGTTAGACCTACTATTGGTGAGTCGTCGGGGTTTGCGTCAATCATCCGTTGTCCTCTACTTGTCTCGTCCCTTTCAACGACTTTGCCAACAAGACTTAGGAACTGTGTCAGCGCCTTATCGTTTCTCGTTATTTTGTTAATAGTTAAACGACCATCCTTATTTCGCTTTAAGACGACATGTGGTTTACCTCGCTCGCTATTTTTTAAAATAGGTTTGTACTCGATATTATTAGTCCCCGTCCTTATGTTTGAGTTTTTAATTGACTCGAGTACGTTGTCGTCGTTCATATTAAGATCTATGTTATACGTCTCTCTCATAAATCGACTCAAAGCCGTATGCAAGTCATTTTCAGGGTAGTTAGGTGCGTTAATATTTGGTAGGTTTTCAACTGAACGAACCTTCATGACGTCACCACTACCCTTATTGGCGATTTTCACCGTTTTTTCGTCATCATTGTCTGTGAACGATGTCTCATTCTCTCTATGTTGGTTTCTCCTAGTTAGTTCTCTTTTTATCCTAGTTATTCTGTCGCTAACTTCGTCATACTCAACACGGACGTTACTCGACATAATCCTATTAGCGTACTGTATACTCTTCACCAATATTATCGTATAATTCTCTTCGGTATCGACGAGTTCTTCGTTTAGTTGTTCGTCCGTAGATGATTTAAACTCGTCACGTTCTTGCATTTCGATGCCATCGAATCCTCCTTCAGCCATTTATATACTACTCGATATTTCGAATATCACTTTCTGGTATCCATGAATTATGTTTACTGTCATAACCAAGCCACTTAACTAAAGCCATCTTTTTACCTCCCACCTTCTTTCTCTTTAGTATCTTCTCAACCTTATAAACGTCGTCTTTTTTGTCAACAGCTGATAGCTCTTCTTCGTAAAACTTACCGATGGGTTCCCCTTCATGGTCCTCTATCTCGTACATGTACGTGTTAGGGTCGCCACGTATAACTTTTGACACTTTGAACAGTTCTTCAGTGAAGTTAGCTTCATACCCTTTGGTGAAAATACTTTTATACTTTGATATCCTGACAGTCTCACCTACTTTGAACTTTGGTAGTGGGCATCCACCGAAATGGTATCCAAACAATGTCGTCCATACGTCGTTTTCGTTTTTCTTATACTCACATCTTTAGGTTTCATAAGAGTAGTACTGTGTTTGGTATTGTTGTAATTTTCAACGAGCTGATCCAAAATGTCTATCCACTTATACGTTCCTTTACTATAGAAGTACTTCCACATAGACGTCTTAAGTGTTCTGTTAAACCGTTCCACGACTGCTGCCTTTTTATCGGAGTTCGTGCTAAAGTATTTCACATCGTGTTTCTCCAATAGATCTTTCACACCAACGTTATAGAATTCCTTACCATCATCGAACTGAACCAACTTTGGATACTCGCCAAATCTGACGAAGGAGCAGACAAAGTAAGAGACAAAGTGACAAACTAAAAAACATGAAGTCGCTTTTCAGAGAGCAAGAGGAAGACACAAGAAAGGTCAACGATATGTTTCCTACAGTCACACAAAGGCAAATAGCATTCAAAGGATACACTAGATCGTATAACGTTGAAGTGATCGACAATAAGGATCCACTATCACAACTCAACAAAACTAGAGTAACTGTGGGTCTAACTCTAAGGAAAGACCTAAGACAACTAAGAAGTATAAAATACAATGAGACACTAAAAGTGACTCTAGAGAAAAAATTAGATGGAGATAGAACGACGTTTAAAACCGCGTTCTTCAATAGTGTCACTAAAATAATAATTAATAGTAACGGCATATATAAAACCACAAGACAGTCAAGCGAAGAGATAGTAAATCGTATAGCTGTGTGGCTATCAGAAGGGTCTGGGTGGACTATAGACAATATAGACGACCACTATATAAACGTAATAGTGTACGAACCTCTAAAAGGATCCAGCTATATCGAACTACCGTTGGAATTGAGGAACTCATTGAAGGGTCTAATCAACATAAAGAATAATGACGACAAGTGTTTCATGTGGTGTCACATACTACATAAGAACCCAGTACGCGAGCACCCAGAGAGAGTGTCAAAACATAAGAAAAACATTAACACTGTAGACTATGAGGGAGTCGACTTCCCAGTATCAGTTAAACAATACAATAAAATAGAGAAACTTAATAATACAAACATCAACGTATTTGGGTATGAGGACAAACAACCATTCCCCATCTACGTGTCCAAAGAGAGCAACGAGGATCATATGGACCTACAGTACAGTACTGCTAATAACAAAAGATGAGAAACAACACTACGTATATACATTAAGGACTTTAATAGGTTTATGTATAATCAATCAAAACACAAGAGCTTCTGTAGGTACTGTCTTCAATGTTTCAGTACAGTTGACATACTAGAGAATCACAAAGAGAATTGTATAGTGGTTAACGGAAAGCAAGCAATTAAGATGCCAGAAGGGACAATATTCTAGAGTACAAAAACTTCCACAAACAACTAGAAGTACCATTCGTCATATACGCTGATTTCGAGGCTATTACGGAGAAGATTGACACAGTGGCACCGTCTACAGACAAAATATACTAACGCATACCAGAAACACACAGACTGCGGATGTGGGTACAAGGTAGTCTGCTGCTACGACAACGGGTACAGCAAGCCTGTAGAGGTATTCCGCGGTAAGAACGCAGTTAGGAAATTCATGAAGAAGATGCTAGAAGAAGTCGAGTACTGTAAAAAGGTAAAGAAAGAACACTTCAATAAGGACATGATTATGACTTCCGCTGATAAGATCAACTTTAAGAAGGCTACTAGATGTCACATATGTGATAAGAATTATGTAAGTGGAGACGTAAGAGTTAGAGACCATTGCCACGTCACTGGTAAATACAGAGGTTCAGCACATCAGCTATGCAACAGGAACTACAGACTAACTGATAAGATACCCGTCATCTTCCACAATCTAAGAGGTTACGATAGTCACTTCATAATGCAAGAAATAGGGAAGCTTGGACAGAATATCAACGTTATACCCAACAACATGGAGAAATACATGGCCTTTATGTTAGGTAAACATCTAGTATTTCTAGATACAGTACTGCCTAGAATTAACCTAACGGAAACCGCGGTTAACCGGGGTTCATCCACGGATGATCCGCGGATGATCCGCGGTTCAACCTGGGTTCATCTCCGGTTCAACCGAAGTCGATCCTCGGTCGATCCGCGGTCGAACCTCTGTTGGTCCGCGGTTCAACCTCGCGTAACCTAACCGCAATATTAACCGCAATCGAATTTCGGAATATGTCGTTTATTTCCGAAGTTTGGCGTCGTTTGACACATGGTTTAAGTTCTGTTGCAGTTCGAAGAAATGGGAAAGTTGTCAAAATAATGAAATATGCTAAGTTACGGCAGCGATGTAGAATATTACTTATTTCAGAATATAATATCGTTTGCTATGAATTTGATAATATCGTTTGGGAGAACTTGTGGCAACTTAAAATAAATACTTGTGCATTATCACAGGGAGCCGTAACGTGAAGCGAGTTTATAAACAGCGAACTAGCGAGTTTATTAGTGAAGCGAGTTTAACAGTAAAGCGGGTTTGTTTGGTATTTTTACACAAGAATTGTATTAAATCGCTATTAAAATGTTCTTACTTGTTAATTTTGTCGATCGACAATCGGGACAAATTACAGACAACCAGACCAGAAAGGCAATGAGTCAGTGTTTACATCAATTCGGAAGGCCGTTGACTGTGCGTCTCGCCGGTAGTGATTTCGGTAGTGATTTGTTTTGACGTCTAATGTAGTTGTTAGGTAAAATCTTAGCTTGAAAATCGGCTACATGATAGATTAAAGGTTAATGTTCACAGTCGTTTTGAAAATTTTGTAATTGAAAGCTGTGGTAACTTATATATTGGAAACATTTTTAGTGGATACCTTTCGTATCATCTGTGCCCCAATTTGAGTCGACCACCGGAAGTTAATTAGTCAAACATATCATCTGTCAATCTTTTACACAAAATATATAATCTAGAGGTCGTTTACACGAGCCCAACCCGGTCGACCCGTCTAATAATAATAAACTAATAATAATAAATTCCTGTTAGCGTTTACACGACAGCCGGGTCGACCGGGTTAATATATTCATGTAAACACGGGTTGACAGTCAGACCTTGGTTCGGGCGTTGTCTAAACGTAATCTTGTATATTCAACTTGAATTTAGCTAATACATTTGGTTTGCTTTTCCTTCCTTTTCTTCTGCCGTCGTGCAACGCATTCTCTATATTTGACCAACTCAGACAAAACACTCTTACAATAATGTATAAATCACCGTTTGCCGACACAATAGCGTCCAGAATACTCATTGAATAGATCTAATTTCATTTGCTTTCGTGTTCTTACGATCGGGCGAGATCGGAATCCGAAGTGTACGGTCGCCAATACTCTTGCGGTTGCGGTGGAATGTGTCGACCGCAACATCACCGCAACCGAACCGCAAACGAACCGCAACCGAACCGCAATCTAACTGCAACCGAACCGCAAACGAACCGCAACCGAACCGCAACCGCAGTGTTAGGTTAATTCTAGGCAGTACTGTAGTTTCCAATTCATGAGCTCTAGTTTAGACAGCCTAGTTAACAACCTACCAAAAGACTGTTTCAAATATACTTCCGAAGTATTCCAAGGTAAGGAGCTAGAAGTCAAGAACTAGTGTCGAGAAAGGGTGTGTACCCATACGATTATATGGATAGTTTCGATAAGTCTGGTCTAACATCGAAAGTCTACCATCAAAGACTAAGTTCTATAGTATGCTAAATGATGAGAACATATCGGAGGAGGACTAGGAACATGCGCAAAACGTATGGAACACCTTCGACATGAAGAGTATGGGCGACTACCACGACCTATACCTAATGTCTGACGTATTACTGTTATCCGACGTATTCGAGAACTTTAGACAAACCTGTAAATGTTACTACCAACTAGATCCATGTCATTACTTCACATCACCTGCACTATCATGGGACGCCGCACTAAAGATGACGAACATAAAACTAGAGTTGATGACTGATATAGACATGTTCCAGTTTATCGAGAAAGGAATGCGTGGAGGTGTGTCGTATATAGCGAATAGATATGGTAAAGCCAACAATAAATACATGAAGAACTACGACGACAAGAAACCTTCAAAGTATATCACATATACTTAGACACTAACAATCTATACGGTTGGGCGATGAGTCAATACCTGTACCTACCTACTGGTGATTCAAATGGATCAGTAACACATACACACCTATCCAAATACGTCAAAGACGACTCTAGAAAAGGACTGATACTAGAGGTCGATCTGGAATACCCTAAAGAGCTGCACGACCTCCACAACGACTATCCATTAGCTCCAGAGAAGGTGAGAGTGCATGACAATATGTTATCAAACTATTGTAAGAACATACAAAAGAAATTCAATATATCCATAGGAGAGGTAAAGAAGTTAGTACTTAATCTAAACGACAAAGAGAAATATGTCGTACACTATAGAAATCTACAACTATATAAGAAACTAGGAATAAAAGTCAAAAGAGTACATAGAGTACTACAATTCAATCAGTCGCCATGGCTGAGACAATACATATACTTCAATACGGACAAACGAACTCAAGCTAATAATGACTTCGAAAAAGACTTCTTCAAGTTAATGAACAATAGTGTGTTTGGAAAGACCATGGAGAATCTACGAAAACGCGTTAATGTCGAGCTAGTAACAAGTGAGGACAAACTGAAGAAACTAGCCTCGAAACCCACCTACATTTCTAGCAAAATATTTAATGATAACTTAGTAGCTGTGCACAAGATCAAAGAAACACTAACCCTAAATAGGCCAGCATATGTGGGTATGTGTATTCTCGATCTGTCAAAAGTATTAATGTACGACTTTCACTATAACTACATCAAAAAGAACTACGACGATAAAGCCAAACTACTATTCACCGACACAGACAGTCTAACATACGAAATTGAGACGGAGGATATATACAAAGACATCTACGCCGACAAAGACATGTTTGACTTTAGTGGATACGACAAGTCGTCTCCATATTTTGACCCAACTAACAAAAAGGTTATTGGTAAAATGAAGGATGAAACGTCAGGAGTCCCGATCGTCGAGTTTGTAGGTCTAAGATCTAAGATGTACAGCTATCTAAAAGAAGATGGAAAAGGTGGAAAGACCGCTAAAGGTATCAAGAAGAGTACCATTAGAAAGAACATAAGACACGATAACTATAAGGATGTTCTAATAAATAGTAAACAAATGTCTCACACAATGAAAACCATAAGAAGTAAAAACCATCAATTAGGAAGTTACGAGATTAACAAAATATCACTAAGTTGTTTCGACGCCAAAAGATACATTTTAGAAGACGGAATATCTAGCTACGCCTATGGACACTACAAAATAAACTAGAGAGATACCCAAACAATATGTCACAAAAAGAGAAATCTATAATTTAACCATTTTAACCAATTCTCAAATTTTACCAATTTATCAATTTTCAAATTTAACCATTTTAACCAATTCTCAAATGTTATCAATTTAACCAATTTCAAATTTAACCAACTTAATACCAACCAACACGTCCCACACGGCTCAACCATGGCAGTCACAAAAACCTAATATATGGTTTCCACAAATTTAACCAACACATGGGACCTAAAAACCATACACACGGCTGAACCATGGCAGTCCACACACACAAAGAACATGGGGGTACCAATGCACCTTTCCCAATCGTATAGATTCCTAAAAATGGATCTGACTTTTGGAAAACTATCCTGATTCCGAAAAATGGATTTGACTTTTCCAAATCATACAGATCCCGAAAAATGGGTCTGACTTTTGGAAAATCGCCAGATTCCTAAAAATGGATCTGACTTTTGGAAAAATGTCCTGGTACCCCCATATTCTATACTACTAAGAAATGCTGTTATGGTTGCTACTAAAACAATTAGACAACTCGCCCTCGTTGTTATGAGCAGATAGTCAACTCGGGCTTCGCCCTCGTTCACTACAGTGTATGTATAGGTTAGACAATGGTCACGAGTGCTCTATGCATGGGAGCATATATACGAGACCTTTAGAAATTAACCTATTGTTGTTAAAGGGGAACTGTATCCAAAAAATAAATTACTTTTAAATAAATCCCTTTAAGTATAATGTTTAGAAATGTTAATAGTTTTACGTTATCTGCTCTTGTACTCAAGAAATAACGTTTTCATTCTCGTATTTTGTGCTTCTGGACGCCGCCATTTTCGAGTTTGTTCGACGGCTCAAGATTGATGTACAGCGGTGGTTTTCTTTTCAATTTTGACGTCATTGAGTGCTAATCTTTTGTTCTTTGCACTCAAGTGACGTCAAAATTGAAAAGAAACACCCGCTGGACCTCGAGTATGAGCCGTAGGGCAAACTCGAAAATGCCGGCGTCCAGAAGCATAAAATATGGAATTTAAAATAGCTTCTAATCGTACGAAGGAGCATAACTGCATAACAAATTGTCAAAGTACTAATTATAGTCATATCATCAGTTCGAATAAAAATGGTTCAACTGACCAACGAGTTTTTACTATTTACGTTATACCGAAACGCAAAGTACATTGAGTCTCGGTATAATGTAAAACAGTAAAAACTCGTTGCTCTGTGGTCAGTTGAACCATAGTTAGTAGAGGAAGATGGTTTGGAAGCTCCATTGTCTTTCAAGATGACGCAATGGTCATGTTATTGTATTGGAGAAAGTGTTTGTTATTGGTTGAAGAAAGGAAATTCTATGGACACGTGACGGCGAAAGACTCACAACACGTGACGATGATGGACTACACTAATTAAATGCGAACGTTGTTATTGGATGACTGCTTCATTATACAGAAAATACAATACGTTCAGTGACCGTGAAAATGAACAAAAACATAGAACAATGACTTTTGCGGACCTTCCAAACCATCCCTTCTACTAACCATGGTTGAACCATTTTTATTCGAACTGATGATATGACTAATTAGTACTTTGACAATTTGTTATGCAGTTATGCTCCTTCATACGATTAAAAGCTATTTTAAATTCCCAGGAGCATAAAATCTTGTGCTTAACAACAATAGGTTAATTTTATACACTCTGTAGAGTCCCGAGAATTAAGGCGCTGTTGCAATGTTTCATGCAACTTGTCTGTAAGAAAAAGGTCAGCAGAGTGCAACGTGGGCCCATGCTTGCATTTACACGTTTTACTTAGCATGCCTCTAGATCAGTGTTGCGAGACAAGTTGCAAGATGTTCGGCCCTCGTGGTCTTCTATCTAATTCGAGGGACTCTATATCCCATAGGGCACGAGTGACCATTGTCTAACCGACTTACTGTAGAATATGGTCACACCCACGAATAATTTCTTTGTTCGTGTGCTCCATTTAGTCATTAGTATGCTCTACAGTGTGTCCCAAAAAAAAGGCTACCTTTTCAAATTCAAATTAGCATGTTAATTCAAGCAACCTATTGTAGTTCTTTGAAATTCATTATCGCTTTTGAAATACAAAACGCTTCTGAACGCTTTCCAAACGCAGACTTGAAGTTATTCTTAATCACCCGTGTGTGCATACACTAAAACCCCTTTGACATTGAACACAATAGGTTGTTTAAATTAACATGCTCATTTGAATTTGAAAAGGTAGCCTTTTTTTTGGGACACCCGGTATAGAGCGTACTAATGAGTATGCAATTCAGACAGTTTGTGGAATATAGAGCATTGAAATACTGTGTGGTGATTGGCTGAGTGGGGGTGACCATGTTCTAACTCAACCTCGTACCCAGGGTCTTCTCAGTGTCCGGGGAGGGAGCGCCCGGGATGGGAGGGGAGTGGAGCGAGGGAAGAGAAGACCCTGGTAAAGGCTGGTCACGTGACTCAAAGGATATTGGATTATTTTGTAACCTGGCTTATTCTCGCTTATATCATCCGGGGGGCCGGATCGCTGTGAAAACATGCCACAAACGTTTATAATTGAAAGTACAGTATAAGGATAATTTAAAAATATTACAATTTATTGGAAAGACAGTACGGACTGCAGACAGAAGTTGAAAGATGGTGGATTACTTCGAAAAATGCGTTGATTTACGGACATTTGTTGCTGCCATAAGATAAACATTAGGGACTTTAATATCTACGACGGCAACCTAGGACGGGGACGTCGTTCAAACAAAAGAATCTTCATGCGAAACAGTAAGAATGAATAATTTTTATTCCCAAGAGTAATTTCAACGCCGTTCTCGTTCTGTTTACAACGCCACTGAGAGCATTTTCACGTCTTTAGGACGACGGTAACTCGCGGAGAGATGAGAGATGTGACTTAAGACTGACTTAAACACCGACACTATAATCGTTTTAGGAATATTGAAGCGTTTTGGAGATCATAAAACAAGCTTGGAGTGTCAAATACGCTAGTCAATCGACCGTGGTTTCATTCAAATGTAAAAATTTGTATTGCTTTTACTGCCGTCGCCGTCCTAGGTTGCCGTCGTAGATCTTAAAGTCCCAATGATCAACGCCAGAACAGTTCGAATTTACAATTTTAATACAGTCAGACTATGACTATTATTTTAAATACTAATCATGTTTATCTTAATATGACAGCAACAAATGTCCAGTAAATCAACGTATTTTTCAAAGTAATCCACCATCTTTCAAGGCTTTCAACTTGTCTGCAGTCCGTACTGTCTTTCCAATAAATTGTTTATCTTTTTAAATTATCCATATACTGTTTATGCTTTCAATTATAGAAGTTTGTGGTATGTTTTCACAGCGATCCGGATGAAAAGAAACACGCTTCACTGCTTCACTTCCGCGACCGTAAAGACAGCGTAGCGACCATATGGAAACCAGGCTTAAGTAATGGCGGACTTCCGGCTTCATTTTCTGAACAATAGTTGCTCGATCCAGTCTTTATTTAGAGATCAGTGGTTTTGGCTCAGTTTCATCGCCTCGTTTCCTCAAAAGTTCTCCCTCTCCCGCCCAGGTTACTTTTGGGGTTACTGGGGTCACAGCCGTCAGGCTACTGTGTCAGGGTAGGGTGTCTGTTGGGGGTCTAGGTTACCTCAGCGAGTTGTTACAGTTCCTTCTGCCATTCACTTACTTCCATGATGGCAGATTATCACAGAGTGACTCCTTGTTATTGCGTGTATCCGGTTACTAGTTCTTGTGGCTGTGTTTGTGGCACTAACGTCACAACCGAACATGTTCCGGAAGACAGCGAATCTTCACCGAGATCTGGCTGCAGCTCCCCCAGTTGTCCGAAAATTAGCTCTATTCGGGCAAAAATGGTCTTGTCATTCGGGCATTCATTGTTGTTCATCGTTTAGCAATGGTTAAAAGTTGCATATAGTCAGACCCAGCCTATAGAATAGGCTTTTCAAAACACGAAAATCAAAATAGAAGGCCTGGTGTCTAGGCTGAGTCAGACCTTGGTTCGGGCGTTGTCTAAACGTAATCTTGTATATTCAACTTGAATTTAGCTAATACATTTGGTTTGCTTTTCCTTCCTTTTCTTCTGCCGTCGTGCAACGCATTCTCTATGTGTTAAAGGAGAGATATCCACGCGGTCTAAATTTGGAAAATCTGTGTTACTTTAACGGTAATTAAATACTTCGAATCCCGCACACTGCCGCGGCTGCAAAAACGAGAAAAATGCCCTCAAATTGCAGGAAATACACTTTCAGAGAATCAAAAATTCAAAGATTTGCTCGGGGGAGCATGCCCTCAGGACCCCCTAATGTACATGTTTCCAATGCATGTTCAAGTATACATTAATGAAAAACGTGTAATAATGCTTAGGCTAAACGATGGTAATTCGAGTTCTTCAGTAATATTGACGTCATCATTTATTCGGGCAAGTTTGGCTCAGCCCCCCCCCCCCCCCCCCCCCTACAAAATTTTGCCCGTACGCCTATGGTAGATATAACAGTATAGGTTGTAGACTAGCAATGTCTGAAATTAAATCGTATTTCTTTTACAGTTATATGAATATATTTATAATTTCCAAATATGTTTAAAATGTTTGCCCCCATTCCGCAGTATATCGTGACAACTTATTACGAAACTACTGTATAATGAACTTACTTATCTCACATTTCTCTGTAGTATAACTCAAATGTCAGCAGACACATGCATGCGTTGCGTACCTATTTTTATGTTTTCCGGGGAAGAGGTTCCCTCGGTAGGTTAAGTCCAGCACATTATTGCACAATTATTGCATCTACCGAGGGAAGGGGACTCCCTCTGTAGATTGTCGGCTGGCTATTGTATCGGCAAGGGACGCGGTTCCCTCATAGGATATTAGGCTATTATGTCTGCAGGGCGACAAGGTTCCCCTCGCATGCTGCTAGCAATTTACATTTGCTGGGAGACACGGGGATTTCCTCGGTAGATCGAGTGCTATTGCATCAGCGAGGGAATTGCATCTGCATGGGATGAGTTTTCCTGGGCAGCCAATAGCTGGATGGAGCTGCACCTAGGGCGAAAAGGTTCCCCTCGCACGCTGCTTGCAGGCTGTCAGCGAGGGACGCGGTTCCCTGGGCTGATGATAGCAGTCTATTGCATCTGCATGGGATGAGTTTCCCTGGGCAGCCAATAGCTGGACGGAGCTGCATGAGGGCGACTAGGTTCCCCTCGCTTGGCGGTGGCAGATTGTTGCGATTGCAGTGCTCGGCATTCTGCCAGGGGACGGAGGTTCCCTTGGTGGGTTACTGTACGTGCAAGGTTGGCTACAGCCGGAGAAGCGGTTCCCCCGGCACGTTTTGAACAGTGAGTGGCGGTCATTACGGGAAAGTATCAGACCGAGGTCTTGACAGTCCGAGGTCTGATATTTTCCCGTAATGACCAAGCGGTCGAGGTTAATAAGAGGTTTATTATATGGCATGGCTTTTTTAAACAACATACTTTACATATACGTTTTGAGTGACATAATCGTTCTTTTCAATCTCGTTCTTCTATTGCTTTCATGATAGTAAGACTCTCTTTTAGATTGTTCATCATCCGCCTCGTACATAGTGCTTAATTTACTGAATTCGTTCAATTTTTGCTGCCTTTCAAAGTTTCCTATCGTTGTTCCGCTTGTGCCTTTGTAAACCAAATGGTTGACAAAATCCGTAATCTGGCACAGGGCACGCAATTTCACCGGAAGTAGCTTGTGCCATATAATAAACACATATATACAGTCTTGGCTGTATATCTGCTGTATCAGTTATCATTTTTTTATTTTAGTGTGCTACAGCTTCTGTGAAGACTTCACAAAAGTGTTCGCAATGCGAGACAACAGTGAATGAAGATAATGCACAATACCAGGAGTACGTACAGTTACTAGATTTCTTATTCCCAGTTCCTGATGCTGAAAGTGAACCTGTGCTTGAAAGTTGCAGCAACTCTTTCGGAAATGATGATGTTCCATCAAATGTAGTGGTAACGACTCTATCAGGAGATTCCACAACCATTCTATACAACCCAAATCAGACAATTCAAGAGCTTAAGTATACAATTACCAAGCACCTTGGACCACCCTGTAACAAACAATGTTTGTTATACCAAGAAACTGAGCTAAAGGTATACAGTATATGTTATATACAGCGAGTAGGAGAGGGTGGGCACATGAGTGTGAATTAATAATAGGTTAGGCTTACCCAAATTTCCAATTTATAGCTATACTCATCGGAGACATCGCGTCTTCACCTCGCATAAATTTATGTATAAGTAATATATAAATTTTAAAGTGCCTATCCGGGGTTTGGGTCTTACATATTTGTGATCTTTGGAATCTCTTGAGAATTATTGTAAATTATCTTGTCTTCCACAAATTCCATCTTCATGCCTTTTGCCCCTGCTAAAAGTGATTTACTATTCACAGGATATGACGTGAAAGCAGGGACACGCAAAAACATTGCATATTGATTTAGCAGTGAAATACAATGACAGTATGGAACGATTCGAGCAAATTTTGTCTAAACAGGTGTTTTTAAAGTTCAGAACCAAACTTTCTTTGTATTTAACTGTTGAATTAATATGCAATGACATCGCGTTTGGCGTCATTTCCTGTGAATTGTAAATCAACTTTAGCAAGGAAAAAAGGCATGATAATGAAATTGTTGAACGACAAGATATATTACATTCTTCTTGGTAGAACCCAAAGATTACGAATGTGTAAAATCCCCAAACCCCGGATAGGCATGACTTTAATATTTTAATATATAATTTTGAGGAAGGCATATGTTGTATTTTAACTCTATTTATTGTGGTTCTTACTACATACAAACTGAAGTCTTTCTCCTGTACTCGTGTCTTCTTACTAATGCTCCTGGGCACTGGGAACTGGTGACGTAATCACTACATCACTCCCCTTTTTGGAAAGTACTTATAACAACAAACAATAACAATGTAAGCTATACTGAAATTAAAGTTCAAATATATTCTAAATAATGTCAAGATATTATTGCCGAGTCTATGGGTTGTCCATATCGTTCAGTCTGGGTACGGTTTCTAGTTGACCTTCTTAGTAATGGTGGATTGTCCGTATCTTGTGGTATCCGGGTATTCGCAGGTCTTGCCTCCGTAATGGATTGATCATCATCGTCATCTGCTACAATCTCTTTTGGAATTCTCTTAAAGAATGACGAGTTTCTGGTGATGCGATGATATTTATTTTCTGCCACTATCTTTGACCCTTTGACTGTGACCACTGTATATGGTGTAGCCGCAAAGTTGGTTGACAGTTTGTTGTATCTTCGTTGCTTCACTAACACTTTATCACCAACCTTTATGTTGCTTTGCTGTGTGTGTCGGCGTTCATCAGCATATTTCTTTCCCTTGGCTTTCTGTTTGTCTTGGTTTTCTTTTGCTTCGCTGTGTCGGTTAATTGGCTTGGGATTACAAGGCAATGATGGTATTTTCCCTCGTAATTCACGGTTGTATAGGAGTTGAGCAGGTGGCACTCTTGTTGCCGAATGTGGTGTTTGGCGATAGTTTAACAAAAATTTCGATAATTCTTGTTGCCATGGTCGTTTCTCTAGGTGTGCTGTTTTTATCGCTTTGCCAAGGGGTTTCATAAATGCTTCAGCCTCAGCATTTCCTTGGGGCCACAACGGTGTTGATGTGGTATGTTTGACGCCAATTGTATTCATGTAATGCTTGAATTCATGACTTTGGAATGGTGGTCCATTGTCAGACGTTACTTGTGAGGGAATACCATGTTGAGCGAATATGGAGTCAAGTTTTGGAATAACCTTCTGAGCTGCAGTGGATTTAAGAATTTCAACTTCGGGAAATCTGGAGTGGCACGTTGAGATAGGATTGCTGATAATCCTACTGGGCTTGCATCTACCAGGATGATTGTTTCATTTTTTGTGTCGAAATAGCTCATGCATGACGGGGCTATTTACTAGTGCACTTTTCAATTTCTGGTATGCATCTTCGTGCTCGCTGTTCCATTTAAATTTACTGTCCTTGTGTGTGAGTTGGCGAAGGGGTTCGGTGATTGTTGCAAAATCGGGAATGAACTGGGCGCTGTAATTTGCCATCCCTAACAGACTATACGAACCTCACTTGCTGTCGTTGGAGTGGAACTGTTCGTAAAAGCCGACACCTTCTTTGGGTCCGGGCTGACTCCGTCTTTGGTAAACACTAATCCGAAAAATTCAAGCTTATGCTTCAAGAACAAGCATTTACCCAGGTTCAGAGTGAGTCCATGTGCTTTTAATCGTGTCAAACATTCTTCCAAAGCTTCGTTGTGGGCTGTATATGTTGAGCCAAATACCAGGATGTCGTCGGCAATATTTCGGACGCCTTTGATGCCTTGTAATACCTGCGCAAGGTGTGTTGGAATGTCTCGGCGGCTGAGTTGGTGCCATAATTGAGGCGTTTGTAACGAAACAACCCTGCATGGGTTGTGAAAGTTGTGATGTGCCTACTCGCAGGGGATAACTCCAGCTGATGGTACGCTTGTGACAAATCTAATTTCGAAAAGAACTTTGCACCATTTACTGTAGTTCCAGTGAAACGTCCTAGACTGTGGGAATTGGATGTCACACACGTCCAATAGCCATGTTTGCAGCTCTCATGTCAACACACAGACGTATGTTGTCGTCTTTCTTGGGAACGATAACGATTGGTGAAATCCAGTCTGTTTCTTCGGTGTCAGGGACTTTCTAGATTATATCTTGTTGTTGCAACTGGTTTAGTTCAACTTCAACTTTCTCTCGGAGGTGAAATGGTATTCGTCGTTGTTGTTGAACCACTGGCTTGACATCTTTGTCGATAATAAGATGAATTTGTTTGCTTTTCAGTTTTCCAAGTCCTTGGAAAATACTGGAATGGTTACGGATGATGTTTTGTACTCCTCTATCTTTGACAGACGTTTTCTTCAATGCATCATCAGTTGTTGGTGTCACAGTTGTGACTGTGTTTAAATGTAGAATAATTAGTCCCAATTCTTCTGCTGCATGTATTTGCGCTGAGAAGACATCCTCCGTTGGCTTTCGTCACGTAAATTGTTGCTACGGTAATCTTCTTACGCGATTCGATTGTCGTCTGAAATTTTCCTTTCATTTCCACCGGTTTTGCCGAGTTGAATGAGTAGGCCTTGATATGCGTCTTGGTAAGGGCGATTTTTCCAAGTTGATTGATGCTAGTTTGGTCGATAACATTGATAGTTGATCCTGCAGTATCGACGGTGAGTTTCACACAATGTTTGTTTATCTTGACCTTTGTTGTCGGATTTTTATCCTTCTTTGGCGTTGTTTGAATTGCGTAACAGTAGCTTGACGATGAATCACTTGAAGCACTTGAGTCGCTTACGTTATCAGAAATGTCAACAGGACGGATATTATCGCGGCTTTTGTAATTATGCTTCATTTCCTGTTTGTCTGGTTTTGAAGTCGATCGGCACAGTTTGGCGAAATGGTTTAACTTTCCACAGTTCCTACATTCTTTTCCTTTCGCGGGACAGTTTCCATTGTCGTGTGGCCACTCTCCACCACAGTTTTGACATGTCGATTTATTCTTAGCTCTCATCTGTCGCGCGTTTTTTCTCAATGCGTTAATCGTTTCTTGTCTTCAATATCGGCCACTTGAAAAGCGCACATCTCCAATTGCTTGCCAGCCAGGAGTAAAGGCTTTAAGCGTCATCTTTTGGTCGCGTAGGGCTTGTTTTCGTAGTCGACTCGACGATCCATGAAGAACAATCTGGAGCATAATCTCAAAATCAGCATCGGCGAATTCACATCTCTGTGACAGACTGCGTAACCGTGTGTAATATTGGTCAATTGATTCATTGTTCTCTTGCGTGGTCTGACGGAATTTGTATACTTCATACAGTCGATGTTTCTGAGGCTCAAAATGCTCGTTTAACTTCGTTACAGCTGTGTCGAAGTCATCGACGTCGCCATTGTTGGGAATCTGACGAAATATCTCTCGAACGCGAGAGCCAGCTTAGTTGATATAAAAGCAAAGCTCGCTGTCGTTTCTTGTCGGTGATTCCGTTGGTAACCAAATATGTCTGGAAATCGTCTAACCATATTTTCCATCGCGGGGCCACGTACATTTATACCGATTTCCGCGTCGGGATCAAAATTCGGCATTGGTTGTACCTAGCCATCTTCGTCGCCAATGTTGTATTTTAACTCTATTTTTTGTGGTTCTTACTACATACAAACTGAAGTCTTTCTCCTGTACTCGTGTCCTCTTATACTAATGCTCCTGGGTACTGGGAACTGGTGACGTAATCACTACTGCAGCATAGAGTTGAGAATTTTAAATCAAAACCTTTATTTTTAGGAAGCAGCATTATTATTCTTCACCACTGTACATACCTACACTAATATGCTCATTTTTTAGACTTTTGATCAGAACAATGAACTCTCAAGATTAAAAGACTATAATATTCCACCCAATAGCATTATACATCTCATCATCTTGCTGTATGCTGTCCCAGAAGGATTGGATCATGTAATTTTCGATTTATTCTGGGGATATCCAAAAAAGGGGCCAGACTATCTGGATGCCTCAGTATTTCTCTACAGTGGTTCAAAATTTATCGATGTGGTTGACTACGGCCAAACTGAAAGCACATCATGTACTGCAGTCAGACATTCAGGAGATGTTATGGATAACCACAAACGATTGGGTCACCATACAATAGATGTGTCAATCAAATCAATTCCATCCCATATTAACAAACTTTTCTTTACCTTGAGTGCGTGGAATTCCCCCAATATTTCAAAATATCCCAATCCAAGTCTTCGATTTTTTGATGCAAAATATCCAGACAAACAGCTCTGTAGTGATGAAGTGAGCCATGCTGCCCATTCCCAAGCCGTAATCATGTGTAGTTTGTCAAAAAGAGAAGGCCAGTGGCAAGTTTATAGTTTGAAAACTCGGGCTGCAGGGAATGCTAAAAACTACAGTCCTTTGAAGTCAAGAATTGTTCGTCTTATACAACAACGTTATATTTAAAAAATAACAAAAAACAATTGATCCAAAAACAGTCATGGTAATTGTCATTTAACATAAATTGTAATTTAATTTTTATTAATTGTAGTTATTGTAATGATTTTAAAAAAAATGTGTTTATAAGGGTTGCTAAATATCTGCTTATTATATACATGACAAAATTACTGGATTCTTATTGGAAGAGAGGAGTGCAATAAAATCATTTGTTGCACTCGAATGCAATAAACGAAAAGAGAGAAGACCCTGGGAACACGTTCGACAATAAAATTCAAAATTGTGGCCTATTCTGCAATGGAAAGTTTTCACTTTTCCAACGACTTGTGGTACACTATGAATACTTTAAATACACTATAAAATGATACACTATAAATATTTTGAAATGAGTACAAAGAACACCAAGAGTGAAAAGGTTTGTTGTCAGCTAATAAAACAAGACGTTTTTAAAGACTTGGAAGATGATGAAGCGTACGTCTCGTAAATTGTCATGCATATAATAAATTTGCTCGTGCAATTAAGGATTTACAGTACTCGTGATATTTGAAAATTGTGCCATAATTTTGGCACAATTTTCAAATATCACTCGTGGTGTAAATCCTTAATTGCACTCGCTATCATACGATTACCTATACTTACCATTTTGGTGTACTTATTTGATCTCCCCCCCCCCCCCCCGTTCTGTAATATTGTCAAAAGCTTACGTTGCATCATCCTCGGATATATATACACCGCATACTGTACGTGTTACAGTATATATATATATGTAAATCAGTGTTTAATAAAGTAAACAATACTTGACCTAATAGTATAAAGTTTGTTCAAGTTTATGTAATTTATATATTCTAAATAAATACCATTCAAAACGTAGCAAAGAGTTTCTTTGTTATTCTTAACTATACAGTGCATCGTATACAAAACGCAATTCTGATAAATGAAATATGGGTAAAAACAAATACCCAAAACAAATTACTCAAATTATGGGTAATTTCTAACTAGAATAGATCGTTTTCACTTGACGTTAGGACTCATAGCCGACATATGCTCATGCGATTAAAATATTTATTTTGAGGTACATAATAAAGGGAAATAAAACTAACAAACTAGAAGGCACTCAGAGACTGCATACCTACACCAGCGTATTATTTATTGAAAACATTTTATACGATAAATTTAGCACATATTTAAGGTTGGTCCTGGTGCATGACCATGACCACACTTTTCATATACAATAAAATATTATTGTTGTTCAATGTACGATCTACACGTCTATAAACTTATTTTATCTAGAGTGAATAAAATGCTTCATTGCACTCATTTCTACTAAAATATTATGCAAAATTATGTTATTCCTTAGGCCATGACCGAACTTTTGTATAAACAATGGAACTAAGACTATGTGCACACGGTGTCGTTTTCAAGCGTTTTTATTTGTGTCGTTTTCAATTTTGTCGTTTTGGCACTCCGTTCACACGAAGTGTTTTCGCAATATCCATCGCATTGTTTACAGTTTGGCCTGTCGTCTGTTAAGACTTTTAAATGCCGTTTTAATCGCTTTTTTGACTCATTAAATAATTGAATGGCTGCATTTTTTCTTTTATTTGTTGTTATTGTTATTAATAACGAGTTCACAACCAGGGTTGCCACCTGAAAGATCAAGTTCTCGGCGAACAAAAATAATATCATAATATCCGCCATTTTGAATTTTTAGCGTTTCGGGGTTTTCCCAAGGTTTTCCCCTGTTCACACGAGAACAAAAGGCAAAACGACACAGTCCCAAACGTTTTCAATAGCGAAAACGGTTATCAGATATCGTTTTCGTTATTGAAAACGTTTTCGTCAGTTGACGTCGTTTTCATCCGTTTTCGTGTGAACAACCCGTGAAAACGATACTTTTTGAAACGCGTTTCAGATAGAAACGCTTGAAAACGACACCGTGTGCACATAGTCTAACAAGTCCATTTTTTGTGAATTCAGCTTGTTTGCAAATATTAAAGCTAGATTTGAATAATATAAGGGCATAATGAGCGCAATCTAGCGTTTTCATTCATTTCGTCTACGCGGAGAAGCTTCCAGACAAATTTTTATAAATATTACGTCCAATCGTCATCCAAATTTATCTTTTTTTAACAACTTTAATTTGGCACAAAAAAATGATATATCTATAATATTTACAATAAAATAGCAAAATATGTCTAGACACGAACGGGACAACCCAGGTAAATCTTGTAAGATCTTATAAAATGTTATAAGATCTTGTAAGATTTAATATACTTGACAAGATCTTACAAAATATCTTACAAACTGAAAACACTAGAAAGCTTAATTCATATAATGCTATCCGCATATATAAGCGCATGAGCCTATATAAGCGAAAATTCAAGATCATTTCCGTATAACTAAAATAGCTGTGACAACTTCAGTTGCAGACGCTACAATTAATAATAGATACAGGGCCGTCGCGAAGGGGATTGAGCAGGGGGGGCTGTGAGAATTAATTGTGCCGACAAATGGGTGTGGTCACCAAAAACTCCGATGGAACTATCGGTATATTGACTTCTAGGGGGTCAATGAAAGTGGGGTTTAACTAAAAGAATAGTGTAGAAAGGCCTGGCGTACATCACACTTCACTTCCTCTGCTGTATATCTCGTGATTTCGATTTTCGAACAGTAATTTGCTGTCTTGCCGAAAAAAGATTTGCCGACAAAAGTTGGGGTTTGCTATAACCCGGGCGATGATCGAGGATGAGCATGAAATCGTGTTGGTCAGCAGTCATATCAACGTTCTTAAAACGGGGGATTAGGGTTAGAAAACTCATTAGGTGGGTGGGTAGGGATAAGATCTAAGTTGTTTTGGGGTTAGCTGTTATTTAGCAAAAGGTTTCATTTGCCGACAAATCCTTTAT
Source organism: Chrysogorgia sp. JL179-B06 (assembly GCA_035772405.1). Lineage (NCBI taxonomy): Eukaryota > Metazoa > Cnidaria > Anthozoa > Scleralcyonacea > Chrysogorgiidae > Chrysogorgia > Chrysogorgia sp. JL179-B06. The sequence continues at coordinate 7,315,004 of JAYKKM010000439.1, forward strand.
TTGCCGACAACACTAGTTTTGCTGCGGGTTGTCACCCCTCACGCCCCCCACCCCCCTTCGCGGCGGCCCTGAGTAGATTACCGTATGTGTGTTATACCGTATCTGTGCTTTATAAAGTATGGTATTCTACTCGACATATTTATCAAACTCGCGAATTTTGATCGTTTAAAAACACAATATCCGGATATTCTAAATAAATAAAAAACCCGGTTAAATATTGTAAGACTTACAAGATAATGGTCAAAAGCTAGCTTGTAAGATCTTAGAAGAAAACAGTAAATATCTTGTAAGATCTTACAAGATAATGGTCAAAATCTTGTAAGATCTTACAAGAAAATGATCAAATCTTGTATGATCTTACAAGAAAATGGTAAAAATCTTGTAAGATCTTACAAGATAATGGTCAAAATCTTGTAAGATGTTACAAGAAAATGATCAAATATTTTACTAAGAAAATAGTAAATATCCACCCATTGAACAAACACCTCGACGGGAATTACCCAACATTTCTCAATTGAGATGTGAAGATGGTAATGAAAGACTGTTGGAGCTGTAAGAAATTCCAAGTGGTGGTGTTGGTAGCACCTCCACCTGGGTTGCTGCCTAACAGTATAGAACTGAAGGCGATATAGCCTTTGAAGTAATCGGAATCGACTTTGCAGGTCCTATCCGCTATCGAAAGAAAGTCAATCAAGAATGCAAAGCCTATTTGGTAATCACAGTGTGTATAAACGTTTACCTTAACTAAAATGTTACTAGAGTTTTATCCGCTGCGGGATTTTCCCTATCTATGGTTCCCAGACCTCGCACGCCGTGTATTTGTAGATCACAAATTGCCGTTTCGTTGTAGATTTTGAACGTTATATCGGCCACTATTTACTCGATTTCAATTCTGAAAACAGATTTGGAATTACCGAATCTAAATACATAACATAGTTGTCTATTATAGTATAAAAACGTACATACCCTTCGTAACAACCTGTTATGTACTTTAGACATCAATCGGCAATAATTGGCGGCCACTTCGTCGTATATTATTTTGAACGTTTCTCGGTCAATATTTAAACGTAATAATATGTTACGCAAACGTGCATACCCTTTGTAAAACCTGTTTATAATATGCAGTTCGTGTTAATATACATACTGCTGTAGTGAATCATTGAAACCTTCGCTCTCCATCTGAGTCTCGGGGGTCAATGGTTAGAGCGTCTCACCGGCAATCAGAAGGTTACAGGTTCGATTCCTGTCCGGGACTCAGAATAATTTTTCTGATGATACGAGCTTGATGATCGTCCATGTATCGTTAATATGTAGTGCGTCAGATCCGCAAATCGCCATTGACCGCTTCGCGTTGTCGGCAATGCCAAAATATTGTCCGATTCAAACGGATCACCCAAAACGACTTTTTACTTCCTTATAAGGAGTCAGAGCCGCACTAGATTCGCGGAGACGTGAGTTCAATTCTCACCGAAGGCCTTGGAGTTGCATTTTTCACAACTGGTCTAGGTTTCATGGACTTAGAAAATATCTACACTCGCAAAATATCCTTCCCGTTGATTTCTTTTAGAAGTTATAGAGTGTAAATGCCAATATCCTATAATTAGATGAGGGTTTATGGTTTCAATATCGCGTTTTAAAGTCATGTTCAGTCATTCCTATGTATATTCGGGTGTTGTTGTTTACGTTGCTTGGCTTGAGCACTCTGACATTTGTGTTGTTTAACTATAATTGGGTCCTGTAAATACCTAATTAAAAACAAAGAGGTTATTAATAAAAATACAAATTATTGGTTTAATATATGCAAAAATAGAATGATTTCCATAGTCTTCTCTTAAAAATAGTAAGATTTGGTGCTTCACGAATTGTCACATCGAGATTGTTCCAGTCTTCTACTGATTTATTTATTATTGTCCATAGTCCCCATTCCCCATTTTGTTTTGGATTTAGATTTACGTATGTTCTTCTTATGTCTGGTATCATAATTATGAAAATCCTTATTCTCTTCTAGCTGACTTTGCAGTTGTTCCTATTGAAGACTGGTCTTAGAACGTGGTTCTCAGGAAAATGTTTATCAAGTAAGCCTATAGGAAACGATTGCCTACGTTTAATCGAACGTTCATGCTGTATGCCTACTCCGGTTACGTCTTGTATGTCTTGGTGGTCAGGTGTGTGAGAATACTCTAGTTTAGTAGTGAAACCTCTAGATCGCAGGGCACTGTCGTAAATGCGGGCTGCCTTGTTGAATTCTTCGGCGGGGTCGCATGATAATGATGAGACTCTCTTGCAAATAGCTGCTAGTAGTTGTTTAAGTATTGGTGGTGGGTGATTCGATTCCGAGTGGGACTCCTTGCCCTTACCTTACTTAACGAAAAATGTGGTAATAACAAGAGCATTGTCCTTTACCGATATGATTTTTAGCCGTTATTCGACACATGCGGATCCGAGATCAGGGGACAGAATTCGCAAAATATTTTGTGAAATTTTTGCCGAGTTGGACCTAAAAATAACAGCCCAAGCAAACCTACACATCGTAAACTTGCTAGACATCACCTGAAACTTAACCAATGGCAAATGTGTGCCCTATAGAAAGCCAGATAATCCCCCATCTTATATGTCGACTTGGAATCGAATCACCCACCACCAATACTACCTGCAGCAGCTATTTGCAAGAGTCTCATCTGCACTATATCACGCGACCGCGAATAATTTAATCTACGATCAAATTTTTACCTATCGATATTTTTACGTATTTATAAAGCAGAGCTTCTCAATATTACTCAATTGATTATATCCGCCATTAATCGTTCATGTTCCTGACCAGCGTAACGAAGTGACGTCAGATTCTCATGGCTAATTCTTCAAGTAAATCAAGGTCGTTTTTTCAAATTGTTCGTCTGAAAGGCTGAACATTTCATCTACTTCTCGAAGAGAACAAGAAAACAAGTAACCTCGACTGAAATTTGAGAATCTGACGTCACAAACAATATTACCTTTTGAAATTGCGGGCTCACTTGGAACACGTTTTAGTAATGGTGGCCTAAATAGCTCAAAATACTTGCTTCAAAATACCATTTTTTTGTTTTATTTACATCGATGATCACTTTCGACCCTGAAATACTATTCTATGCTAAAGCAAATCTAAAAGACGGGGGTGAATTTTCATCGTAGTGCCACTTTAACAAGGCAGTCCCCATTCACGACAGTGCCCTGCGATCTAGCGGTTTCACTACTAAACTAGAGTATTCTTACACACCACCAAGACATACAAGACGTAACCGGACTACATTTTATGGTTTAACCCGCCATACACTGTATGAATGTTCGATCAAACGTAGGTTATCGTTTCCTAGGCTTACTCGATAAACATTTTCCTGAGAACCACGCTCTAAGACCAGTCTTCAATAGGAACAACTGCAAAGTCAGCTACAGCAGTGCGTGGATAACATGGAGACCATATAAACAACACAACGCCAGAGTGCTCAAGCCAAGCAACGTAAACAACAACATCAATCAGTGTATACAATAGACCTTACCCATTATGACGTACGAATCTATTAGTGACTACTACTACCATAATTCCTTGCGAGATTTCCTTTCTCGTGTTAATGTTAAACTCCTTCTGGGAGACGGAAAACAATTGCTCAACTTAACATCACAAAAAGATATACCGAAAAGGATTCTGGTAGTAGTAGTCACTAATTGCCGCAAGAAAGCCGACTGCCCTCTGAATGGCGCATGTTTAACACCGAGCGTCGTTTACCAGGCCACGATTACACCTAGGAACCAGACATCAAAAATATACATAGGAATGACTGAACATGACTTTAAAACGCGATATCGAAACATAAACTCTCATTTAATTAATAACAAGAAATATTCTGGTAGTTCTACGTTGTCGAAGTTCGTCATTTTGGAATTGAAAGAATCCAACGGCAACACAGAATACTTAATTGAGTGGGCAATTGTCAAACATGCAAATCCATACAAAAGTGGCGGAAGAAGCTGTAACCTATGCTTAGCTGAAAAAATCTGCATTTTAATGCCGACAAGAACTCATTATTGAACAAAAAATCTGAATTGCTAACTAAGTGTCGCCACGAGAATAAATTATATGCTCTAAAGCCTGAAACACACTGGGCAGTCGCGTTGGTCGCGCGACCACTTCGAGAGGTTACTAAGTTAGTCGCGTTGAGCACTTGAGCTTAGTCGCAGGCGCGGATTTAGAAGTTAGTCGCATAAATTAGACACTCCATGAACAACCCTATTGGTTATGCTTTTCTTAAGAATAATTCAGAACAACAACCTATCCAATAGGATTGTTATTCACAGGTATTTTGAATTGCAAATTCTAAATCTAATTTATGCGACTAACTTCTAAATCCGCGCCTGCTTAGTCGTGTCAGTCGCGTTGGTAGTTTGACATGTTGCACTTTTGACCTTGGTTGCTTCAGTCGCTTCAGTCTGATTGGCTGAGAATGTACCAGTTTCCATACACGCGTTCGCAACGAGCATCATGGCGTGCTTTGAGGAGGCTTTGATTCAGTCGTATAGAAACTTTCCCATATTATATGAAAGAATTCCAGCACTTTGATAGATATAATTGCAACCACTCAAGAAAATAATGTGCTAAAACATATAACATGCGCCAACTCCATTAGTGATCATGACTTAGTTGGGGCTATTATAAAGAAAAATAATCACAAATTCCCGCACAGAACAATATTGAAGAGAAACTATGCAAATTACAATAAACAGTGTTTTATTGAAGATTTGCATAATCAATCATGGGAAAATGCGTGGGACCGATTTAAATATCGTTTGAAATCAGTGATTGATAAACATGTCCCTTTTATCGAGAAAAAAATCAGAGGGAGAGACTGTCCATGGCTGAGCAGTGAGATAAAAGCGAAAATAAACGAACGAGATCACTATTTAAGAAAAGCCCGAAAGTCCGGTAAAGAATTTCACTGGCCTACATATCGACACTTGAGAAACATAGTAACTCGTATGATCAGAAACAGTAAAGCAAATTACACCAGGTCTGTCCTAAGGGAAAATATAAATAGACCAAATGAATTTTGGAATCAAATAAAACGCATTTTTCCGACAAAAACTGGAAGAGAAAATCCTTGTAAAGCTTTTGAAATAAATGGCGAAAATGTTTCCGAAAAGAAAGTGATAGCGAACGAGTTTTGTTCATATTTCACCTGTATTGGCAAGAAATTACAGGAATCACTGCCGCAGTTAGTTAATCCCATATGGCGAAACCATGATTATAAAAAGCTACAGAAGAGTGTAAACCCAAACGATGATATCTTAACATTTAGAGAAACAAATTACAATGAAGTTCAAACTATTTTAAAGAAATTAAAAAGAAAAAAGTCTTCTGGTTGCGATGATATCCCTATACCATTAATAGTGGACGGTACATCAGAAATTGCGACCCCTCTGACCTATTTGATTAATCGTAGCTTGGAGGAGTCTGTGTTTCCATCAAGCGAGAAATGTGCAAAGGTAACACCTGTATACAAATCCGGAGAAAAATGTGTGATGGATAATTATAGACCTATATCGGTATTGCCAGTATTTTCAAAGGTGCTTGAGCGAGTAGTGTACAAACAGTTATATTCGTACCTGGAAGCAAATAAACTCCTGTCAGAGAGACAATTTGGGTTCAGGGAAAGATCCTCAACGCAACATGCTGTTACTATCTTGGCGGATTCTATCAGACTAAACATGGACAAGGGATTGATGACGGGAGCAGTATTTCTAGACCTTAGGAAGGCGTTCGATATCGTGGATCATTCCACGATTATATCAAAATTACCTTTGTACGGAATACGGAATAAAGAACTGATGTGGTTTGAAAGCTATCTGTTTGATAGGAAACAATTCGTCCAATACGATGGTCATAGATCCGAAACCCAGCATATTCCATGCGGCGTTCCCCAAGATTCTATTTTGGGACCCCTTCTGTTTGTTATTTTGATTAATGATATGGGAACTGTTCTGAAGCAATGTGAACATATTCTTTATGCAGACGACACGGTGCTCTATACTGCTGGAAAACTGTGTGAGAAAATTGAACAACATCTAAATGACGACCTTGCTTCAATCGCTAACCGCTGGCTCGGGGAAAATAACTTGATTGTAAATTTAAAGAAGACAAAGACTGAGTGCATGTTATTTGGTACACATCAGAGAACCTACTAAAGTAAAATCAATGGAAATCAGAATGAACGGTGTTAGTATTACAGAGTCGACTTTTTATGAGTATTTAGGTGTTATTATGGATAAAAGCCTTACTTTTGCTGACCACCTCAACAAGGTCATCAAAAAGGCTTCATCGAGAATAAATTTGTTCGGCTAAAACCATTTATAAAGTTATGATTCTACCGGTTATGCTCTACTGTGGCAATACTTTTGTTAACATCGCAGATTCGAGGAAAAAACAATTTGAAAACATACAAACTAGAGCTCTGAAAATTGTAAATGGGCAAAGTAACTCCGTGCAGTTGCCCACAGTTCAACATATTCGTAACAGAAATTGTGCTGTGGATGTTTTTAAGTGTTTAAATGGCTTGGCGCCATCGGTTTACAACTATTATTTTACAAAAACACATCACACAAGCAACACTCGAGGCAATAATAAGAACTTGGTTTTACCGAGAGTCCGATGTGAATCTGGAAGGAAAACATTTGCATTTTTATGGAGCAAAAATTTTTAACAGCCTACCAAATGATATGAAAACGGAGACCTCTATCCTTCATTTTAAAATTAATCTTAATGGTATGAACTGAAATTTTAACAAACTTTTTAGTCTATGGATTTTTAAACATTGTATGTTTATATACAATTTAATATAATTAGTAGTCATTTTTAGATTTTTAGTAATTGTGTAAACACAGGTCCTTGATTGATAACAGTATATTCCTATACTGAACAAGTTAACCTGTTTAAATATGATTATATTATTATTATATATATATATATATATTTATATATATATATATATATATATATATATATATATATATATATATATATATATATATATATACCCTTAACAATTGCTTACCCTTAACAATTTTTCGTTTGATGGTGAACATTATCAACAAATAAGTGGTGTTGCGATGGGCACCAAAATGGGTCCAAGCTATGCTAACTTATTTGTTGGTTATGTTGAAAAACAGATCTTTGAACAATACACGGGTCTCTTGCCTGATTCTTTCGGCAGATTTATCGATGACTGTTTAGGAACAGCGTCGTGTTCACGTGTCCTTTTAGAGCAGTTCATCAACTTTGTTGATGATTTTCATCCTGCTCTGAAGTTCACGTGGGAAATCAGCGAGACCTCTGTGTCGTTCCTTGATATTTTAATTTCGATTAATGGTGATTCGCTGAAAACGTCGGTCTCGTACAAGCCTACTGACTCCCATAGTTATCTTCTATTTTCATCCTCTCATCCCAACCACACTAAGCAATCCATCCCTTAC